>JARHVA010007078.1:680000-755000 GCA_037957365.1 Torreya grandis
GTGTGAATAGGATAATATAGGTTTTGATTTTATGTGTGCAAGTCACCAATGAGGTTAATTACCTCATGCCAAAATACACACAACATCACCATATCCACTTGTGAGTAAGACAAATGCAAATGATTTAGGGCACATATATCTATGATCACCCAAATTCACTTTGAAATAAACACAAAGTGGTATTATTTGGGTAACATGGGTTACATTGGTGACCTATGCATATACAACCACCATTTTATGTAATTTTTACTTGATATTATGTGGAATATAGGCCAAAATAAACATAACAACACCATATTTATTCTTATCTAAACTATGGCGACGTGATATTTCTAAAGCATGCTTCAACAATTGAAATGAGACATCAAGACCCCTATATCTATATGGTGCTACACTATAGGTAATATTCATTTATAATGTTATGTGTATCATTTATCATTTCATGTGTATATATGATACACACACACATGAGATTAAGTTTCTATGAGTCATGATCCATCATTATTATATCAAGATAGGATAAAAGTTAGGATATATTGTTTTAATTAATATCATCATAATATTCAATGGACCCACCAAACTAATGCACCAATGCATTCCATATGTAATGAAACCCATTCAATGATGTCAAGTAGTAAAACCAATTATTGTATCAATAGGGTAATCATTATCCATCACATCATGTTACCCATACCCATTCCATTATCTATCACATCAACATCATGTTACATATATAGATGAAATCAACCTATTATATGATATGGATATGTAATACATCACATAAATCATTCATGTCATGTTTGATATTATGCACATTGGGTCACTTTGGTCATACCATATATATTGCATACATAATGTAGTAGCATTAGTCATTTATAGACTTGTTCAATCATTGATAGACTCATTAAATAGATAGAGTGAACTATAAATAGCTGATATAATTGATAGACCTTGGCCCATATCTCTATTCACTCTAAATCTATATCTAAATCCATATGTGGGGTGGGGCTGCCAATATATATTTTTCCAACTAAACTATATTTTGTGCCAATGCCAACAAAAATCTATATCTATATAGTGGGCTATGGTCATATGATTATGTCTTTATTCATTCATGAAATATGGTGTCGCCATATCATTCCTTCATATTTGTTACAATAAAATGATCTGATCATATCATGTATGAAATATGAATCACATTGATTCACTCACTTGGTGGGGATTTGTGCTATATAGATATGTTATATGTATATAACATTGATTAATTATGGCATTACCCATATATAATGAAGTGGGTTGGAGTAATTAATCAAAACATTAGGCTCATGTAATGAATACTATAGGTTCAAACCTTGTGCAACCCTCAGCTTCCTTAGATATAAATAGGGATATACAAGTTTCCATATATAGATACGGTCCCTCGATTAATATAATAAATTAATCGAGTCTCCATCTATAGATATTGGGCCCCATACTCTTGAGATATAGGTAAATGTGATTGAGTTCCCATATAATAGATAGGGATCCTAGATTGGTTTATAGATTGAGTGTTTGATTAACCATATATATTTGATGGTTCCCCACCCCTATAGATTTATTGATATAAAATATAGAACACTAATAATCAATGATTGATGCATGAGTTATGTGTAAACGATTGCCCTGATGACCTTATGTCTAGTTAGGATATGGATAGGGTATATATAATGTAATGGGCACATTGGTGGGTAGTGGTTATCCCCCCCCCCTCCTCTCTCTCTCTCTCTCTCTATATATATATATATATATATATATATATATATATATATGTCTATGTATGTGTGTATGTATGTATGTATGTATGTATATGTATATGTATATATGGGGTACCCCTATGTATATAGACTGATAATATATAGTTGAGGCTAAGAGAGAGATCCCATAATATATGAGGGGCACTTGATTGATGATTGATTGTATATATCTATCTAGCAAGGGCACAAAATAGAGATTTGGGAGAGAGTGGGGGTTGATTAACATATCTATATATAGGGTAAATTGAGGGCCCTAAATTGTAGTGAGTGATGTGGAAAGATTTCCTCCTATTTATATAGGGTATAAACAATATATCTATAAATTTAGGTACAAGACTACACTCGATTGATACCCTAAATTAAGGGAAGAAATTGATATCTAAGGGTGAATATATGATCAATAAATTATTGATGGGAACCCATACCTTTCTTGGGGAGTCAAGGAATTGCTATGTTGTATTATAATGTATTGCATAAATTTAATATATTATATCAATCACTCTATTCTAGTTTGGAAGGATACCAATGATTACTAAGAAGAACACCAATGATTATTGGGAAGAATAAGGGAGCGACACATAGACCATTCATTGAATGTGGAGTGCAAAAACCATACATGAACTTATCCATGCCTTTATATAAATAAGGGAGGGGATTGATTGATTTATATTGAAATGAGGGGGTTAAGGTATTGTAGATAAACTAAAAGAACAAACCATAAACCATATCCTTAATGTCCCAAATACAAATCAACATAAGATTTCTACAAGTTATAGTGATAGTATTGTTAGTACACTATCTCAATTAAAAATGGATGAATGTGCCCCTACGACTAGGGAGAATTCTTGAATGTTTATGTGTATAAATTTTATTAGTAAAAAATATATATAGTGTTATTAGATTACTTTTAGCCTATAATCCCCATAATCTCAAGTAAAACTGACATAAATGGGTGGTTGGATATGTGTAGGTCACCAATGCAACCTATGTTTCTGAAATCATACCACTTTGCCTTGATTTCAAAGTGAAATTGAGTGATCACACATATATGTTTTCAAAATCATTTGTATTTATCTTGGTCATAAGTGGATATGGTGTTTTTGTAAGGATTTTGGCAATGAAGTACTTAATTACAACTAAAATTAACATAAAGTGGTGGTTTGGTGTGCAAAGGTCATGAGTGTGACCTATGTTACACAATCAAACCACTTTGTCTTGAATTAAAAGTGAAGTAAGGTGATCACACATAAAAGTGCTATAAATTATTCTCATTTCCATGGTTGTAAGTGGATATGGTGTTGTTGTGTCACTTTTGGCATATAATGGAGCTAATCACTAGTAAAAGCAACATAAATTATTTATTTGTTATACAAAGGTCACAATACAACTTACATTTCCACAATCACACATTTTTTTAAATTAGAAAAAAATGGGGTGATCATAAGAAAATTGCCTAAAATTATTTGCATTCACCTTCCCTGCAAATAAATATGGTTATTTGTATGTCTTTTGGCCTATAAAGGACCTAATCTCAAATAAATTTGGCATAAATGTGTGGTTGGGTGTGCATGGGTCACCAACTCAACATATATTTCCCCATTCACACTAATTTGGCATGAATTCAATTTCAATTGGGATGAACACTCATAAATATGGCCCAAATTACCCCCCATTTATCCTGGTCACAAAGATTATGATGTTTTTATGTCAATTTTTAAACCTATAAGGGACCTATTTGTAAGTAAAATCAATATAAATGGGTGGTTGGGTGTTCATTGGTTTGTAAAATTTAATTTTGACAAAACACGAATTCCTAAAAATACCATCAAGCAATTCCAAAGGCCGTAAAATCTAAAAAATGACTATATGTTTACCCAAAATGTAAATCAATTACAAAATTTATGCCCTAAAATCCATATGTTCATTGCTAAAACTTTGAAAAATGACTAAGTACTAACCATATTATATTTTAAAAAATTATCTTCCAAATCTTAAGTCATGCAACTATCAGAAAAATTCTAGAAGATGCAAAGTGACCCTAATTTTTTATATTTACTAAAGTAAATTTAAATTATAAGGAAGATAAATGTAAAAATGTAAATTTTAAATTATTATTAGGAAAATGTACACATTATAGAGAATACACATTTTAACACATATGCATTATAACATGTGCATTATTTTGTTGTGTAATTTAAAAAACATGTAGAGTTCTAAAACATTTGTACTTGCATACTTTTAGGAATGTGTATGCACTAAATTTTTACGCTTTTAAAACATGTACACATTCTAGGATTATTATTTACCAATCACATAAAACATAATGCGTACTCATTATTACAATAATGCATACATGTTTTGCATATTTCATGAAAATGTCTATAGAATTGTTTTCCAACTCCATGTACTTTCCCTAATGTATGTTATGATTATTCTAGGTTTAAAAAATTATGTTCATATTGTATGTTTTTAAATACGAACCCCCCTGGCCCTCTCTCTCTCTCTCTCTATATATATATATATATAAGGTTTTTATTTTAAAACATAAAATATAAACATAATTTTTTAACCCTAACATATTCATAAGATACATTCGTTTTGAAATCATTTGATAAAATATAATGAATTCATCATCACATTAAACATTAAATCAATATATTTCACATAATGAATACTTATAACATTCACTATAAAAGTAATGAAATATATAATAACCCACACATAAGGTCCTAAAATCAAAATTAACTATATTTCATTAGAAAAGAGAAAAATTGTTTTACAATATCATTGGCCTCTTCGATGGGGCAACCTCCTTTGATAAATCATAACATAATATAATTCATGAATGCATTTACATTAGTGTTTTCTCCTCATATATACATAATTTATGCTATCCAACTAATAATTCCCATGCATGTGGGATTATCCCAAATAACTTAAGGGATGACTTATAAATCATATGTAATCATAGATTCTATTAATTATAGTGATAAAAAATAAAAGATTTATAACAACGGGGTTACTACATGCCCTCCCTCTTAAAATGTTTTTACCATAAAGATAAAGATTAAGAAATTGTTCTAGAAATGGGAGAAGGGGATCCTAGACCAAAATCTCATTGATGGCCTGGTTATGAAGCTAACATGCATCTTTATCAAATATAAATTTAGGCTCAAGAAAGATAAATCATTTAACATCAAGATCGGGAAGTATTTTATAAAATATGATATGTTTCCCAAGGAATTTATTCAAACAAGAGACATGAAAAATAGGATGAAGTCGAGAAAAAAGTAGGAGTTTTAGTTTATAGGCTGCAGGGCCAATATGTTAAAGAAAATTATAAAGCCCATATAGATTTAAACATAGTTTCTAGTGATAAGGTTGTAATATAAAGAAATAAATATCCCCTATTTGAATGACATATTTTTAGCAGTGTTGATCAGTTTATTGTTTCATGTGATTCTAATCCAAGTTGAGATTTCCCTTGAGGACTCAAAGAATACTCTCCTATGCATGGAGGGTGGTGTAAACTACTTGCACATGAGACCTAATTCTAAGGTAACAAAGGAGAGAGAATGGCTTATTATCATAGACTAATTCATATGGTGAGATTTTAGTGGTCGTGTGATATGTAGTCTTGTATTACCATTCAAAAATTGGTAACCACTTGTCCCATTAATGCTATTGGTCAAAGGAAAAACGTTAGATATATGCTTCTAAGAATTTCTTTAAAATTTTAGTTTGGCCATCTATTTGTAGTTTATATCTAATTATCATTTCTAGTTGGATTCCATTTATTTTAAATAAATATTACTATAAATGATTGATACAAGTTGATTAATGATCAAGGACAATAGAAGTTGGAATGGCATGAAGGCAACAAATTTGGTCAAGTAAGGTTTGGGAAATTATCAAATATGTGTAAGGATGGACCAAAACACTGAAATGAGCATATTTTGAGAGGTGATCCACTATCACTAGTTGATTTGTGATTCAAAATGATTAAATCTACGAGATAATCATGACTATATAACTATCCCTTAAGACAAAAATATATAGAATTTTAAACTATAAATTTACCCTATGTATGAAAATGTGCTTAGATTTTTTTAATTTTTGGCATTGTTTTAAAATTAAATGACACAAAATATTTTATCCTTGTTCTTTAACCCCCTATTCTAACACTTCCATATATTTTTATGATCTTATGAATTATGTACCTCATTTATGTACTATAAGGATTTTGTTTTAGCTATTATGTTTTTAGGAAGGATATGGTGGTAATTTTTTTCCAACTCCAAATTCCTAGGGTTTAACATAAGCAAGTGAAAATGGGTAGAGATTCTACAAGGTCTGTCTAGTTTTTGAACTCACATTAAGAATTAGATCATTCTAAAATAACATTGGACTAATGTATCATATCACTAACTATATAAGGTATACTTTACCAATAGTCCATTATCCCATCTCCATGGGGGATTTTGGGTATATTCCTAGTGATAATTGCTTACCAATGCACAATAAGTAATATATGGCCAAATAATTCCTATGGATAAGATTTGAAAATAAATATGGTTTATTTTGATATAATTGAAGGTATATGGAAGCTCAATTACATTTACAACTATTATCTAGGTGATTTTCATGATGGGTTGAATCCCACCCTACTTCATGCATGAATCTTATGTGTTTAGAAAAAACTGACATCTTTTTATGATATTTTAAAACCCTTAGTATAGGGTTTTTAACCAAAACAATAAATTACTACTTTAATAAAAAATGGTTGGGTTCAAGGGAGGAGGCTTAGTTCCACTACTTTTAAACCACTTTCTAATCACCATGGTCCTACATAGGGTAAGGTGCAAGCATATGATGAAAATTTACAGAGAGCCCTAAACTGATATTATTGCTACAAGACATGACCCCATAAATAGATTTGATACTATATTATATGAACCTTCCTAAAAAAAAATGAAACCAATAGTAAAATACAAATAAAGGGTAAGTACATGGAGTTGGGAGGCCAAAAAGATAACACAATTTATGTTCAAATAAATTTCAATGTTTCTACATACATGGTTTTAAAAAGGTGAATATGTGGTCTTGGCATATAAGATTAGTAATTACCGATCTAGGACCATGTATATGGTTTTATTATTTAGAACTGCATATGCGATATTATTTTTATAAAAGTGTGTACGTAGAATAATTTAGTATTAGATCGATATGCATGGTATATATATAAAATAAACATTTATTAATTATAAGTTTAGATTTGGATATGGATATTTGGTTTCTTATACTTTATGTTATATTTTATTTAAATACTTTTAGGATGTTTGAGAGTGGTTTTAGACCTCTAGGAGCTATAATGCATATTCTAGGTTTTGGAGGATCCTATCATATTTTAGACTTAATTAGATTCCAAGGATTCAACATTTCAAACTTAGACATATTTTAGGGTTTCAATATTTCAAGGAGACATCATAAGATGTATGAAGGCTACATGAAAGGATGTAGGTATGATATAATAGTATGATAAGATCTCTCATAGAGTTCCACAAGTCAATCCCATCCCATTCACTGTGAACTCCTTAAGGAATACACTCTTGGATAAATGCATCGGTGAACCCCTAATGCATACAAGAAACATGTAATTCCAAAAATCATACACAACATGATTTAAAATTATAGGATACATTTCTAACAACAATCCCATGGAAAAAACACACACCTCACTTCTTTCATTCCATGGATCATGGATATTTTTGCTAGATTTTGATAAATTTAAGTATTTTTTTACTTTATCAGTTATTATTGATTAATAAACCTTCCATGTTGATTAATATATAGTTAAAAAATACTTAACATTGTGATTGGAACATATATCCTAAACCCTAAACCTTATACCTTAAACCTTATGCCCTAAAACTTAAGCCATAAATCTTAAACCCTAAACCAATCACTTTAGTCTAAATTAACATCATTTAGAGTAAGAATTAGGTTCAAAAGTATCAATTTGTCCCAAATCACATTAATAATTACTCCACTTTACTAATTATCTCAATTTATGATGACATTCACACTAATTGAGCTCAAAATCACATTCCATAATCACAAATAGGTTCAAGGAGCTCAAATTATCCCCAACTGCCTTTATGATTTAACCCTATAACCTAAAACCTAAATGTTATACCCTATACCCTATACCATAAACCCTAAATATTAAACCCCAAACCATAAATAAATTGATTTATCCTTAATTAACATATTTTAGATTAATAATTAATTTCATAGGACTCAATTCAGCCCAAATCACATCACTTATTACCCTAATTGACTAATTGACTCAACCTATGATGAAATTGGGGATAATTATGCCCAAAATCATATTATATAATCAAAAATAGGTTTAAAAATCTCAAATTATCCCAAATTTCCTTCATGATTAGACCTTGTACCCTAAATCATAAACCATATAACTTAAACCATAATCCCTAAATTATAAACTATTTAAACCTAAACTAATTGTTTTATCCCTAATTACCATCATTTAGACTAAGAATTAAGTTGACATGGATCAATTTATCCTAAATTACATCACTAATTTCCCAAATTAACTAATTAACTTAATATGTGATGATATTGGGGCTAATTGGTCCCAAAATCACATTCTATAGTTATAAATAGGTTAAATAAGCTTAAATTATCCCCAATTGTCTTTATAATTGGACCCTATACCCTATACCTTAAATAGTATGATCTAAACCTTGGACCCTAAATTATAAAACCTAAACCCTAAACCAATTGATTGAGCTCAAATTAACATCCTTTAAAATAAGAATTAGGTTCATAAGGCTCAATTCAACCCAAATTCCATCCCTGATTACCCTAATTGCCTAATTATCTTAATTTGTGTTGATATTATGGATAATTGATCTCAAAATCACATTCTATAGTCATGAATAGGTTCAAAAAGCTCAAATTAGCCCTAATTGCCTTCATGATTGGATCATATAGCCTAAAACCTAAACCTTATACCTTATACCCTAAGCACTAAATCATAAACTGTAAACCCTAAATCAATTGATTTATCCCTAACTAACATTGTTTAGAGTAATAATTATTTTTATATGGATCAATTTATCCTAATACACATCATTATTTCCCAAATTAACTAATTAGATAAAATTGTGATGACATTGGGGCTAATTGTGCCCAAAATCACATTCTATAGTCACAAGTAGGCTCAAAAATGTCAAATTGGCCCCATTTTCCTTCATGATTAGACCATATACCCTAAACCATATAACTTAAACCCTAATCCCTAAACCATAAAACCTAAAATGTATACTCTCTAAACCCTAAACTAATTATTTTATACCCAATTAACATCATTTATATAAATAATTAGATTCATAAGACTCAATCTGGATAAAATCACATCACTAATTACCCCAATTGACTAAGTGGCTCAATATATGATGACATGGTGGTTAATTGATCCCAAAATCATATTTTATAGTCACAAATAGGTTGAATAAGCTTAAATTATCCTTAATTGTCTTTGAAATTGGACCCTAAATCCTATCCCTTAAAACCTAAGACCTAACCTTTAAACCCTATATAATCAAACCTAAACCCTAAACCAATCAATTTATCCCAAATTAACTTATTTTAGGGTAAAAATTAGGGTCATGGGGTTCAATTTGGCCCAATTTTCATTATTTGAATCCCAATTGATTAATTGATTAAAGTTATGATGACATTGAGGCTAATTAAGCCCAGAAATCACATTCTATAGTCATAAATAGGTTTAATGAGATCAAATTGGCCCAAAATTACTTCATGATTGGGACCTATACCCTAAAACTTATATATTTTATGCTATACCCTAAGCCCTAATCCCTAAATCATAAAACTTGAACCCTAAATCAATTAATTTATCCCTAATTAACATATTTTAGAGTAATAATTAATTTCATAGGGCTCAATTTGTCCCAAATCCCATCAATTATTCCCATAATTGACTAATTAACTCAATATATTATGACATTGGGGGTAATTATGCCCAAAATCACATTCTATAGTCACAAGTAGGTTCAATAAGCTCCAATTGGCCCCAATTACCTTCATAATTAGACCCTATACCCTAAACCATATACATCAAACCCTAAGCTCTAAGTACTAAACTCTTTAAACCTTAAAACATTTTTTAGCCTCCATTAACATCATTTAGACTAATAATTAGGTTCACGGGGCTCAATTTGGCCCAGATCACATCACTAATTGCCCTAATTGACTAATGCTTAAATTTATCAAAATATAGATGAAATATCCATGATCTATAAAATGAAATAAGTGATGCATATGTTTTTTATATGGGAATGTTTTTATAAATGTAACCCATAATTGGAAATCATGTTGTGTATGGATTTGTGCATTAGATGGTTTTTGTATGCATTAGGGGCTCACTAATGCATTTCTCCTAAAGTGTATGCCTTAAGGGGTGTAGAGCGAATGGGGTTGGATAAACTTGTGGAAATTTTTGAGATATGTTCTCATACTATTCTATCATGTGTACATCCCTTCACACAACCTTCATACCTCATATTATATCTACCTAAAATCTTGAAACCCTATAATATGGCTAAGTCTAAAACCTTGAAACCCTAGAAACTGGCTACCTCTGAAACATAATAGGATCATCCAAAACCTAGAATTTTTATTAATGCTCTTATAGGTTAGAAAACACTCTCAAATATCCTAAAATTATATAAATTAAATACAACTTAAAGTATAATTTTACATTTAGATACTAAATGTCCATATCTAAATGTAAACTTATACTTAAATGTTTATTTTATTTATATACTATGCATGCCAATATAATAATAAACTATTCCGTGTATGAAATTTTATAATATTAATACCATGTATATGGTTATGGGTATGTACACAAAGTTAGGGGATAGAAAGTGGCCTACCTGTGGACATGATTTTCCTAAAAATTTAGAAATTTGAACTTTTGTAGATAAATTGAGATATCTACACTCCAAATTTCAAGATGGTGTAAGAAAATGAAATGTAGCATTTTGATTCTAGTTTCCAAAATAATATTTAAAAAAAAATGGTTAATTATAACCAGGTCAAACATCTAAAATTTGAAGAGGAACTCATATTTTTTTAAAAATAGAGTAGATAGATGGTCATGTAGTGCACTATTTTCTTAGCAACATTTAATATTGTTTGAAACACTTAGATGAAAATTTAGATAATATATTCTATTTTGTGACCTATATTTTTTTATATTTTTTCAATGAAAATTTTTTTAATGAATTTTACAAGTAAATAGATCCTGAAAACTAACAAAAAATGGATAATCATCTATGCGGCATGCCTAACTACCTCAGAAAAATGAAAATTAGTTTTTTTAAATGTGTGTAGAATTAGGCCTAATTTATCACCATATAACTTATTTTTCACTAGGATCAATGAAAGATAAATTAAATGAACATGTATAGGCATGTATGTTTGTAGCATGTAGTAGCCTCAAAAAAGTATAGTTAAAAATAAACAAGTTTGAAACCTTAAATTAGTCCAAAAATTATAAAAAAACATATTTTTGGAAAGAGGAGAGCATTCTCATCATGATGGTATTAAGTTTTATAATTTTACCATTGAAATTTATAGGTATTTGATTATTGAAGTTCAATTTTATTATTTTTTATCAATACTCTCGAATTGGGTTGTAGATTGATAGGTCTAAGCCTTTGGCTTAGGAATCCAAGCCATTCTCGAGCCAAAATGTTTGGTGTTTAAACTTAAAATCAAATAGCACAATTGTGTTAATAATTCAATCATGTTAGTTAATAATATGATCATGATAATAATGTGATCGCATTATATATTCATAACACCCAAAAACCCAAATTTGGTCTTGAGATCAAATTTTATATATGATCTTATATGTTCTTGATCTCCCTAATAGTTGTGTTATTTAATGTGATATAGGAAAGGCCCCTAACCTTTGATATTGAATTAAGGTGTCATGGTATCACATTAGACATTAAAAAATTAATGGGTATTTTAATATGTTGACTTGAATACTTATAATTACTTGGTTTTTAGGTGTAACTTATTATAAATTTTATGATATAATTGATTTTATCATGAGATGTCATAAAATTCATTTTTTAAATCTATGGTCAAAACTTTGCATTTGGAGTACCCATCTAGCTATGCATTTGAAGTAATTTAGGGCTATTTTGAGACCCTTTAACCTAATTTCATGACTATAAAATGTGATTTGGGGGTTGATTAGCTCCAATTTCATTAGCTCGATTGAAGTAAAGAAACATTATTTATTTAAATGCAAGTTATACATGTATATAATGTGGTTTTGATCTCAATGAACTTGAAGTCATCAACTAATGAATGTAAATGTCAATTAGTTCAATTGTGGAGGTAATTAGGGTTAAAATGAGCCATATGAACCTATTTTAAATTTTATATTCAATGTGATTTGGAGTGAAATTAACCCTAATGTAATATCATAAATAATTAACCAAATAGTTGATTCATTTAATTAATGAGGCATTTTAGGCCAATTTGAACCTCTTCAGATATGATTTGGGGCAAAATTAAGTTTGATTCTATCATGAATTGATCCAGCTAGTCAATTTATGAAAATTGGGGGCATGATTTGGGCAAAATTGAGCCATTAAACCAAATTTATGGCTCAATAAATTATATAATGTATGCAACATGTATGGCTTAACTTATCCTAATTTTATCATAAATGCAAATATAAAGGTAATTATCATAAATAGGTGAATAAGTATCTCAAATTTTCTTCAATTACCTTAGTGATGGGACCCTATATCTGATATCTTAAACTTGAAAACCTATACCATTTAAATTAAACCCTAAATCCTATATTATTTACCTTAAACCCTAAGACATAATCCCTAAACCCTAAACCCTTTAAATTGTAGACCCTAAACCATTAAATTTAGTCATAATTAACATCCTTTATATATAGTAAGAATTAGGTTCACAAGGATGAAATTGGTCAAAATCACATCACTCATTACCATAATTAACTTAATTGGCTCAATCTAAGATGATGTAGGATTAATTAAGCCCAAAATCACATTCTTTACTCACATATCTAGGTTCAAGGAGCTCAAATTTGCCCCAATAACCTTCATGATTATACCTTATATACCCTAAAACCTAATCCCTAAAGTTCATAATCCCTAAAATCTAAACCATAAATGTAAACTATTTAAACCTTGAACCAATCATTTTAGCCCAAATTAACATCATTTAGACTAAAACTTAAGTTCACAGGGCTTAGTTTGGACTAAATCACACGACTGATTACCCCATTTGACTAATTCACTAAATCTGCATGATGACATGGGGTATAATTACAACCCAAAAACACATTCTATAGTCACAAATAGGTCCAAGTGATTTAAACTATCCTCAATTATCTTTATGATTGACCCTATGTACCCTAAACCATATATAGATTAAAACTTAAGCTCTAAACCGTAAACCCTAAATTGTGAACCATAAACTTTCTCTATTTACAAATATATTTAGTCCCAATTAACATCCTTTTAGTAAGAATTATTTTCACATGGCATAGAGAGATTAGACCTTATATATACCCTTAAACCTAAACCATGTGCCCTAATACCTAAACCCTAAAACATAAATTGTAAGCCATATACCCTAATGCCCACTACATGTCACAAACATACATGCCTTATGATATAACTAATTTTATCATGAGATGTCATAAATGTAATTTTTAAACCTATGGTTAAAACTTAGCCTTTGGAGTACCAATATAGTTGTGTATCTAAAGTAAATTGGGGTTATTTCAATCCTCTTCAACCTAATTACATGACTATAAAATGTGAATTGGGGGTTGATTAACACCAATTTCATTATATCAATTGAATAAAAAAATTTATTTATTTATATGCAAGTTCTACATGTATATAATGTGGTTTTGAGCTCAATAAATTTGAAGTCATCAGCTAATGAATACAAATGTCAAGTAGTTCAATTATTGAGGTAATTAGGGTCAAAATGAGTCACATGAAACTATTTTAAATTATGTATGATGTGATTTGGAGTGAAATCAACCCTAATATCATGTGATATATATTTAACTAAATATTTTATTCATTAAATCAAGGAGGCATTTGAGGCCAATTTGAACCCCCTTCAAGAGCAAGATATGATTTGGGGAAAAATTAAAAGTTTGATTCTATCATGAATTGACCTAATTAGTCAATTTGTGTAATTAGGGGCATTATTTGGACAAAATTAATCCCCTAAACCAAATTCATGGATCAATCGATTATATAATGTATGAAACATGTATGGCTTAATTGACCCTACTTTTATAAAAAATGTAAACATGAAGGTACTTGTCACAAATAGGTGAACAAGCATCTCAAATATTCTTTAATTACCTTAGTGATTGGACCCTATATCTGATATCTTAAAACTTAAACCCTATACCATTTAACTTAAACCTTAAACCATGTATCATTTACCTTAAACCCTAATCCATAAGCCCTAAACCCTAACCCTTTAAATTGTAAACACTAAACCCTAAACTAATAAATTTATCCCCAATTAACATCCTTTATATATAGTAATAATTAGGTTCAAAGGGATGAACTTGGTCAATTTCACATCACTCATAAAACCACAATTGACATAATTGGATCAATTTATGATGATGTGGGGGTTAATTGAGCCCAGAATCACATTCTTTACTCATAGATCTAAGTTCAAGGAGCTCAAATTTTCCCCAATCACCTTCAAAATTATACTTTATAGACCCCAAAACCTATACCCTAATCCCTAATCCCTAAATTTCCTAATACCTAAAATCTAAACCATAAATATAAACTCTTTAAACTCTAAACCAATGATTTTAGCCCAAATTAACATCATTTAGACTAAGAATTAAGTTTACAGGGCTCAATTTGGCCTAAATCACATGACTAATTGCCCCATTTGACAAATTCACTCAATTTGCACAATGGCATGGGTCATATTGACAAATCAAAAACACATTCTATAGTCACAAATGGGTATAAGTTATTCAAAGTATTCTCAATTATGTTTGCAATTGACCCTATTTACCCTAAACCATATATAAATTAAAACCTAAACCTTAAACCATAAACCATAAACATTATACCCTAAATTGTAAACCATAAAATTTCCATATTTACTAATTAGTCCAAATTAACATCCTTTGTATTAATAATTAGGTTCACATGGCATAGAGTGATTAGAACTTATATACATTGTTAAACCTAAACTCTACATGCCCTAATCCCTAATCCCTAAACCCTAAAACATAAATTGTAAGCCCTATGCCCTAATTCCTTAATTCCTTAATTCCCTAATCCCTAAACCATTTTCAATAATGCATTAATCCCTAATCCATAATTTGTATTAAGTATAACATGATCACATTATTCTTAATATAGATAAAACTCGATTCTCAATGTCTTTGTTTAAACTGAACTTAGTATTAAGAATAATGTGATCACGTTATTGGCTAACTTGATCAAGTTATTATTAATATGTAATAAGCTCACTTTTTAACATCTATTTTTAACCCAAATCAAGAATTATATCCCCACAAATATTCTCTATAGGACCTGTGAGACCTGTGTACTTTTAACCCCACCTTTGAAAAGTTGTTAATTGTCTTCGATGGCTGATGGATCATGTTTGAGGAAGGGGAAGATGTTGAAGAACAAAAAAATATAATAATTATAATATTTGAGAGATAAACACGAGATATGAATGCAAAAACTTTATGGTAGAGATGGTATAAACCCTAATCCTAATGAACCAAATTCCATAGATAATGAGACAATTGATAATAATGAATTAAATAATGATGAAATTGACCATAATGAGTTGAATAATGATGAAATTGACCATAATGAAATGAATAATAATAAAATTGACAATAATGAATTAGATAATGTTGAAAGTTTACATTCAAAGTTCCAAGTTTTTGATTTTGTTGATGATGAATCTATGTATGATGCTTCACCCCCCATGAATGAAGACAATTTGATGGAAATAAATAATGATGAAATTAAAAATCAATAAAATTTTATGGAAACATATAATGAAGAAATAAACAATGAATAAAACATCATTCCACCTCTAAACAATGAAAGTAATAATTATTTTGAAACACCCTCTCAATAAATTCCACCATTAAAAAAACCTCCAAGAATTGTGCATAAAAAACAAGTACTTAATTAAAGTCAATGAAAATATTTTAAAACCAATGCATAACAAAATGTCTGATCACCATTCAATAAGACTATCTCAAAATATTTGAGATATTTTCTTTCATAGTTTGGATTATGATAGTCAAAGATGTAGATTATTTGTTTCATTGATAAAATTATTTGAGATGAGACCTATAATGCACACATTAAGACTAAGAACATATAACATGGATGATGAAAATGATGAAATTGTTGAAAATATACATGATGCATATGATAATATATGTCCAAAATCATGCACCCAATATTGTAATATTTTCTAGCATATACTTATAACTTATGCAGTAAGTGACCAAATAGGGAAAAAATGAATGCTTTCAAAAACAAGCCAAACACTTAATACAAATAGAAAAACATTAATGAAACTAGTTTAAATACATGAAATACTTAATGAACCTAATACCAATGAGATCTAGGCATTCTCTAGTAGACTTCCATGAAAGGACAAGGCTATAGTCAATACTATAAAATAGTTACTTGCTTAATTTTGGAAAGACAATACATGAGTTTTGCCTAATGTAAGAGATGTAGTGAAAATAAGACTTAGTTCTTGTAACCATGAACCAAATATACAAATTTCCTTGGATATAAATCAAATACAATTGTACTCTAAGTTTTTGGAAAAATATCAACAAATTTTTATTTATCAAATATATTTTGAGATGATCAAACCTTTTTTATGCAAAAATAAATTACACACGCACCACTTCTTGTTGTAGGTAACATGTTGAATTTTTAATGAACTATGATGTTTTTCTCCATATTCATATTAATTTTCATAAGAAAAATATTTTATAAGAGTGTGGCATTGAATTTACACCAAATTCAGCCAAGTAATTTATTCCAACTATATTTTGCAAAATACCAGATGGATAATTATTTTATAACAAATCATGTTTAAATAGAAATTGTAGCATTTGTGGTGGATTGACAAAATAAAAAAAATGTATCCATCAGGAGATTAAAAGTGAAATTAGATAGGAATTATTTGGTTTAAGCAAATATAAATTGGTGACTTATCAATTAAAATATGGAAAAGAATCTAAAAGGTGTGAGCTTGTTACAAAAAAGATACATGTTTCTAAATTTTTGGTCAAATTTAGGGAGAAAATTATTTATTACTATACAAGGCACACACATAGGGATAGATGGTTGGATGAAAATTTCAAGATAAACAAGGATACATTCCCACTTGGTTTGATTGTTTCATCAGTTGACTTTGATATAAATTACACATTCATACCACAAATTGAAGTTTATTCAAACTACTACAACTCATCACAATTTACCATATTCGTGCATATAAAATTTATGCATTTACTTGATAATATAGAGAAACAAAATAAAATATTAAGATATTAACATTTATATATTAGTGATGACTAATCACATTGTTTAGAGTATGTGCAAGGTTATTTTCAAAAGTTTTATGAATAGTTGGATCAAAGGAACATTACTTTAAATCAACATTACATTTGGTCATACAATCACACATCACAATTCCAAAATTCACATATGTTTTATTGGTTGATTAGGATGCATGTTACCATTAGTGTAAAACACATTTAGACTTTCACCAAGGCTATCCATGGAAAAGGGGAGCATGACGGTGCTGGAACATGTGTAAAAAGAGCTATTGGAAGGGAGGAGTTGAAGTTTGAAGAGAGTTTTCATTTGAAAAATACAAAAAATATGGTTGATTGGTGTAATGAGAACATGTGTCATGGTGTTTAACCAAATTATACTATTCATAAACATTTATGGTTAATGAAGGAAAAACACTTGGCAATGTATGAGGATTGTATGACTCTAATAGGTTCAAGTGGCCTCCACTCATTTTGTAGTTCAAATGTAACTTATTAGACTATTCATATGAGACACTTGGCATGTTTCTATTCTACATGTATAGACTCTATTTGGAATGAGTGTGATTCATAAGAGTGGGTGGATGATTGAAGTTCCAAACCTCTAATTCCAATCAATACATATCAGGTTCCAACAACATTACAACTTACAAATATGATAATTTCAGATGAATTTGATTATGTATCTGGTCTAGTGCATTTAGGTAGAATATTTTTCATTATGTAAAATTTATTCTCATTATATATCTTCATATTGTCACTAAAAATGGTTTTTTTATGATACACGACATGTTTTTACAATTATTGCAGATGAGGACAATGAAGAGGGCAATGATTACTACTTATGTCAGTGTGTATAGTAAAATAAAAAAATTTACTTTCAAATTTATAGATGGAGAAAACATTGACTATCCCACTAGGTCACTAGTAGTCACTATAACTTGGTTTTGATTATATCCAATAAAAATTTAGATTAATGATTGTTTGAAGAGTTTGAAATGCACAAGAAGATATTGCACTATTCAAATTTGATTCTTTCAATGAATATTCAATTAAAAAATATCATGGGAGGCCATTAAATAGGAAACTATGGAAATTTTAGGAGTTAGAGCATGAAGCTATTCTTGACACTATCAACGTTAGAGCAGATCCTAGTGGTTCATTGGATTGAAATACGTAGGTATGTTGACTCTTCAAATGTAGATGTAATCAATTTTACCAAAGGCTTTTTATTTTCCAAGTAATACATATGAATTTAATTTTTAATTACTTATTAAAAATATTTTATAGGTTAGTAGTGCCAAATAATCTTCCACCTTCACGTGGTTGGCACTGTTGGTAGAGAATTCTATATTCTTCAAGCTAAGAGAAGCTCCTGAATGGTACTAAAAATGAAATTTCAAGTGGATTTTAATATCATGGTGGTGTGATAACATGTAATTAACCTATCTAGATGTGATTTAAATGATATATTCTTAAGTGGAGGTCCCAAAGGTAGAAATGGAAGTTAGAGCTCAAGAAGTTGCCTATTAAATGCCCAAAAGTTGCATTTTTGGACCTATCACTACAACTTGTCCAATGGATTGATCTCAATGGTTGCACTTGAGTGATATGGGGTGTAACTATATGACTTAAATAGGTAGGTGATGGATCTGATAGTTCATATAAATGACTTACAGGTTTTGTTTTATGCATGTTCGAACTTAGTCTAAAAAATTGTATTTTTCTTGTATTAAGAAGGGCATTCTTGAGGCTAGAATGAGTGGTGGGTTTGTTGATCAAGCCTAATGAGAGGCAGATAACCTAGTATTATATGTTATCCTCACCTTTTATCATGTTGGTTGTGTCACTTTTTGGTCAGGAAGCATCAAAACTAGAGTTATACAACCACAACTTAAACTTTGACAATATTTATTATCATTGTTTTTATACTCCTGAATAGTAGTGAAAATGCACTTCTGGTTGGATTTTAACATTTTTTAAGTGTCATAACATTTAATTTTCCTATCTAAATGTTATAAAAGTGATATATTCTCAAGTGGAGGTCTCAGAGGCAAAAATGGTAGTTGGAGCTCAAGAAGTTGCTTATTCAATGCCAAAAAAGTTATATTTTTAGACTCATCACTATAAATTGTCCAATGGATTGATCTCATTATGTTTAAATTAAGTAATTTTTCATTTTATTAGACTAAATACATTATATTTAAGTTCAAGAAAAAGTTCATCTTTTAAGTTTAGCAAAGATAAAGATGCAAAGATGAAGAAGTAGACCATGTACCTAGTCACCAAAAGGAGTTGAGTGCAGAAGAGGTATTAATAGAGATTAATAGAGAGGTGAGAGAAAATATAAAGGAATAAAAATCATACAAGGTACACAATTAGTAGGCTTAGTTTCAATAAAATGTAGTCAAAAATGCATTAGAGCTAGGTAAAGGTGAAATATCAGGTAACTTATAGGTATACGTATCTGAGTGAGAAATTTGTAGGGATTTATGAATGATTTTATGTCTATGCATTATATAAGTAAGAACATGATTGGGTATGGGATTTAAGTGAAATCAAATTGTGTTAATGATTAACTGAGAAGTTGTAAATGGGTGATGACAAAGGCAAAATAGATAAGAGTGACATTAGTCATTTTCACTACACACAATCAAATAAAAACATTAATTTAAAAAAAAATGGGAGATCTAAAATTTATATCATTGAAAAGAAAAAAAAAATAATCCTCACATGTATACAACATTAAATATGATATCTGATAGATAATAATTTGGAAGATCAAAACAACACTATACTATAACATTTTAAATGAAAACTAAATATAGATTAGATAGATTAACATAATTAAGATTAAAAATCTAATAAAATCATTCAGGCACACGTATAATGTCAATAATACATATATTTCCATGATAGGCATACAAAAAATTACATTTAATAACATAATATCTAATGTCAAGTGAATGTCATATACACATATACAATGACAAAAATAAGTAAATTGCCATTTAGGCATACAAAAAAGCACATCTCATTTAAGACATCCTAATAATAAAATACCCTCCCTCTCTTTAAATTCCTCAAATAAGACTCACCCTATGATGCCCTAGTGATAGATGAAGATCCCTCTAATGCCTTGGATTACTCTAAGGCTTGACTATGGGTCTTACGCTCATAGCTCGCTTGCAGCTGAACCTAATCAAATATAAGTATTATTACAAAATAAAATAAAATACATTCAACCAATTATTAAGAAATTAATTTTAAACTAAAATAAAAAATCATTTAAATTTTCACTTAATACAAGCTCACAATCCTGCTCAATCTATTTTTGATGCTCAAACAAGTTAGTGGTAGGCTCAATTATTTGAATAAGTGTCTAAAATAAGATGAGAATTTTCCCTACTAATCGTCTGACTAGGACTATTAGATGTCATAGGATAAACCTACATACACAGTACATTCACATAAGTTATATTTGACCTAAATATGTAGTAAAATTATTAAATAAAGTCTATTTTTTATAATTCAAAATTACAAGTTAATATATACCTTTTTTAGCACCTGTGAAAATGACATTATAACAATAATGCTTATGTCTATCTTAGTTCATAGTGATGGAGGAGTGTCTAACTGAGACATAAACTAAATATAAACAAGGTCTCACTCACTTTTCTATAAAGAATCAAAGATATATATGACAAGATTTTCTCCTTCATTAAAGAAAGAGTTTATTTAATACAACTGTACATGAATTTTGATATCCTTGATATATAAATTTAAATTAAACTTACAAGGAAAATATACATAGAATAAATGTATATAGAGCATAATATTAACTCAAAATTTTACCTCTATATAATTAAAAGGTGTCATCCTAATAGAGATAAATGTAGTCATGGATGCACCAATAGATGGATTTAAAAATGTAAACAATGGTTACATTAAATTAGATATTATAAATATCACATGTGATGATGAAAGCACCATCACCTCTTAGGACATAAAAAAATACATATATATTATTCAATTTTTATGTAAATTAATTATTAGATAGATTAAATTTGCAAATATAACTTTAAATTTAACATGACATTTATATGAAATGTACATGCATCTATGTAATGGTTGATGTCTGCACACCAAATTTGCATGCCAAAAACTCATCACTCATAAGTATATTATCTAAGCCCTATAAAACACTAGTGCCATCCTCATCATAATTTCCAACACATATAGCTACACAAGAATTGGAAAGGTGGGGTCATGTATGCACACTACATTACGTATCTCTAACATCAGTCTATGAGAGCCTACTCATATGATGAACAAGTGTATCAGTGAGTGAACTAAATGAATGCAAAGTGTCAATCTCCATGACTTGTTGAACTACAAAGGGGATATTTACCTCAAGTGGCTTTTGGATATAGATCCTTGTAAGTCATTAGGTACACAACATACACCTAATTGATCTTGTGTAGAGCCTTCCCTTAGACCTCAAACTCACTATAATCAAAATAGATTGAAACCTAATTAAGGACAAACTCATAGTAGAGTTTCCTCAAAAAATAAAATGAGACCTCATGATTGTTACATGATGGATAATCAAATACCATCCACCATCGGTCCCAAAAATTGGTTGTGATTAAATTATGTTGGTAGTGATGGATTGGAAAATGTTTAGCAGTTACCAAAAATGATGTATTTTTGGTTGAATTAATGAATAAGGTGTAAATGGAGGATTTTGATATGTTTTTGTTCTTGGCCTCAAGTGTTGATAATTTGTGAGTAATAAGCCTTAAAAATATCTTGATATGAAGCCCATATATCAATTTGACTTGTTATAAAGTCAATTTGAGCTAATAATGTCTCTAAGGAATTGGGTAGATAGGTGCAGTGGGTGTTGGTGGAAGTATGATCCCTCATTTTCCTAATTAATACTTCAATTTCAATTTTATTTTCCATAATGTGTCAAATAGACTCTCCTGACTATCTGAGGGATTTTTTTGAACCATAAGAGGGTTAGGTAGAGGGTTATGGTGAGGAATAAGATGGTTAGATGGATGGATAAGAGGAGGAAAAATAGGGTTATGTGGAGGGTTAGGTAGAATAACATGAGGGTAAGTAGGATGGACTATTCAAAACAAATAAATTACCAATTAAACAATGAAAATAATAATAAAAATACTAAAATTTAGGGTTAACAAGTTTAGATTTTTAGCAGTTACTTTTTCTATGTGGTGATATCATCAATTAACGGCTTCCTAGGATGAATTATGGCAAGGTTTAGCCTCACTAACATAAAACACAACTGTAGAATGGATGAGAGTGGGGAAACAAAGAAAGCTCAATTGTAATGAGGAAATTTTGCATTCAGGTTTGATTTTTATTTTTTAGTTACACAGGGAAAATGATTGCATTATTAATGCAATCACGTTATTTAAAACAATAACATGATCATATTATTATTTTAAATAACATGATCACATTATTTAATAATGAGATCATATTATGTCTCGATAATTACCAAGCCATAATTTAAATAATGTGATCACATTATTTAAATAATGCAATCACATTATTGAGTAACATGATTGTGTTTTTGAATAACTCAATCACATTATGGAAAATGTCCATAGAATTGTTTCCCAACTCCATGCACTTACCCTTCTATAGACTAAAATTGTTTATATAATTTTAGTAACTAATAGTAAAACATTGCACGTACATGGTATGTATCACATACATGGTTATTATATCTAAATTTTGAAACACATGCCTGAAGGTTCGAGAATGCCTTGGATTCCCACTCTTGAGGTATGGACATGCAAACACACAAATGAATGTGTGTTTTTGACTAAAAACAACAAAATTCAACTTTGGACATCATAAATACTATAAATTTAATCGATATTTTTGTTTGAAAATATTACTAAAACATCAACTACACTCTCCTCTTTCTAAATATATATATTTTTATATTTTTATTACTTTTAAGGTTGTTATCTATATTTATTTATAAGTATTTTTATAATGCTACATGCTACAACTATACATGTTCATCTTTGTTTATGTATCTTCTAATTCATCAATTCAAACAAAAAACAATTATATGGTTGTAAACTATACCTAATTATATACATGTTAAAAAAATCTATTTTTTGATATTTTTTGAGGTAGTTAGGTGGGTGCATCGTCGGCTATACATTATTGATCATATTTTAGGGTGTATTGACTTGTGAAATTAGTAAAAAAATAAATTTCTATTAATTAATTTTAAAAAAATAAGGTTACAAACTAGATGATCTTAAATCTAAATTTACAGTAAAGGGTTTTAAAAAAATTAAATGATGCTAAAAAAATGATGGGTTGCACAAAAATATATCTATTCATTTTTTTCAAAAAATAATACTACCTCTTAGAATTTTTGACATTTAACCTATTTATTATTGACCATTTCAAAAAATAATTAATATTTTAGAAACTAGACTCAAAATGATACAATTCATGTTCCAATGGCATATTCAAATTTTGAATGTAGATGTCTCAAATTATCCATAAAAATTAAGGATTTTGTTTTTAAGGAAAAACATGTCCACTTAAGACCCCCTTTTGGCTCATCATGTCCTTCCACTTACCCTAAAATATACTAAAAAATAAATGCAAGATAATTATATTGTATTATTATAAAAGATATCACTAATATAACAACAATGCTAGCATCTTCAAAGGGGAAAAGTCCTTTGATAAGGTTCAATAAAATATAATTCATGAATGTCTTTACCTAGTATATGCACCTAATTGATAATAATTATATGCTAGCCAAATAATAATTCCCATGCAAGTGTAATTATCCTAGATAGTTCAAGGGATGACTTACAAAGTATGTGTTCATCTTTTTTTTTTATTAAAAACAATGATTATAAAGAAAAGAGTTAGGATGAGGGGGTCTTAACACACACACATACAAATACGTATGTATGTGTGTGTGTGTGTGTGGGTAAGTTCATAAAGTTAGTGGATAAAAAAGGACCTATCCATGGACATGTTTTTTTTATGAAAGACATGAAATCTCAGCTCCTATAGATTATTTGAGATGGCTACACTCAAAATTTGAAGATGATATAAGAACATAATTGTAGAATTTATAGTCTATTTTCTAACACACTAATTATTTTTAAAAATAATATAATATAAGTAAAATATCTAAAATTTTAAGAGGAAAACTTGATTTTTAATAAAAATAAAGTAGATAGCAAGCCATGTGGCCCCTCATTTTTTGATCATTGTTTAGTATTATTTTTAAGCCTTTGTGAAAAATTTAGTTAAGATCAACTAGTTTGTGACCTATATATTTTTAAAATTTTAAAATAAATATTTATTTATTTAAAAAAAAAATTAGAAGTAAATAGATCCTGAAAACAAAAAAAATGGATAACCTACTATGCGGTCCTCCCTGGCTACCTAAAAAAATGATTTTTTTTTAATGTGTATATAATTAGGTCTAGTTTATGACTATTTAATTATTTTTTAATTTGTATCAACAAAAAAAATATAAACATATATAGACATGTATAATGCATAGTTAGAAACCAACATAGATGGAAACCTTAAAATAGTCAATTTTTCATATATTTGGAAAGAGGCGAGTGTGCTCAACCTCATAATAATAATTATAGGAAATGTCTTGATGAAATTCATAGTGTTAATGATAGTGGAAGTTAGATTTTGTTATTTTTAAGTCAAACCCATAAATTTAACTGTGTATTTTTAGGTCCAGGTCTTAGGCTCAAGAATCTAAGCCATTTTAAACCCAAATAGAATGTTTTTAAAATTACACATAATAGAGTGCGTATGGACTATAACACATACATGCAATAACACATATGTGTTCCAAAGAGATGCAAGTAAAAATACTTATAATGTAAAAATGTGAGAAATTAAAAGGTGGGGTGGGGTGGGGGGGTGTTTAATAAAATAAATGTTAAGTAAAAGTTGACATTTAAATTGTTACATTTATGTTACTTCAACTTATACTTTAAATATATTATAGTAAATATAATAAATATGGGTCACTCTGCATCTTCTAGAAATGGACTCGCAACTGCACAACTTACAATTTGAGAGATATTTAAAAAAAATCCAATGTGGTTAATACTTAGTCATTTTCATGATTTCAGTATTGAACCTAGATATTTTTGGGCATACATTTTGCAATTGATGTTCAATTTGGGTAAATATATAGTATTTTTTAGGTTTTAGGGCCTTCTATATTACTTGTTGGAATTTATATGAGTTATCAGTTTGTCAAAATTAAAATTTAAAAAACAACACACATCTAACCTCTCATTTATACTAATTTTAAATATGATTAGGTCCCTTATAGGATGAAAAGTGACACAATAACACCATAATCATTTGTGAATGGGGTAGATATGGACAATTTGGGACACATTTAGGTGTGGGCAGCTAATTGAATTTGAATTCATGATAAAGTGGTGTGCACAAGTAAATATATGTTGCATTAGTAACCCATGCACATCCATCCACCCCTTCATTCTAATTTTACTTATGATTAGGTCCCTTATAGGCCAAAATTGACACAAAAACACTATATCCACTTATTACAAAGGTAAATGTAAATAATTTTAAGCACATTTATGTATGACCACCCCATTTCTCTTCAAACTCAAAAAAAATGTGTAATTGAGGCAAATTAATTTTCATGATGACCCTTGTCCATCCAACAACCAATCTTGTTGAATTTATTTGTGATCATCTCTATTATTGCAAATAGTGACACAACAACACCATATCTACTTTTGACCATGTAAATATGAATGATTATTGGCACATTTATGTGTAATCACTCTAATTCACTTTGATTTTAATCCAAAGTAGTGTGATTAAGGAAACATGGGTCACATAGATGTCCCATGCACACCAAACCACCACTTTGTCATTTTTACTTGTAATTTGAGGTTTGATCAGCCAAAATAAGCACAACACCATATCCACTTGAGATGAAAGAAAATAAAGATAATTTGGGACACATTCATGCATGATCAACTCAATTCACTTTAAAATGAGGCCAAATTGATGTGATAGGGAAAATATAGTCTCATTAGTAATTTTCATGCACCTAAACACTACTTAATTTTGATTTTTCTTCCAATTAGGTCGCTTATAATCTAAAATTAAAATAACAAAACCATATCCATGTGGCCAAGGAAAATGTGGATAATTTTTGGCACATTTATGTATGATCACCCCAATCTAAATAAATATAGGCCAACATGGTGTAATTAGGGAAAATTAGGCTTAAATTTTTACCTTTTCATAAAAAACCACCCCTTTATGCCTATTTTACTTTTTATTATATCCCTTATAGGACAAAAATGACACAACAACACTATATCTAATTATGACTAGGGAAAATGTGTTAGAGGTATAATCACTAAGAGGGGGGAACTTAATGAGCCCAAATATTTCAATTTCAATTCCAACCCTTTCAAACTATTAAACAATCAACATATATTAGCTTGATCAAGTAACATTAACAAGAAATCTCATTCATTCAATGCATACATAAGATAAAAACACACAATGCACAATTCCTATGGAAAACCCTCATCGGGAATAAAACCCACTCTCAAGCTTGTAACACATGGAATATTTTTCCTGTACGATATTAAAGACAATATATTGGTGAAGTCCTTTAGACCAAAAACTATGATCAGGTCCTCCTGACCAAAAGCCTTTAGTGAAACACCTATTTCAAAAGTATCAACTTTCCATAAGGAAGATCAAGTTAGTTAGACCCTCACTTGAAGTATCACCTCCACCTTAGAACTAATGTCTTCAACACTTGATGATGGATATATAATTATCTAACCCCTAAAAAAACTCCCTTTCTATCTCTTATAAGCTTTTCACATAGGCATGCCACAATCTCTCTCCTTCTTCACTCATATTGTCCTCATATTCACACTTAGACCTCTTCGCATATCTTCAAACTATAAGAGAACTATTATATCATCATAAATATGACATAAAAGTCATAATATTATTTAAAAATCTACTCTATACATCAACTCATCTAATAGACACACTACTTGTCCTCTATTCTTCACTTCAATGCATACTCCACACATACAAGCCTCTATCAAGTCTAAAAACAATCACATTTGGTTTCACTATATATATATATATATAATTCATGAATTATCAAGTCAATTTTTTTTATTTTTGGTCATAACACATTCCTTCACCCTTAAGGCATCTTACATGGGTCACACTTAAGCAAAAATCTCTTTGAAATAATCCTAAGTCACCTTTTAGGTCCTATGATGACCTATTCACCTCTTTCATACATATCCAAACAAACTAAGAACATAGGGCCACTTCAAAATACATATTTCCAATCCTTATGTCCCCTTATACATCCTTAAATGATCACAATCAACTTTTCTCACCTCTACATATGCTTAATCAACTCAAACTATAACCTTGTACATAGGAACACCATGAACCAACACACAGTCAACTTCTTAAGCATTGTTCATACTTAAGATATATTGATAACACCTAAAAAATCCATACAGATGATATTAATTGAGTATATAACACTTAAAATATCTAATTCATTATGTAACATTGAGACAACATTAATACAAGCTTAATTATCCTTCTCGGGTCACTTACAAAGCATATACGAACACACAAACAACTGTGAATCTTCATAACCTTGACTGTATAAATTTTCAAATATTCATATAAGGTATAATAGAGTCACCATGGATTCCTCTTCAATGTTTATTTTTATGTCACCTTTGAATTTATCTTGGATCAAATGTTATGGACAAAATACAAAGCACTGATTTTTTCCCTTTGTAAAATTCAAATATTCAAATGCCAATGGTCACATTTAAACTTATATCACTAAAAATAAATATCATTCTCTCAAAACTTAGATCAATTATGAAACATCAATCTTATTTTAAGGCACTCAACCTTTACCTTTCATCACTCATCATTGGATCTTCATCTTGACTATTTGACTTAATGCGCTCCATCGATCTCCTGTATGTAGCTTGGTCTTTATCTGTGTTAAACATTGGACACCTTTAAATAATCTCACTCAATATGAAAAATTTATATCTATTTTTATGAACACATACTCATAATTATATCTTGGTATAATCTCTATCTTTATCTCTACTTGATGTTAAACTTCGAACACTTGTCCTCATCTCGTTGCACCCTGACACTTTGGAATGAACATGTTTCATTGATATTTTTTAAGGAGCTCGATATTTAATAATTTTAAGAATAAAACACTTGGACCCATTTGACTTAATATGCACCATTGATCTATATGTATGAACTCCCATGAATTATTGAATCTTCATCTGGTCCTAATCTTTAACATCCTGTAAAAATGATTACGTATGGGGACCATTATTTATCTGCCTGGAAGGCCAACTTTGGACCTCATTAAAAACGATTATGTTTATATGCATGATTTAAAATTTATATAATAGTAAATATGCATAAATTTTATCATATTCATATGACCAAATACCCCTAACTTAGCCACACATGACAATGGTGATGTTAGCAAACTGTCTACTCAAATTTTTTGCCACCCCAAAATGTCTAGATGAAAACAATGATCAAGTAGATGAAATCCAATCATTCACACAAGCATTCATATCATTATTAAATTATGATAAGATCCATTTCACATTATAAAATCACCATACTCATCCTTGAACATCTCTAACCATGCTAAAACTAAATATCAACCAAGCCTCCTTCAAGCATTCTAGGATAATCACATTACACACTTTCTCATTATCACTTTAGACTATCAAGGCACTTAATACTCTCACCTAGACACCTCCATGGCATCACCATGACATCATTGAAAATTCTAAAATAGTCTCCCCCTTTTTCATTGATGTAAACACCCATCATAAACCAATATACAATTCACCTTTCTTCTCTCTCTTTAAACACTCTAAAAAATAAGAACTTTCTCCCCCTTTGACACAATGACAAAGTGGGCACCAACTGATACTGAGGACCTAAATACAAAAAAAACAAGAGAGGACCACATTAAAAATATGATACAAACTCCCATTTACCTTGAGCTTACCTATTCTTTCCTTGACAACTTCCTATTTCTACAAGTCAACTAAGTACTGCAACTAATGAAGAAAGAACACACAAAACCACTAAAATCTAATGGAATTCATCATGAAACATCTAATAAGGATTCCCCCTAAGATTCATGAGAAATTACAAATTTTAATCATCTTCAAATCTCCACACACAATAAAGAATGACCATACAAGATTACTAACCTTTTCTCTTAAGACCTTCCATGACCACCAACTCTGCATCTGCACTATAGCTTCTTTACAAACCTCTAGAGAAATATCATGAACTTGTTTCTCCTCCTTAACCAAAGACATTATATTGAGTCATAGAGAAAGAAATGACACCCAATCTTTTTCTTAGATACTCAAATATAGATTTTGATAATGGTTTGGTCATAATATATGCAAATTTCTCTTTGGTAGATACATGCTCCAAATTAACGCTTTAATTAATTACTTGTTATCTAAAGAAATGGTATCTCATAGTAATGCACCTATTTTATTAGTACATAACATGATTATTTGAGATACTAATTGCACTAGTATTGTCACAATGAACATGAAAAGGTCCATTTTGTCTTACCTTATAATCCTCTAAAGTTTTTTTCATCCATATGACTTGAGTGAAACAAGAGGGAGATGTTATATACTTTCCTTCTGAAGTTGATAGAGACACTAAGGCTTGCTTCTTACTTATCCAATACACCAAGAATTCCCCCATGAATAATACCCCACCACTGATACTCCTCCTATCATCCACACATCCTACCCAACCTGCATCAATATATGATTTTAAAGAAAATTATTTAATCCTGAGATACCATAAACCATACTCTATGGTACCTTTGAGATATCTCAAAATACTTTTGAATGATTTTAAGATTCTCTAGGGTTAGCTTGAAACCTTTCTATAAGACCCAATACTTGCATGATATCAGGCCTAGAAGAAATGGAGTACAAAAGATTTCCAATCATGGATCTATACAAAGTTTGATCAACTTTTGATGAGTCATCTAGTTTACTTAACTTGCATCATGTGATCATTAGAGTACCCATTGGCTTACAATCCATCATGTCAAACTTACTTAGCATATCCTTGATGTATTTATCTTGAGAAATGAATATATTTTCATCAAGTTGATTAATTTATAATTCTAAGATGAAAGATAGTTCTCCCAACATTAACATTTCAAACTTAGTCTTTATAATATCTACAAATTCTCTACTCATTTTATCATTTTCAGATCCAAAAACTATGTCATCAACATATAAAACAACTATCAATTGATGATTGCCTTCTATCTTAATGTACAAATTAATGTTGGCTATCCCCTTTTAAAAACTTGACTCAAAAGATACTTATCTAACATGTCATACCAAGATTTAGGAGCCTGTTTAAGACCATACAAGGCCTTCTTCAATTTACACACAAAATCTTGATTACTTTACATGAAGTATCCTTTAGGTAACTCAATGCAGACTTCTTCTAAGTTTCCATTCAAGAATGCAGATTTCACATCCAATTTTTATACTTTAAAACCCTTAAAAATTGCTTATGCCAAGAAGAGTCTAATTTCTTCTATTCTTGCCACAAGAGAAAAAGTCTCTTCAAAACCTATTCCTTTAACCTGACCATATCCTTTACACACCAATCTAGTCTTGTTCCTTATGACTTCTCATTTATCATTCATCTTGTTTTTGAAAACCCACTTGGTACCTATCACATTTTTATCTTATAGCCTAGGAATTAAGTACCATGTTTGATTCCTTTCTATTTGATCAACTTATTCATTAATTTCATAGTTCTAAATTTCATCTTTACTAGATTCCATGAATGTTTTGGGTTCAATCATGGATAATAGAGCTGAGTCTTGTTGACTCTAATTGATCAACATTTTCCTTCTAGTCTACAAACCTACACTAACATTTCCTATAACTTGAGAGATTGGATGATCTTTATGAATTCTTCTAAATAGAGATTTAGAGTCTTGTCTTTCTTCCTCTTCTTCATATTCATCATTTGTTTAAAACAATAACTCCTCATTATTTGAAAAATAATTTTGAATTGAGTCACTTGCCCACAATTTTGACTTCTTGACTCTACTTGTTTCATCTACCCTTACATTTGAACTTTCAAAAATCTTGTGAAGTCTCTTGTTAAATCACCTATAAGTAGTACTGATAGAAGAGTAACCCAAGAAGATGCCCTCATCAGACCTTGAATCAAATTTTACATGATTCTCTTCATCTCTTTTGATGAAGCACCTACTCCTAAACACTCTAAAATGTTTGAAATTAGCTTCTCTATCCTTCCATAACTCATAAGGAGTCTTATCACCATTTACTCTAATTTGACACCTATTTAGGATGTAAACTAAAGTGTTGGATACCTCTTCCCAATAACCATCTGATAGTTTGGAATCTTGAAGCATGGTTTTAATCATATCTTGAGTAGTCCTATTCTTCCTTTTAACAACATTCTATTGTGGTGTTTTACCAACTAAATATTGTCTTCTTATCCCTTATTTTTCACAAAAATAATCAAATTCATGAGAGCAAAACTCACCTCCTCTGTCTGATCTTACAAACTTGATATTTGACCCTTTATCATTTTCTACAAGTGCTTTGAATGCCATAGATTTTTAAAAAATTTATGATTTTTCTTTAAAAACAATATCCAAGTCATCCTAGTAAAATCATGAATGAAAAGTATGAAGTATCTATTACCTTGAATACTTTGGGTTCTCACAGGTCCACATAGACCAGTGTGGATCAAATATAATGGCATTTTAGTGGAGAACTCCTCAAATTTGTATCTTCTTTTGGTTTTCTTCCCATTAAGACATGCCTTGTAAAGAGAATGAGGAATGTTGGAAATATTGTCATTGATGTCAAAGGTCTAGCATTATTGGTGATAAAGGTCCCATTGCATTTAATGTTGTTTATATTGGCTAATGTGAGTTAATATTTGTTTAATATTAATGAATATATTTTTGGTTACATATGAGACAAAAGAAGGGCCCATGGAGAAGTCGAAGAGCCACGGGGTAAATACAAAAGAAGGATGGGATGCATTTTCCCATGAAGAGTCATCTTGGGGAATACCAAGAGTCACCAAGTGAAGACAAAAGAGTAAGGGCACAATTTCTCATGAAGGGACACTTTAAGGAATATGAAAAGTCACCAAGATAAGGACAAAAGATGGAAGGATGTTTTTTGGTCATGAAGGGTCACCACCTGACTTTTCAAAGGCAAGAATATGAAGGGTCATACAAGTTTGGCACCATTTTCCATGAGGATGGAAGGGTCAAAAAGGGGGAAGGCCAAAGATCATTTGGAAAGCTATAAATAAAGGCTTGAGAAGCCATTTGTAAATATGAGAGACAGAGGTTGATTTGATATTGTAATATCTAGCTTATAAGAACAATTGTGAGAGATGAATATGATTTGTATTTGTTATATCTAGCTTAGAAGAGCAAAGGTGAGAGAGAGGAAAGATATGTTGTATTGATCTATCATTTGTTGAGGTAGAAACATTGAGAGATAGGTGTGTGGTATACACAAAGGGGTTAGTGCTCCTGTGGGTTGGTGCTCATGAATTTTTTCTAGGTTGGTGCTCAGAAAAGGGGTTGGTGCTCCTGTGGGTTGGTGCTCACAAATTGTTTTTGGGTTGGTACTCAGCAAAAGTGGTTGGTGCTCCTATGGGTTGGTACTCATGAATTGTTACTAGGTTGGTGCTCAACAAAGGGGTTGGTGATCTTGTGGGTTAGTGCTCGGCAAAGGGGTATGGTGCTCCTGCAAGTTTGGCTTGCAAATATTGTTTGGGTTTGTGCTCATTAATATACTTGAGATTGTTCTCTGTGTTTTTTCCCACATTGGGTTTCCACGTTATATCTGGTGTCTCTCTCTATCTTGTGTGGTGTTTATTGTATGAGTTTTATTGCATATCTTGAATGTTTGATTAAGTGGAATTTGGTTAAGGAAAAGATTTATAAGATATATGATATACTGATTCACCCCCCTCTCAGTATATCCCATGATTAACAATTGGTATCAGAGCAAGTTCCTTTTTGAAAAGTTTTACAGCTTGAAGGTAGATCGGGAAAGCACAATGGCTAGGTCACAGGAAGGATTTTCTACAAATAAGGCACCTTTGTTTGATGGAACAAATTATGCTTTTTAGAGCATGAGAATGAAGGTTTTTTGATGGCCCTTGGATTCAACATATGGAAAGCAGTGGTGGAGGAATATGAAGAGCCACAAACATCTACAATTACTCTAGTAGAAAAGAAGGCAAGTGAATTTAATGCTAAAGCTTTAAGTGCTATTTTATGTGGTTTATGTGAATCTGAATTTGTTAAAGCTATGTAATGTAAATCTGATCATAAAACTTTGGTGAAACTTGAGAATATTTAAAAAGGTGATGGAAAGGTTCATCAAGCTAAGTTGCAGACTTTTAGAAGGTAGTTTGAAAGTTTGAAGATGGAAGAAGAAGAAGATATAGCAAGTTATCTTTTGCGAGTTGATCAAATCGTAAATCAGATTCAAGGTCTTAGATAAATGTTGGATGAGTCAATGGTGGTGCAAAAGGTTTTGAGATCTCTACCAATGAGATATGATGCAAAGGTTTTGACAATCAACGAGATAAAGAATTTAGCCAAGATAAAGATGGATGAGCTTCATGGTATTCTCACAGCATATGAGATGCGGATAGAACAAGATAAACCCTCAAAGAGAGAAGCAGCTTTCAAGACATCAAAGAAGGAGAAAAATAATATTAAAGAATTAAGTGATAGTTCTAGTAATGATGAAGATGATAATGGAGTACTTTCATTCACAAGCTGAAAAGAGGAACAAGAAAATATCAAGGAAAATTACCTTTTAAATGTTTTAATTGTGGAAAGATTGGACATTTTTCAGCTAGATGCCTAAATAAGGTTAATGATGATGAAGAAGAAAAGCCTACATACAAGAAGAATTTCAAAGGCAAATCTAAGAAGGGATTCGAGAAGAAGACCCTATATTTCAAGGATCCTAGCTTAGGTGAAGATAGTGGAGTCAGTGATTCAGAAGAAGAAGAGATTCTATTCATGGCCATACATGAAGGTGATCAAGAAGAAGAAGAGGAGGAAGCTAAAGTGAATATGGAAGGAGAGCTCATTTGTGACTTAGAAGAGTTAGAAGCTGTTTAGAAGAAGAATCGAATATTAAAGTGCCAAATCAAGAAAAATGAACAAGAGTCAAAGGAAATGATTGATTATCTACAAGCACACTTTGAAGAAGCCAAGAAAAATGAAGAAGACCTCACATCACAGTTGGAAATAGCAAGAAAATAATGTTAAAGGTATGTTATTGAAATTGCCTCTTTAAAATAAGATATTAAGAAAGCAGTCAGTGATAAAGTAGTCAGTGATTCAAAATTTGAAGATATCACTAACATGCTGAATTAGATATTGGAAAGTCAAAAAGCAAATTTAGATAAGATAGGGATCGGATTTGAAAATAAAAAGAGCTATTCTAAAGCTCTTACAAAAGAGGAAACAAAAAGGAGAGAAGTGAATAATACAGAGGACATTCCAAATAGATAAGGCTGGAAGGAATAAAGCTACAAAAGGCAATCTGGTCAGAGATATACAGACAGGTCTTATTTTTATGGCTATTATTTTTATTGTAATGGATATGGTCACAATAGATTAGAATGTATAAAAAGAGCTAAAAATTTTAGAAATAAGGAAAATAAAAGTTAAGTAGAGTCAAGCAGAAGCCACAACTCTTTTGCTCCTCTATCAAGCTTTGATGAAGAGACCATAGTATGCTACAAGTGCAACAACTTCAGACACATAGCTTGGTATTGTAGATGCATGTTCGAGTAAGTAAAAAAAGATCAGAGTTTCAAAGATCCATTCATCAAGAAGAAGGATCAAATTTTTAAAGCTCCATTCATCATGGAGAAGGTTCAGACATGTTCATGGTAGAAGAAACAACTTGAAGATTCTATGATGGTTCAGACAGCCCTGCATGTAAGAGATAAAGATCAGCCATGGTTAATTGATAGTGGATGTTTGAGGCATATGACATGAGATAAAAGTATGTTTATTAATTTGAATAAGATCAATGGTGGTATAGTGAGATTTAGAGATAAAACCACTACCAAGATAGCCAGAAAAGGTACTTTGAGTTTTGATTATGGTAGAACTAAGACTAAGAATGTTTTATATGTAAAAGGTCTTAAGCATAATCTGTTGAGTGTTAGTCAAATATGTGATCAAGGATATACATTAAAGTTTCATAAAGAAGGTTGTTAGATTAGAAGAAAAGATTCAAATGAGTTGATTGGAGATTCTCAAAGGACAGGGAACAATGTGTATGTATTGTCAGATATCTTCTCAAAGGCATGATCAAAGGATACATTCAAAGATCGATGAGAGGAGTTGGGAGTAATTTCTATTACTTCCTACCATTGATGTTCAACATCAAGTGAGGGGGAGCTAAGTGTTAGATCCAGGTAGGCCCTTTGCCATTGATGTCAAAGGGGGAAAATAATAGGTACAAGTATAGGTGTAGAAAATAGGTACAGGGAACAAGTATAGGCTGCTAAAGTAAGGGGGAGTTACTTTATGTTTTTAGATGATAGTATGTGTAGGTGACAGGATATGGAAATTTTAGGATTGAGGTTGCCATCAATGACAAAGGGGGAGATTGTTGGAAATATTGTCATTGATGTCAAAGGTCTAGTGTTAATGGTGATAAAGGCCCCATTGCATTTAATGTTGTGTATCTTGGCTAATGTGAGTTAATATTTATTTAATATTAACAAATATATTTTTGGTTGCATATGAGACAAAATAAGGGCCCATGGAGAAGTCAAAGAGCCATGAGGTAAAGAAAAAAGAAGTATGGGACACATTTTCCCATGAAGAGTCATCTTGGTGAATACCAAGAGTCACCAAGTGAAGACAAAAGAGTAAGGGCACAATTTCTCATGAAGGGACACTTTAAGGAATACGAAAAGTCACCAAGATGAGGATAAAAGATGGAAGGACGTTTTTGGTCATGAAGGGTCACCACATGACTTTTCAAAAGCAAGAATATGAAGGGTCATACAAGTTTGGCACCATTTTCCATGAGGATTGAAGGGTCACAAAGGGGGAAGGCCAAAGGTCATTTGGAAAGCTATAAATAAAGGCTTGAGAAGCCATTTGTAAATATGAGAGATAGAGGTTGATTTAATATTGTAATATCTAGCTTAGAAGAGTAATTGTGAGAGATGAATATGATTTGTATTTGTTATATCTAGCTTAGAAGAGCAAAGGTGAGAGAGAGGAAAGAGATGTTGTATTGATCTATCATTTATTGAGGTAGCAACATTGAGAAATAGGTGTGTGGTATACACAAAGGGGTTGGTGCTCATGTGGGTTAGTGCTCATGAATTGTTGCTAGGTGGGTGCTTAGCAAAGGGGTTGGTGCTCTTGTGGGTTGGTGCTCATGAATTATTGTTGGGTTGGTGCTTGGAAAAGGGGTTGGTGCTCCTATGGGTTGGTGCTCATGAATAGTAGCTAGGTTGGTGCTCGGCAAAGGGGTATGGTGCTCTTTCAAGCTTGGCTTATGAATATTGTTTGGGTTTGTGCTCATTCATATACTTGAGATTGTTCTCTGTGGTTTTTCCCACATTGAGTTTCCACGTTATATCTAGTGTCTCTTTCTATCTTGTGTGGTGTTTATTGTTTGAGTTTTATTGCATATCTTGAATGTTTGATTAAGTGGAATTTGGTTAAGGAAAATATTTATAAGATATATTATATACTCATTCACCCCCCTCTCAGTATATCCCGTGCTTATCACCATTTACTCTAATTTGACACCTATTTAAGATGTAAACTAAAGTGTTGGATACCTCTTCCCAATAACCATCTGATAGTTTGGAATCTTGAAGCATGGTTTTACTCATCTCTTGAGTAGTCCTATTCTTCCTTTCAATAACACCATTCTATTGTGGTGTTTTACCAACTAAATATTGTCTTCTTATCCTTTATTTTTCACAAAAATCATCAAATTCATGAGACCAAAAGTCACCTCCTCTGTCTAATCTTACAAACTTAATATTTGACCCTTTATCATTTTCTACAAGTGATTTGAATGCCATAAATTTTGAAAAAAATTATGATTTTTCTTTAAAAACAATATCCAAGTCATCCTAGTAAAATCATGAATGAAAAGTATGAAGTATCTATTACGTTGAATACTTTGGGTTCTCACAGGTCCACATAGACCAGTGTGGATCAAATCTAATGGCATTTTAGTGGAGAATTCCTTGGATTTGTATCTTCTTTTGGTTTTCTTCCCATTAAGACATGCCTTGTAAAGAGAATGAGGAATCTTTGAAATCTTGGGCATATGCCTTACCAACCCTTTTGAACTGATCTTTACTATATTATCAAAATTTATATGTCAAAGCCTTCTATGCCAAATCTAAATTTCTTCCAATTGACTCATGAATAACTCCTTATTGCATTCATGAAATACATACATGTTGTTATCTATTTTATAAACATTTACAACTAATTTTCCAGCCTTTCTTACTTCACATACCTCATCATGAAAATTTAAAAAATTTCCTTGCTTACACATTTGTCTCACACTTTAAAATATTATGTTTCAAACCTTCTACATATAAGACATTCTCAGTCCTAGAATGACCATTATCCAAACTCACAATACCTTTTACAACTATGTTAGAATATTTGTTGTCACCAAATCTCACTGAACCAGGGTTGGTATTCCTAAGAGAGATAAACTTGATCATGTCTCCTTTCATATGATTTGAGTATCCACTATCTATGATACACCTCTTGTTCCCATATTTTTGAGTATATAAGGATTCTTGAACAAACATTGACTCTTCCTTTGGTAGATCACTTGAATTCTGCTTCTTTTCTTATTTAATATTAGACTTAGTCTTCTTGAACCATTTGATGGTGTCAATGACTTGTATATCCTTTAAAAAAAAGATATTTTGTAGTTTTTTGCAATATGACCTCATTGGTTAAAATTTTAACATATAATATTCCTTTTTATCTTTGAAGATAAAGCACAATACCTATATCTATGATCAAATTGATTTTAAGAGAAGCAATACCTATTGAAGACATCATTAAAATTTGATCTTTATTTCTATTGATCATTACATGTCCATGAATTTTCATTATTGATCCTTTTGTTGGAGATAAAGTACCTTATCTCCTTGGATAAGAGCACATCTAAGTAACTCATGATTTTATTTTCCAAATTTTCCCCCCTTTGGTTGAGACCTTTAAGTATCATGACCTATAGATTCTTGACTATTGTTTATAGATATTTCACTTGCATCTTCACAACATCCATGCTTGATTTTATGTTTGATAAAACACATACTATTTTATCTTGAAGATGAGTCACAACCTCTTTGTCATCCATTATACCTTTGATAACCTTCAAGTGGTTCAACTTGTAAGAAGGACCTTCTTTGATACCAATTGTTAGAGGTAAAATCATTGAGAGGGGGGGCATGAATCAGTGAGCCAAGATATTTCAATTTAATTTCCAATCCTTTAAAACTATTAAACAATCAACATATATCAACTTGATCAAGTAATATCAATAAGAGAACTCATTCATTCAATGCATACACAAGATAAAACACACAACACATAGTTCCTGCGAGAAACCCTCATGGGGAATAAAATCAACTCTCAAGCCTATAATACATGGACTAATTATCCTATAAGAGATTAAAAACAAGATATTGGTCAATTATTTTAGACAAAAAACTTTGATCAAGTTCTGACCAAAGGCCTTGAGTGAAACACCTATTTCATAAGGAACAACTACCCATAAGGAAGATCAAGTCCTCTAGAACCTCCTTCAAAGTGAACACCTCAACCTTATAATTGATGGCTTCAACACCTGATGATGGATATCTAATTATCTAACCCCTACATAAACTCCCTTTCTATCTCATACATGCCTTTCACATGGGCATGCCATAATCTCTCCTTCATTCAAACTATCATCATATGCACACTCAGACCTCTGTTCATATCCTCAAATTGAAAGATAACTATTATATCATCAAAAATATGACCTTCAAATCTTATACTTAGTTAATAAATAAATCTTCACATCAACGCATCTAACATGCACACTATATATCCTCTATTTTTTCTTCAACGAATACTTCACTCATACAAACCTCTCTCAAGTCTAGAAACCATCATATTTATCTTCAATATTTATATAGAATTAAAAAATTATCAAGTCCAAAATTTTAATTATTATCCACAACACAAGTCTTCACCCTTAATGCATCTTACATGGGTCACACTTAAGCACAACTCTCTTTCAAATAATACTAAGTCACCTTTTAGGTCCTATGATGACCCATTAACCTCTTTGATACTTCTCCAAGAAAAATAAGTGCATAGGACCACTTTTAAATATATGGGTCCACTCTATATGTCCCCTTATACATCCTCAAATGATCACTTTCAACTCTTCTTTCCTATGAATATGCTCAATCAACTCAAACTATTACCTTGAACATAGGAACACCATGAACCAACACACAATCAACTTATTAAGCATTTTTAATACTTAATATCAATTGACCACACATTTAAAATCTATAAAAATGATCCTCATTAACTATAAAATACTTTCCAATAGATAATTCATCATGAAACATTGAAAAAACATCAATACAAGCTCAATTATCCTTCTTGGGTCACTTACAGAGTATATACGAACACAAAGTAAACTTTGAACCTTAATAACTTTGAATGTACAAAATTTCATATATTCAAATAAATTTAAATATATTTTTCATGGATTAATCTTAAAATTTTATTTTTATATCAACTTTTAATTCATCTTATATCAAAAGTTGTGGATAAAATATAGGGCACTAGTTTTTTCCCTTTGCAAAAATAAATATTCAAATGTCAATGGTCACATTTAAACTTTGGTCACTAAAAACACATCTCATTATATTTATTATTATATCAATTATGAACCATAAATATCATTATAATTAAATCAACCTTTACATTTCATCTCTCATCATTGATTTTCATGTTGACTATTTGACTGAATGCGCTCTATCAATCTCTTATACATAGCTTGGTCTTTATCTGTGCTAAACATTGAAAACCTTGAAATCATCTTGCTCAATATGAAAATTTGATATATATTTTTATGATCACCCACTCAAATTCATATATTGGAAGAATTTATATATTTATCTCTACTTGACATTAAACTTTGAACACTTTTCCTCATCTCACTACATCCTGACACTTTTGAATGAACGTGCTCCATTAATCTTTTTGTGAGGAGCTTGATCTTTAGATAGTTTAAGCATTGACATTTTTTAACCATTTGAATTATTGTGTACCATATATATATGAACTCCCATGAACTCCTATAAATCCATCTGGTCCTAATCTTTAACATCATGAAAAAATGACTAAGTATGTGGACCATTGCTTATTAGCCTAGAAGGCCAAGTTTAGACCTTAATAACTTTTGCTATTCTTAGACGCCTGATTTAAAATTTAGAAATTATAAAATAGGCCAAAAGGTGATAAAAAACATATGACCAACTACCCCTGACTCATCCACATGTGGAAATGGTGTTGTTAACAAGCTACCTACTCGTATTTTATACCACTATACCCAAAATGTCTAGATGAAAAAAATTATCAACAAGATCAAATCCACTCATGAACACAAACACTAAAATCATTATTTACTTATGATAGGACCCCTTGCACATTATTAAATCACCATAATCATCCTTGAACATCTCTAACCATGCCAATATTGAAGATCAACCAAGCCTCCTTCAAGTATACTAGGACAAGCACATTGCACACTTTGTCATTGTCACTTTAGACTATCAAGGAACTTCATCCACTCACTTGGAAACCTCCATGACATAACCATGACATCATTGACAATTCTCCAACAAAATTGGGAATTTCTTAGACACATTTATGCATGATCACCCTAATTCACTTCAAACTTAGGCCAGAGTGGTGTGAATGGGACAAAGTATGTTTTAGTTTTATGTGTGGGAGTCACAAGTGTGATTAAGTCACTCGTGTCAAAAGACACACAACATCACCATATCCAGTTGGGACCAAGACAAATCTAAATTATTTGGGTCAAATATATGTGCAATCACCCAAATTCACTTTGATATCAAGCAAAAGTGGTATGATTGGGGTAATGTGGATTGCATTGGTGACTTGAACATATCCAACCACCCTTTTATGTCATTTTTACTTGAGATTATGTGGATTATAGGCTAAAATAAACACAAAACTATTTTATTATTATCTAAACTATGGGGACATGATATTTCCAAAGTGTGCCTCAATAATTGGCACAAGACGTCAACCCTTATATATATATATATATATATATATGTATATGTATATATGGTACTACACTATAGGTAGTATACCTCTATCATGTTATGTGTATCCTTTATCATGTCTCACACACACACACACATGCACACACACACACACACACACACACACACACACACACACACACACACAAAAGATATACACACATGAGATTGTTTGTATGTGAGTCATGATCCATGGTTATTATCTTGAGAAAGGAGAAAGGCTAGGTTATATAGTTCTAATTAATGGAATCCCAATATTCTATAGGCTCACCACATGAATGTACCAATACAACCCATACATAATGAATCCCATTTGATGATGTCAAACAATAAAAACCAAAAAATGTATCAGTAAGTTATGAATTCTCCATCACATCATGTTACCCACACACATTCCATTATCTATCACATTAACATAATGTTACATTTAGGGATCACATTGGTCTATTCTATGACACGGATATGTACTGCATCACACAAACATTTCATGCCATTCTTAGAATTGTACACATTGGGTCACTTTGGTCATACCATATATATTGCATATGTAATGTAGTAGTATTGGGCATTGATATGATTGTTCAATAATTCATATAATAGTTAAATGGATAGAGTGAGCTAAATATAGCCAATAACATCGATATACCTTGGCCCCTATCTTTATTCACTTCAAATATATATGTAAATACATATGTAGTGTAAGGGTGCTAATATATTGTGCCAACTAAACTATATAATATGCTAATGCTAATGAAACTCTATATCTATATAGTGAGGGGTGGTCATGTGGTCATGTATTTATTCGTTGATGAAATATGGTACTACCATATCATTCATTCCTATTTTTTACAATCAAATGATCTAATCATATTATGTATGTAATATTATTCATACTAATATTCATTCACTTATTTGGGACTTGCCCTATATAAATATGAGATATGGATATGGCATTCGTTCATTATGGCCATACCGATATTTGATGAAGCAGGGTGGAGTAATTGGTAAACTCATTAGGCCCATGAATTGAAGACTATAATTTCAAAGCCTAATCACTCCTCCCCTCATAATATATAGATAGGCATATACAAGTGACCAGATATAGATAGGGGTGCTTGATTGATATAATAAATTAATTGAGTCTTTATCTATATATAGGGGTATCATCCTACCCATACATAGATAGGGTTGATTGAGTACCTACATATAGATATAAACCCTATATTTGTCTATAAATTTTATACTATATTTAATATAAATATCTAATGATTGCCTCATCCCTCTATATTTATTTATATCAAATATGTAGCAATAGTCATCAATGATTGATGCATGAGTGATGTGAAAATAATTTTCATTATGACCTTATGTATATTTATGATATATATAGGGTATAAATAATATAATGGGTACAATGGTGGGTGGTGTCTATCCCATCTCTATATATGGGGTACCCTTATATATATAGTCTAGAAATCTATAGTTGAGGTTGATAGAAAGATCCCATAATAGATGATGAGAACTTATTTGATGATTTAACCTATATATCTATCTAGTGATGGATACACACAAAATTCTTTTTTTTTGGCGGGGGGGAAGGGTTTTATTTACATAGCTATATATAAGGTAAATTGAGGGACTCATATTCTAGTGAGTGATACATAAAGTTTTTATTGATGTGGGTTTTATGCACACCGTATTAACCTTTATGAGGTATCCTATAACATTATTAGATCTATGAATGGAATTCAATCCATAACATGAGCTGTAGTGTATTCCATTTTGTAAATAACCTATTGGTGAAATAAAAATGAGTAAAGTACTTTGTTTACCATAGATGGGTCAGTTATGGATGAATCTAAATCTACTTGAGATGAGTGGATGCTTAATTATAGATATAACTTAATGTGGGTAGGACCAAAAGAAACTGAAAAAAAGGAAAGATAGGATAGAAAAGGAGACTTGTGGATCATGCCAAATCAAAATTTTCTATGCTAGTACTTGAGCTAATGGTTGGACAAGGAATTAAATAGCAATGTCTATTCTAGGATACTATAGTGAACCAATAATAAAACATAGTTAGGAGTTAATGGGAACTAGAATACAATAAACTTAATCAGATAAAATCAAAGGTTGTCATGCTTGTTATATTGTAATAACATATCTAAAATGGGGGATTATTATTAATATTAAAAAAAAATTTAGATCAACAATAACTCAATATGAATAGCTTTATTTTAAAATATAACTCATGGACAACTAAAAGACTAAGACACTAAAATAACAAAACTTCTTACATAATCCACAAGTTTGGAGAAGAATCAAGATTTGCATATCAAGATCAATTGTCGAACATTTATTAGAATTTCCTATTAATTTGAATATCCAAAATTATCCTCCCTTTGGGACTAGGAGGTTACAAGTATATATAATATTGGGATGGTGAAGACCTCATATCTCAAATGAAGTTTAACAATGCATATCAAAAAATAGCAGAGTATACTAATCTCATGAAATCTATGCATGTATAATAATGATTAATCCAAATATAATTATTCATATAAAATACAATATATGCATACTAAATAAACTAGGAACTAACAGTTCCATCTCAATTATAACATCAAGATACATATGTATATTTAGAAAGTGCTAATACAATGCTGCTAAAATAAGAAAACTATAACATAGCTAAAGTAGATGCTAAGGTAGGGAGAAATGAAGTTATAACTTGTGTATAAATTAGAATATGAACTAAAATTATAACTATACAATAAGTCTCCATGAATGTAGCTATGGTAATAATTTCTGTAAGTGGCACATATGCATGCCTAGTTTGAGTCTATACTAGTGTGTACTTGGGAAGAACATAATAATGAGGTGAAGTAGGTGTGAGCCCTTGTTGTGAAGTTGCTTGCTTGGAATCTTTGAAATTTCATGGATTTATTTAAAGTTGATGTCTATGGTCTCAAAATCAAGTAAAACTATTGAGAAAATCAACAATCATTGTTTATCTAGGGGTTTAATTATCTATCTATGTTGATAGCTTTAGCATAAGCCAAAGGAAATATATCAACTTCGATAGCTCTACATAGAAAAGAAACAATCATAGGGTCTAGAGTTTTAATTTACATTTCAAGGGCCAAAGTATCAAACAACTTGTAGGTAGTTTTAATATGGGCATACATATTTTGGAACCTAGCATTGAAGGCTTGGATTGGCTAATTTGTTTCCCTTATAATGCTTACAAAGTATTGATAAATAACACTTACGCTAATGACTTGGCCAAATTATGCCAAGAAGGTGTTTTGGAATTGATTTTAGGATGTAAGTGATCCTTCTAGGATATTGGGAAAGTAGTCACAAGTAACATCTTGCAATGTGAAAGGAAAAAATATGCATGCCACATTTTCATGGGTTACATTCAATATTCCTAGGGTGGTATTGAAGTCCTTTATGTGTTCTTCAATAGTCATATTACCTAAGGTAGAAAAGGAAGGAAGATAATTTTCAAGGTTTCTTGGTAAATCATATATAGCTCCAATGATGTTGATATTAGAATCAGCCATCCAGGTTGGAGCTAGGGCCATTGGGAACAATGAAAAATGAGGTTGTCTACTTGGAGAGAATGATTGAACCTGAGGTAATTTACTAACACTCTTATTAGAATTAACTTTTATATGGATTTACAAAGGTAGGTATAGAAAATTAGTGTCTAAGGTATACCATTTTAAACTTTTGAGTGCTTCAAGTGCAACTCAAGTGATTTATTTTCAAAGAAATGGAGGTGGAGGTTTTAGGCCATCCTTCTAGATCTAAACTAGGTTACTATTGATGTGGGTTTTATGCACACCCTAGAAACATTTATGATGTATAATATAATGTTTCAATATATATGAATGTAATTCACTCTAAGGCATAAATTATGGGGTATTCAATTTTGTAAATAGCCTATTAGTGGAATAGTAACATGTTAATTAGTTTGTTTATCATGGATGGGTTGGATATGGATGGATTTGAATATAATATAGATGAGTGGATGGTTGATAATGGATCTAACCTAAGGTGGGTAGGACAAAACCAAAATTTAACTGTGAGGGAAAGGTAGAGCAACAAAGGAAGTTTGTGGATCACACCAAATAAATTTTTTCTAGGCCAATACTTGAACTAAAAGTTCGACAAATAATAAAGACAAATGACTAATGAAACCTATTTTAGTACACCAACAATAAAACACAATTATGATTTGAATGGAACCATAATGAAACAAACTTAAGCACATAAAATAAAATGTTTCCATATTCGTTAGACTGCAATAACATATCTACAGGGGGGATTATGATTAATATGTAAAAGACATTCAAATCAACAATAAATCAATATGAATAACTATTTTCAAATATAACTAATGCACAATAAAAAGAATAAGAAACTAAAATATCAAAACTTCTTACACAATCCACAAGTTTGTAGAAGAATTGAGAATTGCACATTCAGATCAATTGTAGAACTTTCCTTAGAATTTCCTATTAATTTCAATAGATAAAATTCTCCTCCCTTTGGGACTAGAAGGATAGAAGTATATATAAAATTGGGATGGGGAAGGCCTCATCTCTCAATCAAAGTCTAAAAATACATAGACAAAAATAACATTGTATGCTAATCTCATGAAAAGTATGCATGTATAATAATGATTATTCCAAATAGAATTTTTCATCTAAAATAGAATATATACATGCCAAATAAATTATGAACTAACAATTCCATCTCAATTAGAACATTCAAATACATATGTATATTTATAAATTGTTAATGCAACATAGGTAAAAGAAAAAACTATAACATAGTCTAAGTACATGAAAAATTAAATGGAACTAAAGTTATAACTTGTATTATAAATAGAATAGTAATTGGAACTACAACTATGCTAGAAGTGGATGCCAATGTAGCTATGCTAGTATTTTATGGAAGTGGCATGTAAGCATGCCTAGTTTGAGTTTACACTAGTGTGTACTTAGATAGATGAGCACTCTAAGGAAAGTAAACATAACCTCTTGTGCTAAAGTTTCTTTCTTGGTGGCTTACATCTATAGATAAAGTATATGGATTGCCTATAAGTTGATGTCTATGGTCTCAAAATCAAGAAAATATCTTTTAAATAACTAAAGAATCTTGTCCATTAATTTATTATGTATTCCTAATGCAACTCTAACATCATCTTGTAGTGCCTCAGTTCCTATGATTTTATCACTTTAAAAATTGATCAGTTGAATTATTTCCTCACTAGTTCTATAAATAGTGCACTTGATATCTACCCTAAATATGTTAAGTTCTACTCTTAGGAGGTTTCTAAAAATGGGTCTAGGAACCAACTACCCTTGTGGAGTGCCTACCTAAGTAATTTTTATGTCTATTAGAATAGAGATTGGTTCCCTTTCCTAGTTTGAAAATTAATTAACTAGAGCACACATATCTTGATGCCCCTCAAGTAAACTATCACTTTTGGTAGCAATATAATTTTGTACCCAAACAACTTCATATGCTTCTATTAAATTCAAATGGGAATAAGCCCTATTCATTATTTCCTAGCTTATAAAACATATATTTCCATTCATGTATTTTATTTTATTGAAAAACTAAAGAATATATCCCCACTTGGACTAGAAGGTGGCCTTTGTAGAACTTATTAAATCAATGGTGTCAAATAGCTTCTTAGTTATCCCTTATAGGTTGTCCACTATTTATTTAGGATATTAGATGGTACTCACCTTCACTTTCCTCTATATAGGCTGATCAAAACTTTTGAACATCTATTTTATGACTTATCCAACAACATCTACAAAAGTATAGGGGACCTATCGATATTTATCAATTTTAAGGGATTTATTTTTCTTCATTTTATCAAAGAAAATATGTCTTCTATTTTTTCCATCTCAACCTATTGACCTTCATCAACAACAATTTCCTATTAACCTTTATGAAGGTGTTTTTTATCTATCAAAATAAAATTTTACTATGAGTTGATTAGTTATAAATAAATCTTGTCTCACTACTTCATTTTTCAACTATTGAATACATAAAGGAATGTTTAATTCAACTTGTTTCTATATTTGTGTTGCAATATTTTATTTGAGGCAAGGTGGCCTTAGGGGAATATGTCCCTATTATAAGAAAAGGAGGAATAACTTTACTTCATCGAATAGCAAACCTTTGTATTAGTGTATCAATTCCATATATGGTCTTCCCTACTACTTTGTGAACCAAGAACATTGGTGAATCTACCTAGGGTGCTTGGGCAATATACATCTCTATATCATCACTAAACTGATGGTATATCCCTTCGGATGTCCAAGTGATGTTGAGTAACCCATATAAACATAGTCACTATAGCATAATAAAAATTGATGTGGACACTACATTTTCAAAATCTACCCTTTTTCTTGGCTTAGGGAATTGTGGACTAGTTCCACTAAGGAACATGTAGGTTATTGGGGTGCTTAGTAGGTTTTTAAAAAAATCATTAATATAAGTGTATTCATCGCTAATAATCACAACAACATTGGTAGGGCCCATAACAATAATTTGGGTTGTGGTAGGAAAAATTGGCATTATATCTACCTAAGGCTAGTTTATTTGACTTAAAAAATGAAACAAATTCAAATAATCTAATACAACAACTATAGTTGTAGTAACTGCTAGGGTAGAGATAATTAGGGTACTAGTTATTGTGATGGACTAAGGTGGAGATTTTAGAGGTATAGTTGGGAATAGAACCTATGTTTTGATACGAAGTTTTAATTTTACCTCTCCTTTTACCTCTCCTTCTACCTCTCTTTCTCTATCTGATATTAATCTAGTAGTAGCTGAGTTACCATCTCCTTATTTGACTTCTTTATATTCTTACAATAATTCTATTCTTCTTAACTAGGTGCTTTCCTCAGTAATACATTCATCATCTTCTTATTTTTATGTGGTCTCATCAAATGATTATTTGTCTTATGTATTAGTCTTTGATACCCACTCATCTTCATCTCCCCATATTTTATCCTCCTCCTCACTATCATAAATCTGAATAGGGTCTGACCCCAATTCACCCTTTCTTCTCTTTTTCCTTTCCACATTCTAAGGTGAAATGGGAGGGGTCTTGGGCTTCCTTGTATATGCCACTATTATTTTTGTAACAATAGAGGCTATCCCAATTGAATGTGGAATGGGAGATGAAGGGGTTGTAGTAGTAGTATATGGTGAGGGAGTGAGAGGAGTGGTGACCACTAAAGTAATGATGGGTGGTGAAGATGACAATCTAGTGAACTGAAGTACTACCAATGGTGGTGTAATTGTCATGGTAGTTGTTGATGAAGATGGCTTCTCAAGGGATTGGGGAATCACTGCTAGTGGAAACAAAGGAGGAAAAGCAACATGAAATTGAGAAAAAAAGGAAGACTTAATTATTATGATATGGTCAATAGAGGTAGATGAATCATGGAGAAATGTCTAATTAATGTGATGGGAATTACAAGTCTATGATATTCAGCTATGAATTGAGGGAAATTAATAATAATTGTATGTGTAAGGGAACCTAAAGGTGTTGAAGCTCATTATTAAATGTAATCTTCCCTAAATGGGCCAACTTATTTTTGCATTTCTTTGTCTACCTAAGGAGGGGGGCCATGAACATATCTATAAACCCATTCCTATTTATCAATTCTCTTGGCATTTTCTCTATTGATAGTATAATCACACTGGATCCTCTATGACACAATTATACACATGTTATCCCTACACATCCTTATATCTAATTCAATATCATATTCAGGATTCATGAATAAACTATCATGATCATGTGATTGATGTCCATAGTTAATTCTCACTTTTATTTAATATTATTTAATATGTTCTTTGATATTTTTCCCAAGGTTTTAGTGTCTGAAAGGAACCAATTTAAACCCATAATGTGACCTAATATTTCTAATAAATAAGAGGTGATCTCACCTTATGTATTTCATCCTACCCATACTAAGAGGGGTTGGATGGATGGCTTCTTGCATGGACTTACTCAAGTTAGTATCAATTCTATCATCCAATTGAGGAGTAATCTCTTACTCAACTATTTTATTAGGCACAATACTTGGTAGGTACAAATGGTGTGCATTTGTGCCTTCAATTATGATTATTATTCACTCAAGGTATATCTAATAATCACCCATATTTTAAATGGTTTTCTTTATAGGGTTGGAGAGCCTGAGCATGTTCTTCCCATATATTTACTAGTACACCATGGTGTAGAAAGTCTCAATTAACATTTTCATATTCTTCCTAAATCTATGCACATGAAGAACATTTAACTCATCACATATCCTATTCTTTGGGTAGTTTGGAAATGGTTTTTAGAGATGCACATATAATGAATGCATAGTTGCAGTCACTGCATCTATCACATAGGACATTACGCAGAAGTTGCCATATGGTAAAATTCCAAGATTTTTGAGTTAAAAAATCAAATTAGAGATAATAATCTCTCCCAAGGCAATGGTTTTGTTGGAAGTTATAATCATGTCCAATAAAGAGACCCATACCTCATTGACATAAGTGATGGATAAAAAAAATATATTCTATCTAACATGTCCATAGTGTTTCTCACCCTTGATCTGAAGACTAAAACTGGGATATCTAAGTTAGGGCTTTGAACTGTAAATTTTCTTGGGTTGTCAACCCATTCTTTTAACTTGAAACTGATGTTGTTTTCAAGAACCTACGAGTTCACCATGTCCTACCTATATGCCATATCTGGTAGAGGGAGTCTATATAACCTCTCAAAGGCATTTCCACTGATATATGCAATTAGTTATTTTACAAGCCTAAAGTTTAATATATTGACAATAACCTTTTCATTCAAGAATAAATCAAATAATTGGTCAATGTAGGGTATTACCTATTGTTTAACTAATTTGTTGTGAAGACCAACTGCTTTGATTGTTAGGAGGTTATCCTTGTATCTTTGTGTGAAAATAGAGATTTTATACTCAACATTGTATGGTTGGACTACATCGACCACATCCTAAATGGTGGAATAATGTTTGAACTCATGGTTCAGATCCATCAAATCAAATGTTGTATCTATATATTTAGTTAGTCTTAAAATTTATTATGAAGAGAGGTTTGAGATGTGAGATGAGGAAGACAATGTAAATATAGTCTTTAAAATTCTTTACTCTATGAATAACTTATAAATTATTGGTCATAGTGAAGTTTTGGACTCATAATTTGCACTTGAGCTCAGAATTATCAATACTTTTGATAGCTAGAAGGCAATGTAATTAGATGGGAAATGACAATTTGAAATAGATTGATTTAGTTGAATTGGATTTTAGTATTAAATGCATTAAATCTTTGATTCATGTGAATTAATTGAAATAATGACATTCATTATTTTCCATGTTTATTATTTGCACTTGAATTTCATAATACCTTCTTCTGCAACCTTTACTACCATTTGGCTTCTTCTACATTCATTTGGATTATTGGTCATCTTAATATGACAAATGTCTCTTTTTATATTTCTCAATCTTAGTTTTGATGTCTTAGTTTTTTTCTTATGTGGATTTAGAGGATGCATGTCTATGTGTTACCATTCTACTCCTAGATAAGTTACAACTTGTCATGCTTTGTATCTTTGGCCACAAACTAGGAGGATTATGACATGTGGATAATTCTCACTACTCCAATTTAATAAGAAATTCCATACATAGGTCCATCTTGACATCACCTCCATGATAGTAGGATGATGACATGTGAATATCTCTCTCTACTCTACTTTCCCAGGACTATCCATACAAATTTCCATGCTAATGTTACCTCTTGGATGTCAAGATGATGACACATGGACAATTCTCACTGATATAATTATCTAGGACTTTCTATACAATGGTCCATGCTAATATGACCCCCAAGTTATCAGGATGATGACATGTGTATGGCTCTAGCTAATCCACTTTCTCAAGAATTTTTGTACATAGGTCTATGCCAATGCAACCCCTAGGCTTGTGGGATGGTGACGCCTGGAAAGATCTCAGTGATCCAATTTCTTGGGTAGCTTTAGACAAAAGATGATACTGATATAACCCTCAAGTGATTTATGTTCTTTGCTTAGGATCTGAGCTAAGAAATTGATGCCATGTGGCAAGATCAAATGAGCTATGGGAGGGCCTGAGAGACACCTAAGTATGGAATTACTTGATTAAGACATAATAAAGGTAAGTACCCAACTAAAATAAAAACATGTTAGCCTAGTCAACCATCAAATCATAAATCAAACTATTCAAAGGCACTATTAAAAAATAAAATCAAAGGCAAAAGATAAATCATGTATATGGATTATGCACAACTTTAGTTCTCCTTCTTAGAGCTCAGGGACTTTAGAGACTTATAATTTTTTTCAATGGCATGAAGGCTCCAAATAATATAGTAATGCCACATATCTTAAATAAATGAATTAGGGCCTTGCAATGAATAATTTGTAAAACTTAGGTTCATAGTTATGTGATCATAGGAATACTTAGGTAAAGCATATTAGTTCTATTAGTCTAAACAAATCACTTGAAGTATGAAAAACCAAGGTTTAAGATAAAACAAAGAGACCATTCAAGATTTTATTATCATAATTTAAAATTTTATAAAATATATACTTCAAAATAACATTAGACTTATACAAATTAAGACCAATGTCCTAAATGTCTAAGGCTATGAGGACCCTGAATAAAGATATTCAGGAAATAGTGGGTCTTCATTTGAATTTTAAAATGGGGCATATATGTTATGGCACAATAGTTTCCCTTCTATTAATATAGAGCATAAATAATATATCAATGAATTGAGGAATGAGACCACACTCGATTGATACCCCAAATTAAGGGACAAAAATTGATATAGAAGGGTGATTGTGGGATCAAAAAATTATTGGTTTACACCCATACCCATCTTGGGGAGTCAAGGAATTGAAATGTCCCTTTTTAGGGTTAAAGGATTATAGAACAAACCCTAATGAAATTATGATATTTATAATTAATCAAACCCTAGGAAAAATGAACAATATTTAACATTACTTTAAATTCCTCAAAATAACATCAAAAAATAATATTTAAGGTCCCAAAATTGCTATAGAATATTCTAATTTTATAGCCAAAGAAATCAATTAAAAAGCTGATTTTTGGCAATGTTTAATGCTGGAAAAATATTAGAAAAAATACTAAATGTTCATGTGGTTAATACACACACATAACAAGGCTAAAAAATCCTCTTAATTAAGTCACCAACCCTAGGAAAGGGTTCAATGTCCTTAGAAGTGCACACAACCCTAAAATAAGATGTTTGATTCGATATGACAGCCTATAAAAGCACTTGCCTAGCCATCCAAGTGATTCTATAAATTTAAACTCTATGTAAACTCCTTTTGAAGTTTCCACAACTAAAATCAAGGGTTTCCATCCTTATTTCATATACATTCAAGGGTTTTCATCCTCAAGGCACAAGTTAAGCTTTTCATGCTTAGACTTCAAGAAAAATAATTATCCAAAAAAAACATGAACCTTTCCATATGATTCCTCCTTCGAATTTTATAGCCTTCTCCAAGTGTGGTGACCAAAAGGGAGGGTGAGAAATTCAAATTAAAAAAAATCATTTAATTATAATCATTTATTAGATCACTTGAACATTTATGACCCTCAAAGGTCCTATCTTTAAGTGAAGTAAGAAAACATAAAGTACATTTTTGAAAAGAGCCAATAAGATCCATGTTCACCTTTTCTCTCCATTCACCCATTAGATTATTGGGAAAAAAATTAAGCTAAGGGTATTCATGATTCATGTTTAAAATGGGGAAGTGACAATCTTCCCTTCCAAAAATTACTTATCCTCAAGAAATTGCAAGTGAGAATGTTGAAGGATGGTTTCCCCTTCCAAAGTAGCATCTTCCATAGGTAGATATTTCTAATGGTCCAAATATTCAGTGAGACCCTATTTATAATCCTAATATCTCTAGTGTTTATAATATAATATGGAATAAAAAATATCTTACCCTCCTCATCAAGGTGTGACAAATCCATGGATGGAGTGATGTGCTTCCCAAGTGCTTTTTTTAAGCAAGAAACATGAAAATCATTGTGAATCTTTCTATTTTTTTGTAGATCTAACTCATAATACACTTCTCCCACATTCCTTAGAATATTTTAAGGACCATAAAACCATGGTTTCAACTTTTTTTCTCTACTTTATTTGATAGAAGATTTCCTACAAGGCTACAATCTTAGGAAAACAATGTCACCTACCTCAAAATGTTTTTTCATTTGATGTTTATTTGAATATATTTTCTATCAATTTTAAGCTTGTTGTAGGTTATTTTTAATCTAATCTAAAATTTACATGCTTTGTTGACCCAAATCAATATCCCCGGTCACTCTACTATCACTCCAAATTAGATCAAGGAAAGAAAAAGCATCATGACCATACAATGCCTTAAAGGGGGACATACTTATTAACATATGGTATGTTTTATTCTAACAAAATTATACTATGTACATCCATTTATTCCATATTTTTTTATTCCCTGAAACATAATTCCAAAGATATCCTTCCAACCATTTATTCATAATTTTGGATTGCCCATTCATTTGGGGATGGTAGTTAGTACTTGGGGTCAATTCAATGCCAACCAAATGGAAGAGATCTTGATAAAATAGGATCGTAAATTTGTTTTCCATATCACTTATGATATTTTAAGGATAACCATGAATCTTGAACACTTCCTTGAATAAAAAATCAGCCACCATAGGAACATTGCAATGGGTTAGCAATGCAAAGAAATGAGCAAATTTGGTGATTATATCTTCCACAAATAATATTAAATTATTACATTATGTCATGGGAATATATGTGATGAAATCCATATAAATTCTCTCCCATTTTGATGAGGAATGGGTAGATATTGTTGAATACCATCTGGAAATGTGTGTTCTCCTTTGTTATGTTGACAAACAAAGCATTCTCTTACATATTGAATCACCTATCTCTTTAAACCATTCTAGTAGAATCTTTCTCTTACCTATTTGTAGGTCTTGAAACAACCTTGATGTCCCACCATAGGTGAATCATAAACAACCCTTAGTATTTGTTAATTAATCTTGGATTTAGGTGTCAATAAAATTATGTTTTTTTACAAAATCAACCCATCCATAACTACATACCTTTCATCATTCATGTTTCCTTACATCATAGTTGTAGCCAAATAATAATGAACATATTTATAAGTTGGGAAAACCTTCCAATCCACTGTAATTTCACCTATATCACACTAAAATAGTTTTTATAGACAATGCACCATCTACTACATTTATTTTTCCCTTCACATACTCAATATAAATTTCATAAGATTGCAACTTGCTTCCCCTTTTTTGTTGTTTATAATTCAAATCAGTTTATGTGAGAAATTTTTTCAAACTATTATGATCAGTTTTCCAAAAAAACTTCCAAAAAATCAAGTATTGACAAAATTTAGACAAAACATGCATAATGGCTAACATCTCTTTATAATAAATTGAGAATTTTCTCTCAATTTATTTGAGTTTTTTGTTTCAAAAGTAATTGGGTGTCATTTTTTCATTAGGAAAAATCCTATACATTCCATTCAAGCATCACATTCCAATACAAATGGAATAGTGAAATCTAGAACAATAAGCACTAGGCAAGAACTCATGATTTCTTTGAGTTTTTAAAATATTTCCAAGGTTATTTTGGACCAGATGAAGCACCTTTATTTGTCAAATCCATGATGGGGAAGTAAGCTAAGATAAACCATTCATAATCCTCTAGTAGTAGATACATAATCTCAATAATCGTTTCAAATGATTAAGATTAGTAGGTGGCAACCAATCCAAGATGTATTGAATTTTTCGTTGGTCCACATGGACCCCTTGGGAGTTGAACACATAAAATATAATTTCATAAGTATCAAACTAACATTTTGATTTTTTTTCAAAGAGAGTTTGTTGTTCTATAAATTATAGAACCATGTCCAAGTGTTATAAGTGTTCCTCCCATGTCTTTCTATACTCTAGAATGTCATCAAAGAAGGCCAAAACAAATTTCTTAAAGTATTGGTTGAATATATGATTCATGAAAGATTGGAATGTGGTGGGAGAATTGGTTAATATTAAATGAATAAACATGATTATAATGATATATAAAGGCTATTTTTTTCACATATTCATCTCCAACCCAAATTTGGTGTACCCTATTTTTAGATTAATCTTGGAGAACAAAACTGATCCATAAAACTCATAAATAAGATCATCAATCATAGGTATGGTTTACCTATTATTAATTTTATTCTTATTCAACAACTTGTAATCAATTTAAATTATCATGGTCCCATATTTTTCTTCACAAGCACTACTGAAGAAACAAAGGGGTTGGAATAGGCTTTATGTGGCCCATATTAAGAAGTTCATGAATAGATTTCTCTATTTCTTACTTAAAAATTCCTGGGTGGTGGTAGGGTGTAGCGATCAATACTTTGGTACCTTTTTATAACTCAATGATCTATTAAAATCCTCTATTTAGGGGCAATCCATGAGGGATGTCACCAAAAACCTTGGCATGCTTGTCAAGAAGGAATTGTACATCCTTATGAAAAGGTGGTTACCTTAAATCAACATTTATGTCTTTAACAAAAAATTTAGCTTCCCACACAACCTACCATTTATTTATATCTCTTTCCATAATTTTTGAATTCATTACCATGGGTTACCCATTGCTCAATCCTTGAATTATGATCTCCTTACCTGTTGTTTTGAATTTCAACTTCATAGTTTGAAGATTTTGAGTGTATTATCCAACGGAGTGAAACCATTGTACCCTTAATACCACATCAATATATAATATGTCACAAGGAAGATAAAATCCATCTCCTAATGTCACATTAAACCCTTCAAAAGATGTAGTTTTTAAGCCACACCTTGCAACTAAATTCTCATCTATGAAATTATGTGTAACCCCACTATCTATGAGTATGGTGACCTTATTGCCTTGAAATAATCCTTTTATCTTAAATGGGTGAAAATTTGGAATTTTGAATATGGTGGCCAAGGTGCCAATCATGCTTCATTCTTTGTTTGTAGCTTGCTCTTTCTCATTAGGGGCTATTTTGGTCCTTTCAACACTGATATTAATTTTTTATAGACCTTATAGGGGTCTTTTCATTTGATTTAAATCCTTACTTTTATGTTAAAAAAAATTAGAAGTTGTTTGTATCTCCTTTGGGTGCCTTTTCCCTTGTTGGAAACACTCTTTTTTATGCTTATGAAGGTATGATTTTCCAATTTTTGGACTTGTCATTCTAGGATTCCTTGACATTTTTTATTCTCCATGCTCCACAAGATGTAAGGTTATATTTTTATGCCTTTAAAGGGGTATATTTTTCACTATAGGTGTTGCATGTTCAAGATATAGGGCCCCTTTTTTGGCCACTTTTAGGGAAGGAGGGATAAAAGTTTTGATTAATCCCTTATAGGATTTAGCTAACCCTTCAATGAAAAAAGTTAGAAGCATACTCTTTGAAATATCTTTCACCAAGATTAATATCCTTTGTAATTATATAATATACTCTCCTTATGATTTTCCTTGTTGAAAACGTTCTAAATTTCATATGTCCAATTCCAAATCTGCCCTATCAAACCTACACATGATTTTTATGTGGAGTTACTAATACATTTTAATGATGTTGTGACCTAGGGTTAACAACCCTTGATTCCACCATTCAATGGAAACTCCTTCTCACTGTAAGATGACTAATTTCAAAGCATCATCTTCTCTAATTTGATGTAATGGAAAATACATGTTCACCTTAATAACCCAAGCCCTAGCTGGATTATTTATAAAACCATCAAAAGTGAGTAGGGTAGCCTTCCCTATTTACTCATGATAATACATGTGGTTGTCGCACCCTATGTTGGAGCCTCTTTTACCTTTTTTCCAATCACAAACATATTTAAAGTCATCTCTTTCTTTAAATGAGGGGGATATGTCATGTATTCCCCATATGTTTCCAAGAAATCAGATTTATAAGAAGGTTTTTCCTTCCCTTTATACGAAGTTTCTTCCCCTTAAATAAATTTAGATTTTGATGTGGACCCTATACCTGTATCGATGGTGTTTATTTTTAAAACTTGCACTTTGTCTCCCTTCATATCCTTCACTATTTGAAGGAATTCACCCATCACTTCTTTCATCTATTCTCACCTCAAGATAACCTCTCAAGCCTAACCCTATCCATCCCATTTTTTGACATGAAAACCTCACTTATCCCATATTTGTCCAAAATCTTATCATTGATAACACTGAAATGTCCCTTTCTAGGGATAAAATGCTAAACAAAGGATTATGCAACAAACCCCAATGAATTAATTTTTTTTATAATTAATAAAACCCTAGGCAAACTAAAAAATATTTAATAATGCTATAAATTCCTCAAAATATTGTCAAAAAATAATATTAAATTGTCCTAAAATTAGCATAGAATGTTCTAATTTTGTATCCAAATAAATCAATCAAAAACCTAATTTTTGGTAATGTGTAATGCTAAAAAAAATACTAAAAGTTCACATGGCTGATTCACACACATAAAAGGTCTCAACAAGCCTCCCATGTTATTTTCCAACCCTAGGAGAGGGTTTGGTTCTCGTGAAAGTTAACACAGCCCTCAATGAAGATGTTTGCTTCCCTAGGACAACCTCCAAAACTACTTTCCCAACCCTCCAAGTGATTCACCCATCTATAATTATCTATTTGGTGTTGAAATCACACTTATTCTACATATTAAATATCTTTATAACCTCCTTTTGAAGTTTTTCACAAATAAAATAAAGGGTTTCCATCCTTGTTTTAGCTACCTTGAAGGATTTTTGTTCTTAGGGCACAATTCAATATTTTCATGCTTAGACTTTAATAAAAATAATTATGCAAAAAAAAAAAAAAGTGAACCTCTCCAAATGATTCCTCTATGGACTTTTATAACCTTCTCAAGTGTGGATCCCAAAAGGGAAGGGAGAGCAATTCAAATTTTGAAAGATCCTTTCCTTATAATCTTTTATTAAATCACTTAAGCATTTTTGACCCTCAAATGTCCCCTCTTTAAGTGAAATAATAAAACATAAAGCACCTTTCTGAAAAGAGCCAATAAGACCTATGTTTCCATTTTTTCTCCATTTTCCCCTTAACTTATTGGGAATTTTTTTTAGCTAAGGGTATTCATGATTCATGTTGAAAAGGAGGACATGATAGGACTTTCCAAGTTGTATTGTATTATATTACATAAATTTAATAGATTATATCAATCTTCTATTCTATTTTGGAATAACACCAATGATTGTTGATAAGAACACCAATGATTATTGGGAAGAACAAGGGAGCAACACATAGACCAATCATTTAATGTTGAATGCAAAAACCATACCTAAATTTTCTATGCCTCTATGTAAATAATGGAGGGACTCAATTGATTTATATTGAAACGAGGGGGTCAAGGTAGAATAGTTAATCTCCAAAAATGGTGCACAAACCATATCATAAATTTCCTCATTAGAAATTAGCATGACATTTTTGAAAGTTATATAAATAGTGGTGTTGGTATACTATCTCAATTAAAAATGGAATAATTTACCCATTGGACTTAGGAGAATTCCTAAATGTACCCATGCATTAATTTTATTGGTCATAAATGGATATAGTGTTGTTAGATAAATTTTATCCTATAATCCCTATAATCTCAAAAATGACATAAGGGTGGTTGGATATGCATATGTCACTAATGTGACCTAAGTTTTTATAATCACACCATTTTGGATTGGTTTTAAAGTGAATTTGGGTGATCACACATATATGTGACCCAAATCATCTACATTTGTCCTAGTCAAAAATGTTTATGGTGTTTTTGATGGAATTTAGTATTTGAGGGACTTAATCACAAGTAAAATCAACATAAAGTGGTAGTTTGGTCTGTGTAGGTCTTTAGTACAACCTATGTTACCCAAATTACATCAATTTGGATTGAATTCAAAGTGAACTAGGGTGAGCACACATACATGTGATATAGATTATTCACATTTCCATTGTCACAAGTAGATATGGCGTTGTGTCATTGTTGACATATAATGGAGTTAGTCACAAGTAAAATCAACATAAATTATTTGTTATATGTGCAACATTCAAAATATGATTTAGATTCCCATAATCACACATTTTTTCCTGAATTAGAGATAAATGGGTTGATCATAAACAAAAATTACTAAACTTGTTTGCATTTACCTTGGTTGTAATTATATATGGTGTTTTATGTCTTTTTTGGCCAATAAGGGACCTAATATCTGGTAAAATTGGCATTAGTGGGTGGTTAGGTGTGCATGGCTCACTAGTACGACCTATATTTCCACATTCACACCTCTTTGGCATGAATTCAATTTTAATTGGGATGAACATGCATAAATGTGGACCAAATTATCCCCATTTACCTTGGTAAAAAATGATTATGATGTTTTTGTGTCAATTTGTTTTTGTATAAGGGACCTAATAGTAAGCAAAATAAACATAAAATAATTTTTGGGTGTGTGTTAGTTTGTAAACTTTAATTTTGACAAATTGATAACTCCTAAAAATTCCAAAAAGCAATCCAAAAAGTCCCAAAACCTAACAAATGATTATATGTTTACCCAAAATGGACAACAATTGCAAAATTTATGCCTTGCAATCCCTTGGTTCAATACTAAAATCCTGAAAAATGACTAAGTACTAGCTAGATTAGATTTATAAAAATTATCTTCCAAATTGTAAGTCATGAATTTGGGAAACCAATTCTAGAAGATGCATAGTGACCTTAATTTATTATATTTACTAAAATAATTTTAAATTATAAGGAATATAAATGTAACAATGTAAATTTTAAATTATTATTAAGAAGATGTATGCATTATAAATCATACACGTTATAATATTTACACATTATATAACACTTACACTTTTGTTATGTGTAATTTCAAAAACATGTATAGCTCTAAAACATTCATACTTGTATACTTTTAGTAATGTGTATACATTGTATTTTTTAATGTTTAAAATGTGTACACATTCTATGCTTGGTGTTTACAAAGCCTAGAAAACATAAAGCCTACACTTTATTATAATAACACATACACGTTTTGGAGATGTTATGAAAATGTCCATGGAATTATCCTCTGAACTCTATGCAATTAACCTAATGTATATTATGACCATGCTAGGGTTAAAAAAGTTATGTTAATATTTTATGTTTTTGAATACAAACCTCTCTCTCTCTCTCTCTATATATATATATATATATATATATATATATATATATATATATATATATATATATAATTAAGGGTTTTATTAAAAACATATAATATGAACATACAATTATAACCATGTCATAGTCATAAAAGATACATTAATTTTGAAATCATTTGATATAATATAATGAAATCATCATCACATTAAACATTTCATCAATATATTGCATACATTTAATATTTTTAACATTCACTAGAGAAGTAATGAAATATATAACAACCCACACATAGGGTCCTAAAGTCAAAATTAATATAATATAGTGTTTATTTTAGATCATAAGGAATTGGCTAGAAAATCTAAAAAATAATACAAAGGGATTGATAATAATGAGTACAATACATATAAAATGAAACACAAAGATCCCTGGTACTATAATAAAGGTTTTGAGGCACTAATGAGTCTAAAGATAACAATCATCATCATCATATTTCACTATCAACTCATTCATGGAGTAACTATTATTATCATTATTGTATGACATACAATTGTTTTATTTTTGATGTTGTGGTTTTATTTGAGACATATCATGTTAAAAATGTTCCCTTATTGGGATAGATTTATGCACTTGTACTTTATTCACTCTTATCATAGGTATAGACCTTGAAAAATAAACCCTTAATGGGATATATTTATGCATATGTACTTTATTCACCCTTCCCATAGTATAAACCTTGGTATTTCCTTTGGTGTTAATTTCCATACAACTTCTTCCTAAATTTACTCTCTTGGAAAACTAATTTATCTTTTAATTGTAGCCACTTGAAATTGATGTCTAAATTTTAAAAATTGATGTATAATAGAAATCATTCTTTTCATGTAATGTATCCACGGTCTACCATGTACATAATTACACTATCCATTATTGGATAATACATGAAATAAGTTTTAATTTTTATTTTTAGCTAGTCTAATATGAATGATAGTGAAACCATGAGGCTCTTTACTAATATAAACATCTCTTACAATAATAGATAGACTATATGCTAAATCATCTATACTATGTTATAGACTTTAGTTAAATTTATCAATGCATATGTTTAATCTAAATCCATTGTCAACCATTATGATATATTTTTAGTTTCCATATATAAATGCTTTTTTAAATAGAGGTCCATCATATGATTATCAAATGTGATATCATTCTCATAAAACACAATTTGAATAGAGGAATTATTTTGATTGATTGAATCAACTACTCCAATAAAACCATCAATTGAGAATTTTAAATAGTCCATTAACACATTGTTATAGTTTAGATTTTATATCATATGGAATTTTCCCTTTTTAGCTAATTGATATTTGTGTCTTGTAAAATATATTGGTACACTCAAATTGTTTCTTGTTATAATCAATAAAATTTAGACATTGTCAATGAGATCTTATGTTTGATGATTCAAATCCATGCAATAATTTATTGAATTTAGTTAAAATATATGATATAAAAAAATAATAATAAATTTCATAAGATCAAGGAAAGGTAATTGAAGGATCGAATTCTATTATTGGAGGTAAGGTAATCATATTTCATTTAATTAATTTATCCAAGATTTTTCATGGGTGCCCATTAATCATAGTAAACTATATATTCCCCATTTATTGAGTGATGTTAAGCCTTAAATATGGTTTATATATAATTTTTAACTACCTTAGATTATCATTATTGTTTGGAACTCTATCATTATTGCTTCTAGTCTTAAAACTTGACTTGTTTTAAAATGTAGAAACATTGAGAGAATACTTAAGGGTATTTGAATTTAAGAACTTGATTTAAAATTCTCTAATAAACATACAAAGTCCCCCAAAATAATTAAAACAATTTCGCATAACCTCTTATTTAATAATTGGAAGAACTCTACCAACAAATGTGCTTTGAATCTTAGTATCAGGTAGCATATAACCTATCTTGGTAACCATAGTCTTGAACCTAAGCACATAATATCTAATAAATTCATTCACTTCTTCTCTAATTTGATATAATTACAAAAATATATATTTTTAGAGAAATTTTTATTGAAAAATGAGCTGAGAATTCATCATCTAATGTTGTAAAATAATATATGGATCCACATGGTTAAGCATAGAACCAATCAAGAAAATGATTCTTAAAACTACTTGGAAATAAATGAATTAATATTCAATCATCATGAGTGGGTCTATATAAGAGGGAAAAAATTACCTAATATGATGAGAAAGATCTCCTTTTCCAATAAAAAAATACAATGTAAACACCAAATCATCTACATTTGTCCTAGTCAAAAATGGTTATGGTGTTTTTGATGGAATTTAGTATTTGAGGGACTTAATCACAAGTAAAATAAACATAAAGTGGTAGTTTGGTCTGTGTAGGTCTTTAGTACAACCTATGTTACCCAAATTACATCAATTTGGGTTGAATTCAAAGTGAACTAGGGTGAACACACATACATGTGATATAAATTATTCACATTTACATTGTCACAAGTACATATGGTGTTGTGTCATTGTTGACATATAATGGAGTTAGTCACAAGTAAAATCAACATAAATTATTTTTTATATGTGCAACATTCAAAATATGATTTAGATTTCCATAATCACACATTTTTTCCTGAATTAGAGATAAATGGGTTGATCATAAACAAAAATTACTAAACTTGTTTGCATTTACCTTGGTTGTAATTAGATATGGTGTTTTATGTCTTTTTTGGCCAATAAGGGACCTAATATCTGGTAAAATTGGCATTAGTGGGTGGTTAGGTGTGCATGGCTCACTAGTACAACCTATATTTCCACATTCACACCTCTTTGGCATGAATTCAATTTTAATTGGGATGAAAATGCATAAATGTGGACCAAATTATCCCCATTTACCTTGGTAAAAAATGATTATGATGTTTTTGTGTCAATTTTTTTTTGTATAAGGGACCTAATAGTAAGCAAAATAAACATAAAATAATGTTTGGGTGTGTGTTAGTTTGTAAACTTTAATTTTGACAAATTGATAACTCCTAAAAATGCCAACAAGCAATCCAAAAAGCCCCAAAACCAAACAAATGATTATATGTTTACCCAAAATGGACAACAATTGCAAAATTTATGCCTTGCAATCCCTTGGTTCAATACTAAAATCCTGAAAAATGACTAAGTACTAGCTAGATTAGATTTATAAAAATTATCTTCCAAATTGTAAGTCATGAATTTGTGAAACCAATTCTAGAAGATGCATAGTGACCTTAATTTATTATATTTACTAAAATAATTTTAAATTATAAGGAATATAAATGTAACAATGTAAATTTTAACGTATTATTAAGAAGATGTATGCATTATAAATCATACACGTTATAATATTTACACATTATATAACACATATACACTTTTGTTATGTGTAATTTCAAAAACATGTATAGCTCTAAAACATTCATACTTGTATACTTTTAGTAATGTGTATACATTGTATTTTTTAATGTTTAAAATGTGTACACATTCTATGCTTGGTGTTTACAAAGCCTAGAAAACATAAAGCCTACACTTTATTATAATGACACATACACGTTTCGGAGATGTTATGAAAATGTCCATGGAATTATCCTTTGAACTCTATGCAATTAACCTAATGTATATTATGACCATGCTAGGGTTAAAAAAATCATGTTAATATTTTATGTTTTTGAATACAAACCTCTCTCTCTCTATATATATATAAAATTAAGGGTTTTATTAAAAACATATAATATGAACATACAATTATAACCATATCATAGTCATAAAAGATACATTAGTTTTGAAATCATTTGATATAATATAATGAAATCATCATCACATTAAACATTTCATCAATATATTGCATACATTTAATATTTTTAACATTCACTAGAGAAGTAATGAAATATATAACAACCCACACATAGGGTCCTAAAGTCAAAATTAATATAATATAGTGTTTATTTTAGATCATAAGGAATTGGCTAGAAAATCTAAAAAATAATACAAAGGGATTGATAATAATGAGTATAATATATATAAAATGAAACACTAAGATCCCCGGTACTATAATAAAGGTTTTGAGGCACTAATGAGTCTAAAGATAACAATCATCATCATCATATTTCACTATCAACTCATTCATGGAGTAACTATTATTATCATTATTGTATGACATATAATTGTTTTATTTTTGATGTTGTGGTTTTATTTGAGACATATCATGTTAAAAATGTTCCCTTATTGGGATAGATTTATGCACTTGTACTTTATTCACTCTTATCATAGGTATAGACCTTGAAAAATACACCCTTAATGGGAGATATTTATGCATATGTACTTTATTCACCCTTCCCATAGTATAAACCTTGGTATTTCCTTTGGTGTTAATTTCCATACAACTTCTTCCTAAATTTACTCTCTTGGAAAACTAATTTATCTTTTAATTGTAGCCACTTGAACTTGATGTCTAAATTTTAAAAATTGATGTATAGTAGAAATCATTCTTTTCATGTAATGTATCCATGGTCTACCATGTACATAATTACACTATCCATTATTGGATACTACATGAAATAAGATTTAAATTTTATTTTTAGCTAGTCTAATATGAATGATAGTGAAACCATGAGGCTCTTTACTAATATAAACATCTCTTACAATGATAGATAGACTATATTCTAAATCATCTATACTATGTTATAGACTTTAGTTAAATTTATCAATGCATATGTTTAATCTAAATCCATTGTCAACCATTATGATATATTTTTAGTTTCCATATAAAAATGCTTTTATAAATAGAGGTCCATCATATGATTATCAAATGTGATATCATTCTCATAAAACACAATTTGAATAGAGGCATTATTTTGATTGATTGAATCAACTACTCCAATAAAACCATCAACTGAGAATTTTAAATAGTCCATTAACACATTTTTATAGTTTAGATTTTATATCATATGGAATTTTCCCTTTTTAGCTAATTGATATTTGTGTCTTGTAAAATATATTGGTACACTCAAATTGTTTCTTGTTATAATCAATAAAATTTAGACATTGTAAATGAGATCTTATGTTTGATGATTCAAATCCATGCAATAATTTATTGAATTTAGTTAAAATATATGATATAAAAAAATAATAATAAATTTCATAAGATCAAGGAAAGGTAATTGAAGGATCGAATTCCATTATTGGAGGTAAGGTAATCATATTTCATTTAATTAATTTATCCAAGATTTTTCTTGGGTGCCCATTAATCATATTAAACTATATATTCCCCATTTATTGAGTGATGTTAAGCCTTAAATATGGTTTATATATAATTTTTAACTACCTTATATTATCATTATTGTTTGGAACTCTATCATTATTGCTTCTAGTCTTAAAACTTGACTTGTTTTAAAATGTAGAAACATTGAGAGAATACTTAAGGGTATTTGCATTTAAGAACTTGATTTAAAATTCTCTAATAAACATACAAAGTTCCACAAAATAATTAAAACAATTTGACATAACGTCTTATTTAATAACTGGAAGAACTCTACCAACAAATGTGCTTTGAATCTTAGTATCAGGTAGCATATAACCTATCTTGGTAACCATAGTCTTGAACCTGAGCACATAATATCTAATAAATTCATTCACTTCTTCTCTAATTTGATATAATTACAAAAATATATTTTTTTAGAGAAATATTTATTGAAAAATGAGCTGAGAAGTCATCAACTAATGTTGTAAAATAATATATGGATCCACATGGTTAAGCATATAACCAATCAAGAAAATGATTCTTAAAACTACTTGGAAATAAATGAATTAATATTCAATCATCATGAGTGGGTCTATATAAGAGGAAAAAAATTACCTAATATGATGAGAAAGATCTCCTTTTCCAATAAAAACTTAAAATTTTAGAGCCACAAATATTACTAGAAAGGGACGTGAAAGAATTTCATGAGCTGATGGGTTTAGTAGATTATCATTAAAACTCACCCTACTAATTATGTTTTGAGACATTTGAGAAATAATTTTAATTTTAGTTAATAATTCATTCAATTTATCATTCATATGAGTCATTTTAAGATATGGTATGACAATTGAAGATGAAGAAGAATAGACTAGAATAAAATAATTTTGCATAAGATAAGGTTTTACAACATGCAAAACAAGTGGAGTCACATTATGAGTAAGATATTATAAACATATATGGGAAATATATATTTTTAAAACATAAGGGAAATATATGAAATTATCAGATGATGAGAAACATAATAAATAATAGAATCATATTAATAAATTAAAAGAACTTGAGAAGAAATAGAAACATGTGGGTAAATTTGAATAAATTGAGAAGCAATAGAAAAATATTGATAATTAGGAAGAAAAAAAATGATGGGAAGGAGAATCATTAGTGTAGACATCTAATGTTATTTCAAGGGTAGTTTTAGTTTTCAAATTATATTTTACTAGGATACTTTTGTGTTTTTCAATTATCAATTAAAGTTAGACTCTTACAAGCACATGTTTTCTATAATTTGTACCCTGTTTGCTTCCCCTTCTTCTAGTGTTCTCTCTCCTCACTACTTTTCACTCCCCTCCCATTTATTTTTGTTTTGGATTTTTAATAGGGACATAAAAATATGTTATTAATATGATAGGAACATACCAATGCATTCTTGGTCTACTAGGAACATAATAAATTCTTGGTTGTTTTGTTTATGGGCCTTTGTAACCCTTCCTTCTAGTCTCTCATGCCTTGTGTTTCTCTTTTTCTAACCTTTCTTTCTATTGTGTGTCAAATTACATGCTGGTATGGTATTAATTTTAATTTTATAAGTATGTAAATACATAAGTTAATTAATTCATATAAGACAAGTGAAGGACATGTGATTACAAGTGAAAAAGTTTTAGACTGATAAGAAGAAATATATAATTTATTGAAAAATTATAATTGAAGTGTTTAGAGAGTAATTTTATTAGAGTCTTCATATTTAATTATGTCACATGTTCATGATGGTGAAAATACATATATGAATTAAAAATTTCATCCATGAATTCATTATTTAAGTGCATTGAGCATTATTTTCCAAACTTGCTATAGGATAGGGGATTGAAAATAATGGATGGATAACACAGGCCCCTCAATGACTTGTCTATTTTTACAAATTTTCTAGGTGTTTTATGATGTTTATGTTTTCAAGAAAGGAGAAAAATATACTAGAGGGTGGTACATAATTTTATAAAAGCGATAGAGGTTCAAAGCCTAAGAATAGAGAAACATGGTAATCAAATTTATTTCATATAATATATTAGTTTTTAAGAACATATTTTATGGATTTAGAACATCCATGATACTTGATTGGACATTATTGGTAAAAATTTATAATTTTTTATTTGATTCAATTTTTTTTGTTTTGTTTGACTTTCTATTTGGACCCATTTACAAATATTTTCATCTTTAAACTATCTAAAAAATTTAAACAATTCAACATCATTCTTAAAATCGATCTTTGTAAATTTAAATTTTTATAGAATATTCCTATATAAAATTAGGTCTAAATTTTTCTAGGTGTGATACCTGATATTTGGTTAGTATAGGTAGTAATAAGGACTTGATAAATGTATAGAGGTTTTTAGTTTACATTATTAAATGGTATGTTTTTAAGATTATAAATCTAATGTGGTTGAAGGCCACCCAGGCTAAGGCGGTGCAATTTTTTTGGTTTTCTATCTCCCATTCAATATATCAAACCCTGTGAAATTTTGAGTGGCGATATCTTAGGCCTTTTTTTATAAATATCCTAATGGATGTTACTTTGAAACACTTATATTCCACCATACTTTAAGGAAATTAGTATTAGTTCCATTCATATTTAGTTGTGAATGGTCAGATTTTATATATGGTGTTAGTTAATTGATTCTATAGCTCATTATGTATTGGTTTCTATGGTCTCATCTTAAACTTGCCTTTAGCTAAATTATTGATATTGCTTTTATTGTTGGATTTGACATGTCCTTGGATTTTACTCTTTTATCTCATGTACCTAGGTGTGTGATCTTTTTACCCTTGTTTGTATTATTAAAAAGATAGGTTCAATTTTTATAATTTTTTTAGGTAAATCTACTTATATATGAATTAGACATGTTTATGCGTAGATATATTGATTTTTGATGTAAACGACTTTTTCATATTACAATTAAAAATATCTGAGGTGATAAAGACATGAGTAATTTTAGAATACATTTCTGAAATGACTTCATGAGAAGGTAAATTTTTACAAGAAAATTATTTCATTGTATTTATATTTATATCTCTTAATGAGATTATCTGTCACATATTTTCTAATATTATTAATTTTCTCATCCCTAGCCTATGTTTTTATTCTACTTTAGGCTCATTATATATATATATATATATATATATATATATATATATATATATATATATATATATATATATATATATATATATATATATATATATAATTTTTTTAAATTCCAATAATCATCTTGAGAGGTCTTAATATTCACACTACTTTTTCATATGAATTGGACATGTTTATGTGTAGATATATTGAGTTTTGATGTAAACGAATTTTTCATATTACAATTAAAAATATCTGAGGTGATAAATAAATAAGTAATTTTAGAATACATTTATGAAATGACTTCATGAGAAGGTAAATTTTTACAAGAAAATTATTTCATTGTATTTATATTTATATCTCTCTTAATGAGATTATTTGTCACATATTTTCTAATATTATTAATTTTCTCATCCCTAGCCTATGTTTTTATTCTACTTTAGGCTCATTATATATAATAATAATAATAATAATAATAATAATAATAATAATAATAATAATAATAATAATAATAATAATAATAATAATTTTTTTTTTTTTATTCCAATAATTATCTTGAGAGGTCTTAATATTCACACTACTATGATCATTGATATTCAAAGAATAAAGATGGAGCTCAACATGTGATAACATGAATCAACATCATCCCATGTAGTTTGTGTTGGGGTATTTTCTTGTTATACAAATGAATCATTTAATTGAGGATAAATATCTTATTGTGCACATATAATTCCACATCCATATTTATTTATATTTATTTTTATGAGGCCATTTTTTCCTTACTAATTGTTTCTCTTTCATCAAAATTTTACTTTACATAATCATGAGGGCCTATGTAAAGTGAACCACCATCAATTATACCCATGCCATTTCTATATTCACTTAGACTTAAAATGGTGAAATTTATTTGTTCTAACCTTTTGTAAATGTTATCTTCACGATTATAATCATCATAATATATATCCTATAAAATATTTGTAAAAGCTATGAGATCAATATAACTATTTGAAACATCTTTAAAAAATAAATCTAAATGGTGAACCATTACATGAACACTAGGTTTTAGAAAATTTAAAAATAATTAAAATGCCCTATGGATTGGAATAAATTAAATCAAACAAAAGGACACTAGGGATATAGTATTTAAGAACATGTAATGGAATTAACTCTAGGAAAATTAGATAAATTTATATTTGACACTATATTAAACAAGGTCTAACCCTAGGGAAAATGGATAACAAATTATGGTTTGTGCAACTCTAAATGAACATGCTAAATAATTAACACTAGAAAAATCATCCTTATCATAAAATAAATAAATATATAACCCTAAAAGGGGTGTAAGAGAGTAAATTTAAAAAAAAATAGAATAGATAAATGTATTTACACAAAAATGTAGCACAAAGATACAAAAACATTTAAGTGGGCCTAAAACATATGTAAAATAATAAATTTGACTTAATTAATTAGTTTTTACACTAAATAAATATAAATGCATGAAATGTTTAGGCTTGTATAATGTCATCTCAAGATCATGTGATAGTCATCAAAATGTGATAAGGGAAACCAATAAGCTGTAATAACAAAATGATAACACATAAAACTCGTGATAATTGGATGATGTAAAAATTATTAAGTTTCATTCTTGGTAATGTACAAGCCATCAAGTTTTGTTCCTAGAAAAAGTGATGCATGAAAAATATGTTTTGAAGATTGTTTTTTTATAATCCATGGTTCCAAAAATATCACTAATTTTGTTTCTCCTTCACTTATTTTTTTGGGAAAATGAACTTCTTATTTCTCTAATTAAACAGTTAGATATGATAAATTCAAGAAAAATAATGTGTTTGGGGGTCTTTCTTACACTTATCTTGATTATTATCATTCCCCTAAAAAATGTACATTATCAAAACCATCAATCCTATAATTTCAATAATTTATTAGCAAGTATAACTAGTGTAATATAATGTGTCACTAATACAAAATTTAGGGCTTCAATGAATGTTCTAATGATTACTTGGCTTCTTTGGAATTTTATTTGATTCCTAATATATTAATATGCATAATAAGGAATTATTTCCAAGTGCTTAATGATTTATAGATGGATAATTGCACTAAGATGCTTATGTATTCATATATGACTTGAATTCAAATTAGGACCCTATTGTCACATAAAACAACATCCAATAATCAAAAATATAAAAAATATGAGATAGTAATCACACGGGGCGAGTTTAAAAAAGGACTAAATGTTCTCTACAAGGAAATTATGTAGTTATAGTTGAAGCATGTTTAGAATGTAACTACACATTTTGTATAAGTTGGAATGTGGTCAAACATTGGGGAGAGGAAGATAACAACTGGAGGTGTTGAAATAAGGTGCAAGGACCACTATAAGTATATAAATATGCCAATAATATATAATTTAAATCAATAATTAACAAGTAAAAATAACTTATAAAAATGTAATTTAATGACTAATAAATGCATATAGAACTTTTTATGATGTATAGAGAATATAAAAAAATGAAAAAAAATTGTGGAATGATTGAGGAAGAAGTTGAAACTAATAATAATGTGATGAAGAATAAATTAGTTATGAATTGAAGGTGATATTAATAAAAATTGTGGAGATGAAAAGGATTATAATTAATAAAATAAGTATATATAAAAAATTATCCTAGCTAAAAGAAAGATAATAAAATTGAGTAAAATATAAATAGAAGAAAGTAAAATAATTTATATAAAGTAAATGATCCATACGGACCCAAAAAATAATATATTCATCAAGTATTAACTTGTATACCCAATTTAAATCATTGACAAAGCTTTGAGGGAGGAGATATATTACTAGTGGTAAAACCACCATTTCATGCATGCTGTAGTTATGTAACATTGAGGGTATTTGTATAACTACAAATTCTCATAGATTTCAATTTTAAAACCATTAGTCTACTTTAAAATATGGTTTCATTCACATCAACCAAGATCCTTTTGTAAAATTAAAAATTGTATCTTTAAATTATCAAATGTTTGGATAGCCTTTAATGCTTTAAATGAAATATCCAAGGGCTATAAGAAACATGAAACATATATCGGAAGGCATTAATGAATAAAGCAAGTGTCTAGATATTTTAAAGAAGCATTAGAATAAGGAAATAGTGAGGAAAATGTTTTGATCAGGATATATGTATGCTATATTTTTCTTAAATCTCATTTAAAATATATTTGGTCAACATAAGATAGGAAATAAAGCTATCTCCTCTTCCAAGTAGGCTTTTCCAATACATTATTGGGTTTTCTAGGTTAAAAGTCTTTCTATTATTTATCTCCATTGTTGTGAGTTGTGTCTAAGTGTATTCACATTTATATTAGATTCATAATTATGGTTATAATCTATAATATATAATATACACTAATTATATACCATTACATGAATTAATTTGTCATTTTAGAGTATAAGTGGAGTAAAAACCAAGTTTGTGATTCTATGATTTATTAAAGGTTAGTGAATTGAGAGTTTATAGATAATTTTATTATTAATTTATATTAATCTTTGGATTATTTTGTAAAATTTTGAATTGTTTGTATGACAATGAAAATATTGATTCATAGATATCTAAAAGAAACTAGAATCGATGACTGAGAGATATGGCTCAAGAAGGTAAGAAAATTATTACCAGTTGTTTATATGTGTTTAATTTATATTTATAAATTAAAAATAATAAAACACTAAACTATTGAAATATTTATTTATATCTATAAAATATAAAATAAAAATTTGAAATACAATAATTTAAAAATATAAATGAGCTATAAATAGTATATTGAAAAATATATATTCAAACCCAACTCAAATATAATTTATGCTGACTTTGTAATAATATATTTATGATGAAATAGATAGGTAATCTCTATGGAATGTGTTTCATTTAAAATTAAAAAATTGTGATGTATTGGGACATGAGCACACTAGGTGGATAGGGATGCACTACAACCTTATCCTTTGACTATGACTATGTTGGAGTCAAATTTATATGTCATTTTCTTACATGGGTTCTATTGTCACTTTTATTTTAACCCCTTGAGGAGATATATCAACTCTCCTCATCCAAGTGGCACAGTGGAAACATCTCACTTGATGTGGGTACTCAATTGGTGAGATGAATCTCTAGAAGGGCTAGTTCCCTTGATGCAATCTTTGAAGTACTTTCCTACGTATCAACTTTGCATTATAAGGGTTAAGAAGAAAAAATAAAAAATATAAAAGGTGATTCGACAATAATTATTTTAATCCTTTTTATTTAACTTATTATACTTATAGAAAATCAAATCTTCTATCATACATAACTCACAACTCAAGATAGATTGTAACATCAATGTTTCATATGCTGGGTTCAATAGTTATATTGATGTTTAGGAGGGATAATGAAGGATAATTTGAAGAATATATTCATAAAACACTTATAATAATCTCATAAACTAATAAGTAACACTAAAAAATACCTATAACATTTACTCTTTTCCATACTTGGTGGATAATCAAAGATAACCTCCTAGAAAAGACTATTTATTACTGGACAAGATTAATAAGATTTAAAAAATAAATAAATTATGAAGAATGTAAGTAGTAAAATTAAATTTTATATTTATTAAAGAGACATAAAAATACAAAAATGGCTAGGGTTTCACCATTAACCAATGGAGGTTGCTCAAAAGATCCCAAAAATTTACTACTTATAGCTTTTGGGAGAAGAGTGAGAAAAGGGAAGTTCAAAGGTCACTTTGACACTTATAATTTTGAGATAAGGGGTTAAATGTGCATGATAATATTATTTTAAACTTACCATGTAATTTAAAATAATACAAGTGTTAATTAAAGTCATGAAACTTTTGAAATGTGGCATGAAATTCCTTATGTTGGCTCAGAAAACCGCCTTCATCATCTAGCTTTGTTGGAACTTCATAAAACTGAATATGGATATGTATAATTATTTTAATGATAGGGAAAGGTTTAATACATTATTATCCATGAATTTTTTTCATTCCTAATCACTTAGATTCCTCTGAAAGTGAGCCATGACTACCTGCAATCAAAGAAACTCCTCTTTCACAC
>JARHVA010007078.1:762500-763900 GCA_037957365.1 Torreya grandis
GCATAAAATTTGGGTCTACTTGTATTGGATGAAAATGTAAATATAAAATATTTTTTTTTTCCATAAAATAAGGAAAATTTATACCATTTCCTTACCCAATAATAGGTATGTTTAAATAAACTAGGCCAAAAATAGCCAACTCTCATAATCTTGGTAGCTATGGTCCTTGGAGCAAAGTGACCACCTGTTGGTCCATCATGAAATTTAGATAATATCTTCTCAACCTAATATGATTTAACACATCTAAATATGACACCTAATAAATCCTTCCTAAAAAATACTCCATCAACAAGTACATCAGTAATAGATTGTAATATGAAGTACCTTCTTTTGGCTCTATCTAGGCCTTGTGGACAATCACCAATTTGAAGAAAATGGATCATTTATTGTGTCTAACACCTCATTGGTGAGGATGCAGATGTTAGAGGATCATATTTAAGGGTTAGAATATATTCCTTTTTTTCTTTCAAATCTAAAGCAAAATTTTCACATAACTCTTTCCCTTTCACTTGTTTGGTTGTCTTGATTTCTACATCATACTCTATTACTTTTGTAATCCAACCAACCCTTTTTTCATTCAAATATCTACTAGAAAGGAAGTCTTTGACATTAGGATGAGGTAAAAAATATATGAATCTTGTTGTTAGATAGCATATTCCTATACTTATTTAGATTTTTAACAAATGAAAGTACTTGCTTCTCTACATAAGTGTACCTTACCTCATAGCCTTGTAATCCTTGAGTAAACAAGGCAATAGGCTGCTCCAAGTTTTCTTTGTTTAATTGAGTGAGCATGGCAGAGATTTATTATTCATTTCCAGAAGTATATAAGTTTAAATCCTTTGAGAAATTAGGACTTGTAAGATTTGGAGCTTGAGAAATAGCTTGCTTGATATCTTCAAAACTCTTCTTCCTTCTCCTTTTCCATGTAAACACTTCATATTTCATTAGCATAGAGGTTATATGATTGAATAAATTAACAAAATTAGGAATAAACCTCCTTATAAATTTATTTTCCCAAAGAAACTTTTCAAAATGTTTTTGTGTTTGGGTAAAGCCAATGTCAAGATTGCACTCACCCTTTTAGGATCTATGGATAAGCCTTTATTTGAAACAATGTGTCCCAAAAGTTTGCCTTCATGGACAACAAACAAACATTTATTTAGATTAAGAGAGATTCAAAAATATTAACATTTCTAAAAAATATTCCTAAAATGATTGAAATGATCCTTTGCATCCTTAGAGAAGACCATGATATCATCAAGATACACCAACACTATATCATTTATTAGGCCTTGAAAAACCATATCCATTACACATTGAAATGTTTCCCTAGAATAAGATAAACTGAAATTAATTTTACTATAAGCATATGTGACCCCTTTAGTGGTAAAGACTAT
>JARHVA010007079.1:0-297500 GCA_037957365.1 Torreya grandis
ATATGAGGCTTGGTAGATATTAGTGAAAGAATGTTGGGTTTTGTTGATAGTAATAATATCTTAGTTATGTAGGAGATTGACATATATAAAAATAAAAGTCATCATATGAATAAATAATGAGATTTTATTGATTTATAACTTATGTAACATTTGAGTAATTTTTTATTTATTTTAAAAATCTTTAACCCAAAATTTTAGGGCACTCAAATTTATCAAACCCTTACTATAACTCATGAAATATTAATTTTATTCATTTAAAATTTGAAAAATAATTGAAATTTGAAAAATTCAAAAATTGAAAAAAGAGAAAAAAAGGGACACCTATATGTAGGTGAAGACCCTTTTTCCATGTAACCTATAATTTGTAATGGAGAACCATGCCCCCTTATAGAAGCATTTGGAGATTTTGAACTAATTGAAAATTGAGAATGATCAGTTCCTTATTTTGAATAAATAATAAAACTCTTTGAGATTTAAATATGCATTATCCAAACTCTTATGAAAATTTAGTAGTACCAAATGTACTAACCTAAAAATATGGAACCATGCTAGGTTCACTATCAGTGATGCCAAGGATATTGAGTGTCACTAGACTTGAACATTACATCACTTGCATAGATTCAAATCATACCACTATAGATGGATCTATATTTTAATATACATAATCAAAAGAGAATGAATAATATACATTCCCCCATAATTTACCTTCATTTCTCATAGAATTTTATTTGAAATGAATGTTTTACCTTTGAAATTGCATAGTTTTCTATTTTTAACCTTTGAAGCTTTTAAAATTTGAAAACATGAAATTTTGAATTTTTTCATATTTGATTAATATTCAGCATAAATATCATGCCCTCTCCAAATATGTGCCAATGATATAAACTTATATGCATCTATATGCTCAATTTTTAGTTTATTATTTGTAGCTTGTAACTTTGCTCTTGTAACTATTTTACACAATGAGAATGTCTATACATTCAAGTGTGTATAATTATCTACTTTTATTAAATGAAAAGTTAGTACATATACATGTAATTCCCCAAAAATGTTTACTTATGTGTAAATATATATCATGTTCTTTATTTGATGAATGACTTTGAATCTTTGAAAACTAGTATTTTGATTATAAAATAAGATTTTACCTTAGTTTGAATATTTGAAAACATGTACTTTGTATTTATGAGACCTATATTCCATATATTGGAACCTATATTATGTCCCAAATATATTTAAGTAGGATTGGATCTCAAGCTCATTGTGATGTCTCACTTTTGAGGTGAGAGATGTATCTTGTAAGTCGCTCATTTTAAAAGATGAGTTAACTATGTTATGAAAAAAATATGCTCATATAATATTATTTCATTATGTTGGAGAGTATGCCATTATAGAGTTATTATTTTCATTTTAATCATGTATGTAACATATTAAATTTGAGTCACACACATGTCATGTGTAGATAGTATCATTGGGGCATGTAGTAAAGTAACCATCTCTAAATTACACTATGACATAGAAGTTCATGTTAAAGATCATGTCATCACTAATCAAGTTCAACAAGCACACAATTAAAAAAAGAATAGTGTCACACAATGTCATACAATAAGGCCAAGATTCACATACAAGGGTAATTTTTCAATGTTACATGAGTGAATATTACATAGATATAAGGCCAATGACCACACACAGTGGACATGTTCAAATGTCACACATACTAAGCAATGTTCTCATAGAGATGCTCAAAACATTTACACACAAAGGCTAAGGGACACACAAATTAAATAAGGAATGTTAATGTTATTATGTAATAAATAAAATAATATTGAAAGAGCATAGAACAAGTGAAAACTAGTCTATTTTATCCGCATGTATCAATGTCATATGTGGTATAAAAGTAGTATATCTATGTAGGAAAATGAAAAATATGAGTGGTTTAGCAAGAAACTTGTAAGATATGTAGATTAAAATTTGAATTAAAGGTCATATTTAAATATAAAATGTTATAGTGTAACTTATAGATTTAAAATCCCCCAAAATAGGCATGACCACTAGGTAGAAGGGAATTCCAACATCTGAGAATGCATACGTAACATATGCATTGCATCAAACTGAAACTCCTCATGAAATGCATGTTTATATATAAAAAAAATGCTATCTACAAATATATATGATAAATAACATATACAAATAAGAAAAATAACATATTATGTTATGAATAGGGCTATATGTATTTCTTTTTAAATATTTTGAATGTTTTTGTATTTTTTAAATATTTGATTTTTTTGGTTTTTTGAGATATTTGATATTTTTTTTTTTTTTTTTTTAAATATTTAGAATGGGAACTCAAATATGATTCCATAAATGTAAGGATCATAGTGTATTCTTGGATATAATAATTAAATCCTAATTTTCCATGGATGAGGAATGTTACACGTAGAATCATCTGAATTTGAAAAATCATAAAGTGTCATATCATAACTATTGGGATCAATACTTATAGAATTAGTTGTCATAGGTGTAAATTGATGTGTATTAACTGATTTAGTATGTTTTTATAACTTCCTTCATCCATTATTAATCATGCTAAATCAACTTAGGATTTACTTTAGGATGCACTATAGAGGATTTATATTTATTTGAACCTTGATTAACTCTTTGAGATGAAGCTTGATGTTTGGGAAGGTATAAATTTTTCTCTTACATGAATTGTATATAAATACTAATTATGAGTGATATAATTGAATCTATATTTTATGCTTGAGTCAGTGCTTAAATATCTTGGCAGTGAAATTTGGATTAAGTGCTATAATAATTTTCTTATGGTGTTCTTAAATAGTCTCCATAACTAATTATGGTGGTGATGGGGGAGGAGGAAGAGTTACCACTAACTATAGTGAGTAATCTTATAGGATGCCTTGAAATTTGATGACATAATTACAATGAATGTAGTTGATGCATCTATGCATTGAAGATGGTATTGATCATACCTTATATATCCAAGGGCATCCTAATAACATGTTGAATACTCCTATTTTTAGTAAGACTATAAATAGAGATTAAACTATTTCTAAACCCACTTTAAGAGGTAGTAATATATTCCCAAGGGTATCCTTTGTATGGCCATAAAATTCCTTGATTATTATTTATGTATATTTTCTTGATCCATTATAAATCATGACACTATGTATATGTTTCTTGTTGATGTGAACATGAATATAATGATCATGCTTATCTAAATCATCATCATTTATTTCATTATGATCAAATGTGAAAATTTAATGTTGTGTTAATGTTCTTGAAAATTTTACAATGATTCCATCTATTATTTTCTCATATGACTTAGGAGGAGGATGCATTTTGTACACATGATGTCATGCCCAAAATTTTGCATGATTGAAACCATAAAAAAGAGTTCACTTTTTTTAAGAATGTATAAAACACATTTTTCAAAAATATAATGCCAAATGATTAACCATATTTAGGTATGAGACATGAAAAGCATCAAAGCAAACTAACATGTCTAAACAACATGGCAGTAATGCACAAGTGGGGACACACTCACTAGGAAACCATGTAGGTCCCACTTTCTCTAATAAGTTAATAAGATATCAAGAAAATTAAACCCTTTAAGTTAAAATATTTGGAACTAAGGCCCCAAGATATACATCAAATTCTCAAATAATAAGAGGTGGGTTTGAGAAACCACAAGATCAAATGATACTCCAAAATATCAATAGGTTTCAAAGAGAACTCCAAGTGATTCTAGCCTATCACAAGGCTTGATTCACACTTGAAGTCATAACTTGAATATAATTTCAATTTGACTTAACTTTAGAGAGAAAAAAATTATCAATGAGGTTGTATTCTCTTCATATGACTTCAAAAGTGGTTTAAAGTGTCCTCAATTCCTTAAGGATGGAGCACTCCATCTTAGTTATTAGATCATTTCTATCTCAATAGTTGGATTCAGTTAAAGGTGAAGAAACCCTATAAATGCATATGTAGGGAAATAAAGGTTTTAAATTAGTCATTATGATTCAAAATTATATTTTTTAAAAGAGGAAGGAGCTTTTGGATGATAACTTGTCCATAGTCATCCCTATTCCCCCTCCTTAGCCTTGGATGATTGATATTGATGGAGTCTCAAATATTTTTATCTAATTATATTTTATTTTAATTTATAGTTATATTTTGATACATGTGTTCTTGGGTTTACTTTATAATTACCCATCTTCTCTAAAAGTCTCTAGGAAGTGGTAGACTCTCATGGTCTTCAAAAAGGTCTTTTGAAGCTTCAATATCCACCACAACCATTAATGGTCACCATCAAGGTTAAAAAATAAAAACATTTCAACATATTAATTTTATTCTCTCTTTTTATTTAGTTTATGTGGTATAGGGAATAAAATTAATGGGTGTCTCCTGGGGGTTGACCTATTTTAGGGCTTCTAAGGGCATGCAATAGGCAAACAAGTAAAAAAATGACCTCTATAGGAAAAAATTGGTATGTATTGATAAATATGTAGTTATAGGTATTTAAAATTATTATATGTATAATACAATTAAAAAAAATAAGGGGAGGGGTCCCTTTTATTTTCCCCTACCTCTAAGTCTCTTGGTCTTTGCAATCTACTTTATAAAAAAAAATTATCTCTAAGGCCAAAGTTTGGTTTTATATTAATTTGAATAGGCCTTAGACTTAGGATATTGTATATTTTTCAAATAAATAATATTAAATAAAATTTAAGTTATAAATTTTATTCCAAACATGGTATTTAAGGTTGGATTAAGTTACAGCTTACACATGTAGTAGGGTAACCATGTGGTTTATAAGCCACACAGTTCTAAAAAAAACTTAGTTTACACAAAATTCACCACCATTACAAATTAAATGGCCCATTTGGGCATATAACAATCATTTCATGGTCACATGGGTGACCCCCAACCCAAAGGAAAAGGTTACCCTATAAACAAGGGACATTGCCTTCTGAAGGGTATCTTAATTTAACAAATCACCCTACAAATATGCAAACATTAAAAATTTACCATGAACAAACCATAGGTCATAAAAACAAAAAATGAAAGAAAAAAACACAAAAATAATGAATTTTAATAATAAATTATTCAAGGAACTTTTATGCTTCATTTTTAATGCACAAAAATTGCATGAAGTCTGATCAAATTACAAAGGAAATCTAAGCAATTATAACAACTTGACTTTGAAAATTCATAGAAAATTAATCGTGTTTACTAAAATTATATCATAAATTGTGATAGGATCCAAATTGAGTAAAACTTAATACCAAATAAAGCATGAAATATCATACTCATTACAACTTTTTTTTTTTTGGTTCATACAAATAAAAAAATAATATTATGATAAGCACATAAAAACTAGGTAGATTAATTTTCTCTTTATTTACATAGCAAGACCACAAAAGATAGAAGAATAATCTATGTAAGCTCTAAGTAATTTATTAAAATATAAGGATGGAATAACCTCCCATCTTATTTCCATCATCAAAACACTATTCAAAATAAATAAATTAAAAATATTTGATAGGGTCGCGAATGAAAATTATGATAAGATAATCTAGGACAATTTAAATTATATAAAAGTTCCCTAAGTGCTTGTAGCCTTTATTGGGATTAATGAAATATATTTAATATGAAAATTTAAATTAATATCATCATGGTTATTTTTTATAACTTAAAAATAATAGAGAATATTATTTTATTTACATTTTTTATAATTATATTTAAAGCATAATAATAATCATTACATTTCATTTATCACTTCATTCAACTAGCACTTAATGCCAACTAAAGCATGAAAGTTGCTAATCATCACAATTTTTTTTTTCATATTAATAAAAATATAATATAATGATAATCACATAAAAACTATCCAAATTAATTTTCTCTTTATTTACATAGAAAGACCACAAAAGATAAAATAATACTCCATGTAAGTTCCAAGTGTAACCTTGAGGACAAGACAAGGAGGGTCTCACCTCCCATACTATTTACATAATAAATAAACTACCCTAGACATACCTGATAAAAATAACCCCAAATATAAACATAGGTTACATTAAATGTTAAAGGCAAATGATATGTGTACACAAGTAGGTGGATATTATCAAGGCAACATGCTCAAGTAGGGGTAACTAGACATCTCAATCACACTACCTTATAACAAGAGGATTACAAGTTAAATAAAAACACTATCCATAATAAATAAATAAATAAAATTCATGATGAGAGGTATAAACACTCAAGACAACCATAAATAAACCAAATTTATCAAGACTCGTCACTCACCCATTATGGACAAGAATTTATACTCTCCACACTATGGGGGTGGATGAAGGAGGACATTTGAGTATTTTATTGGTCAAAAACCTTATCCTTTGTCATGGGAGGAAATTGGAAACATGATTTTTTCATTTTTCCCAAAACCCATGCATATGATCTTTGTACCTTTTTCTAAACCCTACATATGAATGCACAAACTATGAAAATAATTTAAGCTCGTTTGGGCAACATAACTTTAATATTTTAAATATCAAAAAGGTATGTCAAAAAATATAAAAAATTAAATATATATTTTACATCTACAATCCTAAATGGGAAATAAAATACACATGGTGGCCATAGACACAATCCATGGAAATCAATAAATAAAGTGGGTGACCATACACCTGTTGAAAACTCAATAAACAAGAGAAGGGAAAAAATAGTTTTTTTAAAAACCATAAATTTACAAGTAAATAAGTGATAAATAATCCTAATTTATATTAATCTCTTTTATCAACACAAGGAAACCTATTACAGGTCTTGTAAACTAGTTTTCCTCCTTCTCTAAGCTCCTCCTCTTTCTCTAGTTCTCCTTCATTCTCAAATTCAAAATGAGAAAACAATTTGTATAAGAAAGGTTTTAAATGGTCTTATAAACAAAAAAATAAAACCTATTAGACAATGGTAAAGTGACACTTATTCATTTCCATTCCTTGGCCCTTCTTCAAAAGTCTTTTCTAGAATTAACTCTCCTTACACACCCATGTGGGTAATCAAGATTTTCACATAACTATTAATGATCTCACTTTCCCATGACATAAATAGGTGAAAGAGATGTATTATGAATTTAAAAACACTCCACAAAATTATTCAACCATCCTTTGGTCATAAGGGTTACTAAATGAATACATAACCACCTTTAAAACATTGTACATCCACTTGTAAACATGGGTACATGTTCCCATTCGAGTTTTGGTAAGGGTCCCACTAGAATGGATTACATAATTAACTTGAATGAATATAATGTTAGGGTGATTTATAAGGTCTTATATAAGGATAATTAATAGTCTCAATGGGTGTGAATAGTTATATGAGGGCCAAAGATGTTCATACATAAAACTAGATTAGATGATAACATAAGGTTTAATTTTTAATTTAAGGGGGTCATGTAGTATCTACTCAACTAAAATTGATGTTGTACTTATGATTTATATAGTCCCAATTCCCTCCATTTACCTCCATTGTCTCCTACACATCATTTCACATCAAATATCACAACCCTAGGTAGCCAAAGCTTCTAAATGTAAACATATTAGGTAATTTTAATAATAAAAAATTAAATGCATACGACATCCAAATCATAACATGCCAACATCATATATTCATAATCTAAAATCATGTGATAAATAAATATTAACTCGATTAATTAAAAAAATTAGGATGCATATCAATAATCAAATAAAATTATCCATAACCACCATCTAAAGAATAATCAAATATGAAAATAATATCATTAAAAATTTGAGATCAATTGTATCAGAAAAAATGAAATAATAAAACATCTCATGTCTCCATAATATAAGGATCATGTCATATCATGACATATGTGTGATAGAAAAAATATTTAATAAAATTATCAGTATGAAAATTGAGGCCTTACATCCCCCTCCACTTATACATACTTTATATTATAAGTCATTAAAATTCAAAAGTATTATTTTAAAGATGTTATAAAAATATTGAGGAATCTTGCTAACTCAACTTATCAGTCTCTCTAAATCAATGATCTCATATATATACTAATAGATCATATAATATAATACAATGCACTAAATTATCAATGAACAAAGAGAATTCAAATCTACCATAGGGTGAGTCATGCTTCATGGCATAATTTTAAGTTTTGTTGATTAATTTTTGGTTTCCATATTATGAAAAGACATGATTAAAGATGATTTAATTCCAATTGATTATTACTTAATATTTAAAGCATGTATTACAATGGGCTAAATGTCATGTTTAAGTATAAGGTAAGGATTTGTTTTATCTTGTATAATTGTATCTTCAAGGACCAAGAGAATTTTAGTTTCCTTCATTTCCCATTCCTTATATGCCAAAAATGAAGAACAACTAATTCAAACAAATAGAACCCACAAGGTTAGCCACATGAGATCATATCAATATAAGGATTCCTTAATCCATTGTATTAATAATAATTATAGGTTTTAATCAATGGAATCACTAAAGTAGGACTTTGTGAAATTACTTATTATCATTTTCCAACCCTTCACTTAGGTACAATAAGAGGAATTAGGATTAATATATCAAATTTTTATCAAACCCTATTTCATTATTATATTGGGAGGACTTTAGACACAATCACGATGCCAAACCCTAATTAAGGATCATATTAGGATAACCTTAGACATTATTCTTGATACCAAACTCTAATATCTCAATCCATTATGAGGAGATTGGATGTTGATCTTAATTCCCAAATTTTAATCACACACACCAGTGGGATGACTTTGGACACTTGTCATGATGCCCAAACCCCAATAACACAAACCATTATGAGGAATTTGGACACTCATCCCAATGTCCAAACCATAATAATACAACACATCAATGTGTATACAAAATCATAACATAACCCATCTCCATCACTCTCAGAGTTATGATGAAACATATGTTAATATCAACATTAAAATAAGGCTAAGGATGACATCATCCTTTTAGCCTCTCTATAAGAAATAAGTGAGACAATGTCTCCCAACTTTCTCAACAAGTTATATAAAAATTTGTAAGCTTATCTCATACTTTAATTCTACAAGACACTTATCACCTACTAATCCCACACTCACATAATGTGGAAGGTACACAAACGGATCAACATAACAAACCATTTTAATAAGTTTAGAAGTTACCAATCCAATCAAGGAGTAAATTCAAATCAAATAAGAAACCCAATTTAATCCACATTGGAAAACAAATTAAAATGTTAAACAACCTAATAAAATCTAAAGAATAATTAACATGAAAATGGCTAGAAATCCCAATTTAATTCATAACTAAAGATAATAAATAAAAGTAGGAGCTTCAACATTCAATAAAGGTTTGAAATAATAAATGGCTAAACAACCTAAAATTCCATTGCAAGTAAAACCATATAAGATTATTCCAATCAAATTAAAAATCCCAATAAAGAACCATAATAATTTTAAGGTACACCACATAAAGTGGTAAAAGTTAAATTTTTTAGATACAACAATACTGAATAGTGTGGCTCTAGAAGGCCAAAAGTGGGGAGTAAGGAATTAACATATCAAAAATATGAAAAACATAACTCTTTAATAGCATCAAGCAATATGAAGTATGCATAAGAACTTAAATTTTTAAAGATAATCAAACACTTACCAAAATATAATGGAAAATATCACATTATATTTCCCCAACTAGGAAAAAAGGTTAAACCACATGGAGGCATCAAGTCACTCCATTTATAAAACTTATATAGCCAACATGAAGTATAAGACATTATTCTACGAAGGTTGAGGATTGTAGGTGAATCAACTTTAATGAAACATATCTCTAATTTGAAATAAAAATTAATTAACATTAGATAAAATATAAATCAACTCAATATACTTATGATGATGTCATTTGATGGTGAGATAATGTCAATTCATCTTAATTATAGCTAAGTGATAACTAAAAAAATTCTCTACCCAAACCCAGGGAATGTGGAGAATGTCAATTCATAATCAAAACCCTCACACATTAGAAGCCACTAACATAACATACTATACTCTTCAACTATGAGGAGGATACACACCCCTCAAGGGTCTTATCAATCCCTGAAGGGTATTTTGATATCCTCTCCCCTAAAATTTACATTATCAAAGAACAATAATACATCTAATATGTGCACACTTGCTTAGGTGAGAAGCATCTCATGCTTTTACAACAACCACTCTATAAAGCACAAGTGGGCCCTAGTTATTTTTAATAAGTAAAAAGGTACCCATCACCAAGGATGCTCGATTTAAGGTGATTGAGAAGGTTCTATGAACCTATTATTTATAAAAGTCATGAAATAAGCTAGGTAATAACCACTCAACATGAAACCCAAAAGGCACCCATAAATATCAATAAATGGAATAACTAATAACTCTAATAAACATAAAAATTCCACCTAAAGACACATACTTGGTACATAATACCTCTCTAAAAAGGGTCTTCACAATGCATACCATCTTCAAAGACTCATATGTCATATTAATTACAATGCCATAAAACTTTACACCTCTTAATCCAATCTGAAATCACATTTTCATAGGCATTCCAAGAAACTCCTATAAAAATTGATGATAACATTGTTAAGAAAAAAAAATGGCATCATATAAGGAGATAAATTACAAGATACACTCCTAGATGATCAATAGAATAACACAACTTTAGAATGCATCCTCTTAAGTATAAAACTGACCAAGAATGATGGATGTGAAACACATGAACTCCCCATTAAGATATATATATATATATATATATATATATATATAAGGCCATAAATTGACAATCCAAACAATGGTGTGGCATGGTTACAAAAATGAGGCACCACAAGACTTGACACAAGAATCCAATATGGTACCAAATGACACTATATTTATCATGCATTTGTATAATACGCACTATCAAAAGGATGCAATGGTAAACACAAAAAAGGGGGGTCACCCCAAAATGATTGACACCTAAAAACCTTAGATGTTACCATTCACACTAGATTTCATGTTTCAGGCAATTAGCATACAATCTAGAAAAGTAAATGCATACTCTTATCATGAACATGTTTAATAGAAAAGGAAGTACAACTCACTTAGGGTTAAAGTAGCCTTTATCTCTAAAATAAACTTATATTTAATAAATTCTATTGAAACTAATAAGAACCCTAATCAACTACTAGATGAAACCATCATGGGAAACAAAACTTCTCTATAACATAATTATCTAATTACTATCAAGGAACTCAAACTATCATGGATACATTGATGAATTCAGCATGTTCCATAATCATGAAGGTACACTCTAACCTTATTAATAATGAGGGAAAACAAAACAAATTCCTATAAGGGATCCCTATTAACAAGGTCACCTTTGAATAACCATTGGGTCAACATAAGGGTGTTCTCTATATAGATACTTCAAAAAAAAGGTCATAACCTAAAACGGGTTGTTACCTAAAAAAATTGAATATCTACGCAAAAATTATATCCATATACCTTGGGTATCAAATAATCATGAAACAAGAGGCACCAATACCATTCTAACATAGTCATAACTTTATTAAGTTGATGATCATACCTACTTGGTGCCATGATTCCATAAAGGCCCACATGTTCCTCTAAAACCATCATTGATGTCTAACTCTAATGGAAATTTCACTCCATCATGTGGATAAAAAAGGAATTTATCACTACCAAAGGGAGGTAAGTGTCATTAACCACCAGGTTAGGTGAAAAAAGTGACCAAGATGAGACTCATTAGTAAGGCCATCCATGTGGTATCACTAGTCCATTGCACAAGGTGAATAAAATATCTAGAAATATTTGTATGTACATAGATAAGTTTCAAGTGGAAACCCATGCACAACACAACAAGGATTTTGGTCCCTCACATAGACTAATTATGCCCCAAATGTAACAACTCTATTGGGGTCAATTTAGAAATATGCCATTTTTTCATTAATTACATATACCAAAAATAGATTACACCATGAGAATCTAAGAGACCATATGAAATAACAAAGCATGATAATAGTAACAAGCATAATACATAACATCAATCTCTAATATCATGAGATCACATCAATAATAAAAGTATATAAAGCAAATATATTAACTCAACCATAGCTAATATAAGTCTACAATCATTGATATCAATATACATTAACAAGTAATTAACTCTCATGATAATGTTCAATAATAAGTACAATACAATATAATGTACATATAAGATACATGGCTCTTCTAGAGCATAATTATAGAACTCAAGTATCTATGGCAATCTCAAGTGTCATCTCAATAAGTATTACTACTATGGGGAGGGAGAGCATCATTAAATAAGTTTTCCTCACCAACCATGGACCAAATATCCCCTACACTAATCCCATTAGGAAATGGCCCTCCCTTCATGGGTGAGTAGATAGTGACAATGCAAGAATCTAGAGAGACAAGCAAGTAACCATGTGTTATATGATTTCTAAACTAAATATGTAGTGTATCATAGAAAATTGTTCTATTGAAAGATATCACACAAACATATAAATCATTCTTGAAATAATAATGTCTCACTAAACATACTTTGTACCAAAGTTTTATAAATAATAAATAATAATGATCTATAGATCAATAAAATTTATACACACCACTTGATAAAACTGTCTTCATCTATCATAGTGACACCAGTAAGCCAGTGAAGTCCATCTCACTCCTTACTCCATATCAGCAATACAGATTGGTCAAATATAATTCAACCACAAGATTCATTTAATTTACATCCTACTAGAAAATACATCATATACTATACTAAATATAGGAGTAATCTAAGCATACATTTATTTTGTCAAATGTATGAATGAGTCTTACATTATTATCTATCCCATACTAGAAATAATGACTATAGTTTATACCACCTGGGTAATTACACATTTAACTATATATTTACACTACCACAATTAGTTTCCAAACATACTACACCCTATGACAACCCATATTACCATAGTCTAGTATTATATGATATAACTACTAGTTTTCCATAATCAATCATATAAAGTAGTCTTAAATGCATGGAAACATAATCTTGTATTTAAGCAACTAGACATAATAGAGAAACTCATAGTTCCCATAGAACATAATAATATTCTAACTTAGCATACACTACAATCCCAAATATTCTATGCACTTATATGCAAATTCTTATTAATTATTACAAAGCATGCTATTCACAATAATAACCAACATGCATACCTTAAATCAGTCAAATGTAGATGTAAAACTAGACATAACAAATTATAGTATATATCATCTCGGTATAACATACATTAAAATATATTATTCTATGATATCTCGTACTATCATAGTTCACCACTACATAAATACTCATAACCAAACATAATATTTTAATAATTGAATAACAAAAATCAATTAAGTATAGGATTATACCACATGAATATACCATAGATTTAAACTGCTTACTAGAATTTAAAGAAACATATCTATAAACACCCATCATGATGCATCATTATATGCTAGATATAACCAAACATTTCCATAATCATGTACTACACACAAGTACTCAATATATATAACCATCAGTCAATCAATCATTTACAAAGAAATAAAGAATTCATAAACCCATTATAACATTCATTTAAACATCTTTCTCTATTTTTAGAAGACTATTTTTAATAGGGTTATATTTTCAGTCCCTCAAACACCTGATGTCTAGATAACATCATACTTCTAGCTACAAGATTAGGAATATATCCCAATAAAACCATTTGCATTAGGTATTGATGTTGCATACCTAACTTTAATATAGTGTTTTCCATACATTTAGGTATTTTAATGCACACATTCATTAAGATTCAATTTTTATAATTATTTAATATAGTTTATAATCCACTCAAGGAGCTAAAGAAATAAAAGTAAACCCTTATACATATATCTACACATATATTTCTTATTAAGTATTAAATTTATACAATGATATCCATGGTAAGAGATCTCATGCATATGAAAAAATTGGTTGTAATATATTGAAAGACTATGATTTAATCATAAATGCTTCCCATCCTTTAACAAGGTTATATTGACAATTTTTCAAAGTTAAGGGATTTATCATTGTAAAATTCCTTCAATGTTTTTATACCTACCTAAATAAGGTTCTAATATACATAAAGGCACATACATACCTATGCTAACATTAAAATTACTACTATTAATTCATAATACATAATTTATCCTTCTAAACCATATATAAGGATAATCCTTAAATATAATTAATATTGGATCAAGTTACAACCAGATTTAGTAACAATTTCATATTAGTGACATTCTATAATCTACAGTTAGTGTTATTTAAGTTTATCAAGTAATCCCATTCACTATGTTTCATATTACTCAAATGATTTGGATATTTTTTAATTAAATATTATAACTTAATAATATATATTACTAAAATGACGTATATTATTCTTCAAATATTTACATGTAGATATTATAGAAATTTTGGGTATACCCTTAATATATAATAATCATGTACTTCTCTAACATGAACTGCTCAATATTAGATTTGACAATATTAGATTAGATATTAGATTTGGGTATTACCCAAGTTTTTGAGATACTACTAAGCACTCCTAGGTCACTACCAATTTTAACATTGATTACACTAGAAAGTTGCTATGCTAAAAATGTTGACTCATAAGGTTTAACCTCATTAAAATATTTATCGTATAACTTGTTATCCACTCAAAGATATCATAATATCTTCATAGACTTTGAAAAAGCATACAATGCTTTCAAACACTTTATATAGATAGTAATAAATAATCAACAGTGATAATAATACACATACTCAATGCATTTCTACACAATCACTACACTAGAAAGTTGTTACTCTAAAAATGTTGACTCATAAGGTTTAACCTCCATTAAAATATTTATGGTATAACTTTTTATCCACTTAAAGATATCATAATATCTTCATAGACTTTCAAAAACCATACAATGATTTCAAAAACTTTATACAACTAGTAATAAATAAAAACAATGCCAAAAATACATATACTCAATGCATTTCTACACAACTAGTTCAAAACTACTCAATTAATATATTTTCTCAAAACCTGGTGACACTTTTATATTTGTTATGCTAACATTACTATAGACTTGAAAATAGTGATTCCACTATTAATAATTTATTGTGTAAGGCTTCACCTCTATTGCTAGATATGTTTATATTAGTTGGGAATAATGATTCCAATATGCAAGTCATTTTAGCTAAAAGTTTTCTAATATGGTGATACCAAAAAGCATGATTAGAGACTGCAACAAACATTTTTTAATTAATAACTTCCTAAATGTAATTAAGTTATGATCTATACATGATTCCACCTATTCTTGTTAGTCAGACAATAGTTACAGTGTTTTAATTAAGTAGGAATGGTTGGAAAAGAGTATAAACATGGTGCTATTCTTAATTCTAATGATTTATATTGGGAATTTCAGACCCAAGTAGAAATACCTATTATTAATTGAAGTCACTATCTTCATATTAAATTGCTTCCATTATATTATAGATTCTTATAATAGACTAGTAAGTCTATGATCATTACTATTTAAATCATATCACACCCAGTGATTATTATGCCCAATGATTCCTAAACTTGATGATTTTTGTAGTGCTAAACTCAACAATTTTATTATACTAAACTCAACTATTATTTTAATAATGTTAAACTCAATGATTTTACTATGTTAAACTAGTTTAGTAACATCACTACTAATTTTGATAAGCTATAATAATAGTGAACAGATCACTTAACATTATTTAGGGATGTTTTATTTGCGTTAGGGTTTAGGATATTAATATTATCCAATAAAATACACTATAGTAATAGAATTTTTCTTGATCACTAAAATAATATAATAAATGCCATCAATAAAATACAATAATTTTCTTATAAATAGAGAATGTTCTAGTCCAAACATGTAATGAGTTAAATTTACTCTTTTTAGTTTAAGCATATAGGAAGTTTTATGTGTAGGATTCACTATATTTTATGAATTTAATTACGTCACCTACCTTTCAAGATGCCATAGCTTGCCTCTTTTTCTCTACTTCCCTTTTATTTATGTCTTTCCTTTGCTCAGTTTTCTACTTTTTATACCTATTGTGCCCTTCCTCTTTTATTCTTTAGTATAAATCCTTAATATGGTGCTTCATTTTTTTAAATTCTTTTTATTTAAGGATTCATTTTTTTCATTTTATAAATTTAATCTTTTCTTTTACTTTTATTAAATTAAGAACTTTCCATTTTTATTATTATTATTATTATTATTATTATTATTATTCAATACTTTTATTTATTATCTTTCTCTACTTTCATTCTTATTTTATAGAACATATTTGCTTATTAGTGATAACACACACACACACACACACACACACACACACACACACACACACACACACACACACACACACACACACACACACACACACACACACACACACACAACACCACACATGCACACACGCACACATATTACTAATTAAATTAGCATGTTAAAATGGTTTAAATATTAATTTATAGACCAATAACCTAAATTTAGCCTAATTAAGAAAATATCAAATCATGAGCAAATAATTATCTATTTCAAATAACATAATGCTAACCATTTATTATGCAGTCTATCATATGCTAATTGTTTGTGGTGTGTGTAGGGTATCAATCAGTTTCTCTATTATCTTATGACATCCCGATCTATGTCACCCTCTCTGATGATTATTTCCCTCTATGAAGTTCTAAGGGATGAGTTATCCTACGTCCACCTCACAACATGCAAGTAATTAGATCATATCACATGATAAACATATAACATAAAACATAACTAAAATAACACAACAATATGTTCAAAATGTAAATGTGTACACTATAATTAACTCATAGTAAAAAAATCATGTACCATCACATATCTAAGTAATACTATACTATCCCATAATAGAATATATCTCAATCTTAGTTAAAAATATCCAAATCTAAATTTGTTAGTTGTATATATCCATGAATAATCTAGCAAGTTTTCTAGGAGAGGAATCAGGATGTAACATCCTTTCCCCCTAAAACTAGTCATCATCCTCGATGACTCTTATTCAAACATAAGTTATAAATTAAAAACATTATTTATCAAAGCAATGACATGGTATGCAATATCAAATTAATAAAATAAATGAGAAATTACCTATAGAACTCATTGTAGTTCCTTTAAATTGCAATATTCTTGGAGTATTGGCCCCATAAGACCCTACTTTATGACATATCTCAATTATGTAAACATGGTTTGTGAGTATTATTTTCTCTATATGTTCTTATCATGATCACCCCAGGGTTTAGAAATAAAAAGATAAGCCCATTTACTAAACTAATGACCATTCCTATCTCCAAGAAGGGTCCCACATATCTCAGTGAAAGTTTCAATGAATTCACAAAAGCACATAAGCTAATAATATAAGATGAAACAAATGACTAGGGAGAATAACACCAAACCTTCCCTATCCTCTACACATATCTCTAACATATAGAGTATTTTCCTCATTCTAGAGAAAAGTATTTGAGGGAACCTGATAAGAGTGATAAGTTAATACTATCACTACTCCACGTATCTTCAATTAAGTATAACATGATAATATTATCACTACTCAATGGATCTATTTAAAAGTATGATGATGAATAAGAACTAAAAATATGACATTTTCAATGTATACAAAATTATGGAATACATGTCTACAGTATACATGTGTATGGCCATACGATTGAATTTGACAAGTTTATCTATCAAATCCCATATTTGACAAGTTCATCTATCAGATCCAACTCAGTAATAACTAAGTCAATATGAGGCTAAGTAGGATACCATCCTATTATTTATAACTCACATTCCTAATTCACCACTCTTCCCACAGGTCTCCACAACCTAATGATCTCCAAAATGTGTACAAGGTTCAATAAATGATAAATACATATTAATAAATCATATAAAACAATAATATATGATAAGTAATGTTAGATGTATTAACATACATACAAGATAAATCATACAATCAATCCATAATTGTATTAAGTTGCCACTAGTCAAACATAACTAGTATCATATTTCACAACTTAACTTATTATGTTATATTCATGGTTAAGATTAATTAATGTTATAACATACAAAGGCCAAGGGTCACACCATCCTTTGTGCCTTATAAAGGAACAAATGAGATAATATATCCCTATTTGCTCAACTAAAATGCAACAAATTAAAATTCTATCTCAACCCCTAGATTGACAAGATGTTCTACTCATCCTATACCTTACTCATTTTTAGTTAAAGGTACAAAAAAAAATCCTCAAATCAACATGATTTAAGCAAAAGAGAACAATATCAATCTAGTCATGGGTGTATAATATCATACTAAATATAATAAACTTATAATTCTTATATAAAATTTAATATATAATTCAAGGTTTTCTACCCCACATGGTCTTAAAACCATAAGTTAGATAAAGTAGTGAAAATTATAGAACTATCATCTCAAAATAAAAATCATATATACCTTCACTTGGTAAAGGAAAACAATGCAACTCAATGTTACCAAAACACTTCCTACTTACCAAATATGTAAGTATGGTATCTCAATCTATTTATACAATCGGGAAAAATAGAAAACTAACCACAAAGATGTATCAATCCTTCCAACCCTACAACTTATATCACAACAGGAAGTATAAGACTTTATTCTACAAACTTCAAGGAAATATGATCAAAAAAACATTTTGAAAACAAAGTTATCATATAAAGAGAACACTAACTAAACATCATGAAAATATAGATCCTCTTGGTAGATTATAATGATATCAAAGGAGAATGAGATAATAAAAAATCATCTCTAAGATAACTAAGAGAGATGACACTTATTTCTAATCACATAACTTAAGAGTTAAAATTCCATAATTAGACTCCTAACACAAATGAATTATCAATAAAAATAAAAACACTTTACTAAAAATATTCCCACCACTTTAAATGATACTAAACTAAAAATGGTCCTATAAGATGTTCCATTACTAGGATTTATATAAATAAGACACAAAAATTAAAGCACACATATTAAGTGAGAAGCATCATATGCTTTTAAAACATTCACAACACAAAATGAAAATGACAAAGGTGACTTTATTACCAAGAAGGATGTAATCATAATCAAGGTGTTTGATCTAAGTGACCAAACCATGGTAGAGATTTCTAGTTCATAACTCATGAACTGCACTATGTACTCACCTACCCACCTCATATACAACCATCACCATTGGGACAATTGATAAATAATCCCCTATATAAATCAAAAGGATACAAGTGATCCTAAAGGTACACACCCACTATACCACACATATTTCATGAATGTCTTAAAACTCCAATCATGGTGTAATAGGTTTATGCACTAAGGCACTACTAATCCAAAATACTAGTGTAATACTCATGTTACTATGTTCACACTGGTGAACAAAAAGACACAAAAATTTTAATGGACTCATCAAGTCCTAGAGTTTGAGCCACAACTCTAATACCACATACAACAACCCCACTAGGGTTAACTTATAAATACCTAATTTTTTTCATTAATTACATATACCAATAATATACTACACTATGAGAATCTAAGATACCATATTCAATAACAAATCATGATAATATAAATAAGCATAATACATAACACCAATCTCTAATATCATGAGATCACATCAATAATGTAAGTATAGAAAGAAAATATATTAACTCAACCATAACTAATACAAGTCTACAGCTACCACCATCAATATACATTAACAATTATTTACAACTCTCATGATAATATTCAATAATAAGTACAATACAATACAATATACATATAAGATACATGGTTCCCTCAGAGCATAGTTTTCAAACTCATGTATCTGTGGCAATATTAAGTGTCATCTCAATAATTAGTATGACTATGGGGAAGGAGAGAATCATTCAAGCACTTTTCCATACCAACCAAACACCAATGATCCCCTATACTAATCCCATCAATAAATGGCCCTCCATTCATGAATGAGTATATAGTGAGAACATGAGAATCTATAGAGACATGCAAGTACCTGTGGGTTGTATGATTTTTAAAATAAACATGTAGTGTATCATAGAAAAAATTCTATTGCAAGATATGACATAAACTTGTAAATTACACTCATGAAATGATAATGTCTCACTAAAAATAATTTGGCCCAAATTTTTATGAATAATAAATAATAATGATTTATAGATCAATCAAATTCATACACACGACTTGATCAGAATACCTTCCTTTGTCATAGTGATAACAGTAAGCTAGTAAAGTCCATCTCACTCCTTACTTCGTATTAGCAATATAGATTGGTCAAATACAATTCAACCAAAAGATTAATTTAATTTACATCTTACTATCAAAAACACCATATAATATGTTAAGCCTAGGAGTAACTTAAGCATATATTTATTCCATCAAATATATGAATAAATCTTACATTATAATCTATCCCATACTAGAAATAATGACTAAAATTTATACCACCTAGGTAATCACACATTTAACTATAGATTTTCACTACCATAGTTAGTTTCCAAACATACTAAACCCTATGATAACCCATATTACCATAGTCCAGTATTCTAAGACATAACTACTACCTTTTTACAATTAGTCATATAAAGTAGTCTTAAATGCATGGAAACATAAGCTTATATTTAAGTAACTATACATAATAGAGTAAGTCACACTTCCTATAGTACACAATAATATTCAATAACATACACTACACTCCCAAAGATTGTATATATTCATACATAAGTTCTTACTAACTGTTATAAAATACACTATTCACAACAATAACCAGCATGCATATGTTAACTTAGTCAAATGTAGATGTAAAATTAGATATAACAAATTACAATTTATACCATCTGGGTATACATACATTAAATTATAGTATTATATGATATCTCATACTATCATATTTCACTAATACATAAATACTGATAACCAAACTTACCATTTTAAGAATCAAATAACAATAATCAAGTAAGTATGGGATTATACCACCTAGATATACCCTAGATTTAAACTAATTATTAGCATTTAAACAAACATATCTATAAGAACACATAATAATGCACCATTATATGTTATATATAACCAAACATTCTCATAATCATGTACTACACACAAGTACTTAATATATATAACCATCAACCAATCAATCATTTGCAGAGAAATAAAAAATTCATAAACCCATTATAACATTCATTTAAACATCTTGCTCTATTTTCTAGAAGACTATTTATTAATAAGGTTATAATTTTAGTCCCTTGGAAATCTGATGTTTAGATAAAATGGTACTTCTAGCTACAAGCTTAGGTATATATCCCAGCACGACCATTTCCATTAGGTATTGATGTTACATACCTAACTCCAATCTAGTGTTTGTTATACATTTAGGGGTTTAAAAACACACATTCATTAATCTTCAATTTTCATAATTATTTAATATAGTCTATAATCCACCTGAGGAGTTGAAGCCATAAAATTATAACCCTATGTATATATGTACATCTATATTTATTATTAAGTATTACGTTTATACTATGATATCCATATGCTACATATGATAAGAGATCTCTTGCATATTACAAAATTGGTTGTAATTTATTGAAAGACTATGCTTTAATAATAAATTCTTCCAACCCTTTAACAAAGTCATATTGATGATTTTTAAAAGTTAAGGGATTTAGTATTATAAAATTCCTTTAAAAAATTTATCCCTACCTAAATAGGTTTCCAATATACTAAAAGGCACATACATACCTATTCTCACATTAAGATTGCCATTATTAATTCATAATACATAACTTATCCTTCTAAACCATATATAAGGATAATCCTTAAATATCATTAATATTGGATCAAGTAACAACCATGATTTAGTAACAATTTCATATGAGTGACATTTTATAATCTCATTTAATGTTATTTAAGTTTATCAAGTAATACCATAATACCATTCACTATGTTTCATAGTACTCAAATGATTTGTCTATTTTTTAACTAAATATTGTAACTTAATAAAATATATTACTCAAATGAGATATATTCTTCTCCAAATATTTAAATGTAGATATTATATAACTCTTGGGTATACCATTAATATATATTAATCATGTACTCTAACATGAAATACTCATTATTAGATTTGATGTTATTAGATTAAATATTAGATTTGGGTATTGCCATAGATTTTGAGATACTATTAAGCACTCATAGGTCACTGCCAATTTTAACATTGACTACACTAGAAAGTTGTTGGTCTAAAAGCAATGACTCACAAGGTTGACCTCCATTAAAATATTTATAGTATAACTTATTATCCACTCAATGATATCATAATATCTTTATAGACTTTAAAAAACCATACAATAATTTCAAGCACTTTATAGAGATGGTAAAAAATAAACAACACCAATAATACATATACTCAATGCATTTCTACATAGTCGGTTCAAAACTACTCGATTCCCAAATTTGCTCAAAAACTAGTGACACTTATATATTTGTTATTATAAGTGTTATTTAAAAGTCATAAGTTTTCTCAATTCATTTATTCCATCAAAATCTTATCTAGTTCTCCAAGTTGGTTCTAGACTTATTACAATTAGGTGAAAACATGGAGTAAACCCATGACACTCAACATTTATCACTCGACTTCACCAATATCAATTCACATAAGGTGTAAGGCTTATGCACTCACCCAAATCACAATATATAAATAATCAATTCCTATATTGGGATATTCAAGCCATCATAAAACTCAATATTTAAGGGACTTAGTCATTTGCAACAATGATGTTTTCAAGTTCATAAGTTCAAGCCATTCTAGGCTAGGCTAAAGGTTTATAGGTGCAAAGCCTAATTAGGTAGCTACTTTCAATCATATGGGTGTAAGTATATATTTTATTACTCTATAGTATTATGGTTGTAACCCTATATTTTATCATGCTTAGTATCCTTTAGGTGTTTGGAGGTTTAATGGAATATATTAGACCAAAGGTTCATATTGTTTTAGCACTTCTGGTGTAGGATTCAAATATTAGGTGCATGCCCTTTCCTACACTTATTCTATTTTTTAGTCTAGGTCAAGGTCATTATTTAACACATATATGCCATTAATGTCCTAAAAAAAATATTTTCTTAGCAACACATTCATGTATCGAAATTACAATATTGTAACTATTACATTCAAATAGCCTTGTCATAACCATAAAACTAGATCAATATTCAAATAGGTGAAATGCCATTCTTTAATTACCAAGGTTCAAATAATAGATTTCATAATAAAATAAATAGATAACATGATCATCTAAAAAACTATCGACCAAAGGCTCACAAGCAAGCTTGGGCACTAAAAAATGGATCTTCAGATGTATCCATGCTAAAACCAAGTTTTAATGGTGGTTTCTTCACTATGCCTAGGATAATTTCTATAGACATTCACTATATTCAAGTCACATCCTTGTATACTAGTTTGAACTTGATTTTATAGCCTAAAGGAGAACCTTCTGCCAGGTGGAACTATGCATGTTAGTTGCCAAGCTAGATATTTTCTCAATCATTCCATTGGATCCATTACTTTTTGACCTTCATGCTATAAATTCCACAAGCTTCCATCCCTTAAAGATTCTAAAAAAATAATATAATTTTTTATCCACTTGCCAATTGGTGCAAAGAGTGCATCAATTCTTCCAATTGGTGCAAAGATATCAAAATATAAATCATCCCAAATGATTGCCTCATGCCAAGATGTCTTATAAATTGGCATAGGTCCATACATAGGAAAAAGGGGCCCAACATTACTCCATAAAAAATTTATATTTCATCCTCAAACTAGTCTTTCAATGACTTAGGCATGCATAACTTTGGCACATTCTCCTTTAATTTAGCACTTAAGTCCTCAAATCCTTTGATGATGAGATTTATTTCTTCAATAGCATTATCAATCTCTATTGACATGATGCTAAGAGTGAGCACATTATTTTTATCTAACTATTTTATAAATTCCTCTATCCTTTCCTTTGCCCTTGTCACTCCTCTATATAAGATTTTTACTTGTTTTCCAACCTTTGTTTATAAGGTGTGGAAGATTTTTTCTAGGTTTTACTCTTGGTTCTTGATTTGGGTGATCAAGGTGTTATCATTTGCCATTATTTGTACACACTTGGCCCTAATAACAATATATTCCTTTTCCATCAAATCTTCTCTCTCCCCTTTTGTCTTCTTGAGGTGTGCATTAATGACCAACACTTGGAGAAGTTCATGAAAATGGCATCAACTTCTTCTGTGCCTTCTTCTAGTTTTGTGAAGAGGTCTTCTACCTCTCCAATATTTCTAGCTAGCTCTTGATTTATTATAGCACATGGGTCATCCTCTTATTTTTTTGCTAGCTCTACCTTTAACCTTTGGATCATTTGATCCACTATCATGCACACCTTATCAGCCTCTAATAAGTTTGAAGTGTCAATTACATCTAAGAGGGATGGATTGGTTTCCTCTATACACTTAGCTAGTTTTTAAAATTTGAATTTCATGGCATTTATTTCTTATTCTACTTCTATAATGATATTTTCCACTTTGAATCCCTAACATCATTGATGATGTTATTCTATGACACTTAATATGCCATTTGGTGCACTAGCTAACCTAACTAGGTTCATTGCATGGGGGTTTGTGAGAATGAAATCCTATCTTTCTCCAACTTTATCTACACCTAATAAAGCCTTTTGTGTCACCTCAAAATAAGTCTCATCCATATAAATATCAAAATCAAATGATAGTCTTTATCCCATCCTTTTTATGATAGATCAGGGGGACATGTATTCAAACATATAATAGTTTTTCATTGGTCCACCCCTTTTGTACCTTTTATTTCAAGCTTGGCTCATCACCCTCTTCTTTAGTGATGACTAGCTCCATATAGTCTTGTTCTTATTCCTTGGTGTTATCACTCTCTTTGATGCTTCCCTCTAAGTTTGTTTCTTTATCTAGTAGGAGTTCTTCCTTAGACTTTTCCCCTTAGTCTATTTCTTCTTCCTCTTTGGCACCATCTTTGCCCTCCTATTTTTGTTGGGTTTCCTCTACATTATCTATTTGTTCCTTTAAGGTGCCAACATTTCCTTCCTTATCTCTATGTGCCCCTTTATTAATTGGGTATGCTTGTGGATTAGTTTCTTCTACTATGCTATTGGGGGTTCTAGGTGCCTTTTCTAATTTTTCTTCCCTTGGTTCCATACTTGTTGTAACCTTTTTCTCTTCCTTCTCTTTCATATCCCTTTATTCCTAGGCTTTCTTTTTCTCAACCTTATTTTTATCTATCTTCAACCTTTTTATTATTTTCATAGTTTTCTCTTCCTTATCCCTTATTTTGTTGGCCTCAATCATATCAATAAATTCTTGGGTCATACTAGATTCCTTTATGTTTGCTCTTTTCTTTTCTAGCACCATCACCATCTCTATATGTTTGTCATTGAGGCTCATTTTATTTCACTAACTTTTCTTTTCCTCCTTAGTTAGTAGAGGTTGTGTGGATGGATGTTTTGTTGAGATGTTGGGTAGATTTTATACCTCTCTAAGCATGGTGGTAGTGCTACCTTAGATGGCCTCCTAAACTTCTCTAGTGTTGGGATCTTCTTCTACTTCTTTTTCTAAGATGATGTTAAATTTCATCCCTCCTTCCTCCTTCATCTCTTCACATGCCTTTTATGCTTCTAATTCCTCAAATGACTCTTATGCCTCCATCTCTACCAAGGTTATTGTGGGAATTTAAACTAACCCATTTGACTTCTTTTTCTTCTCCTTTATCTTGGGTGAAGTAATCCCTAGCATGAAATCCATGCACTTCTTCTTTGGTACAGAGGGAGTAGCCTCATTACTAGAGGTGATATTTAATTTTATGTGTTCCTACATCTCCTCAAGTGTTTCCCCTATTTATTCTAGGGAGAGTTCTTCATCACTACTAGTGTTAGCTTCCTTTCATCATTAACTTACAAGGGGAGGTTATTGTCCTTATCAATGCTCTCACCCTTATTATTTAGCTTAATATCATAGTAAATCATAAGGATGTGCCTAAGAATCAGTTATTTCTAGAGGGGATGAATGTCAGTGTGATCTGAGTCATCCTCCTCATCCTTGGTTACTTTCCCTCATAGGCACACATATTGGTACCACAACCTGCTTCATTCCAAATCCATAAATTTCACCAAGATGTCAAATTGTTTGATGTTATGGATTATTATAAATGCATCCCTAAATTATTTGGCTAAAAATTTATAAGGGATATTTAACCAACTGAATCAATTTCCATATGCGAGCATTAAGTCTACAACATATAAGTGCTTCACAATAATGAAGGTTGTTAATATAAACATGTTTTGGGGGAGCTCCTTTGAGATGTGCCATTCTTCCCCAAATGCTTCAATATACTATACATACCATACCATTAATATTGTCTTATAATTATAGGATAAAGTGAGGGGGGTAGGTGAAATTTTGATATTTCTACATAGGGGAGTCTTGGTATGCTAGGAAGACCCAAAGATTGTCTCCATCACCATCGAGCATGTTGATCTCCTCAATAATAATTATAATTAATATAAAACCCCATCAAAAGGTATTTCACACTATATGATACTCAAGCATGTTATTCACCATCTCCTCTACTATGAATTTCATTATATTAAATTTTAACCCCTTGTGTCATGTGATAGGTGATGCATAGGTAGGCCTTGGTGATGTCTACCCATTGACTACTAGGGTAAAGTTTTGAAATCATAAGGCATGTAACTTCCATAATTCTAGGGTCCTTGATGTCTTTGATTGGGAATATGAAACATCCCTTGTAGTGCCCCTAGATTTTCCTAACCCTTTCAACTTCAACATCATCTACCATCATCTAATGGGTGTCCGTACTAAAGTCTAAAAGCTTAGTAATTTTGCCTATTAGGCATGTTGATATTCACATGTGCCTCCATGAAAAATAGATGCAATGTGCATGGACACATGGGAGGAGGAATTGTATGAGTTATTATTACTTACTAAAACATGACAACTCATAGAGTTGAGTTAAGTCAGTGGCTATAAGTATGTCTCATATGGAGACATCAAACAATGCCAAACTTGATTTTATTTTGGCCCCCATGTCCACCATCCAGTCTTGTGATAGGACTTTCACATTGATTGAGGTAGGGTGGTTGCATTATATGAGATAAAAGTGTGTGCAACGGATTCCCAACTCTATCCTACCAATACCTCCTTAGGGAACTACATCTTCTAGTAGGACATTTTTATAAGTGCCTCAGGATCAACCTCAATGATGCTAACTCCCTCTACCAACTATACTTTATTATTTTATATAACAAATTATTCTATCATCCCCACGCTCTTAGCATCCTTTTGTGCCTAGGGTAGGCCTAAAATCATGTTCCTTTTCCCCATTCTAAACTAGCTAGTGTTGAAATGTGGTCTATTTAGCTTTCTAAAGCCTTCAATTTTTATTCATGCTTATTACAATTGTGAGGTCTATAACTGTTCCTTCAGATCTCAAGATTCAATTAACATTAAAGGTGGCCTTAATGTCACTCCAATTTTATTCTACCTAGTTCTTGCACAATTTTTTCCCCATACTTCTTTATGCCAATCTCAAAATGAATGCAACTCCTCTCTTAATTCAATCATTCACTTTTGGCATCCATGGGTGCTCAAAGTTTGAATCTGGTAGAAAACATATAAGACATATATGCATATCAATGTATATATAATCCTAATACATGTAAGATAATCATAATTACATTATCTATCTATTCTTACAAAGGAAAAATAAAGTTAGGAATACTTACCTTTAAAGACAAACCCACCAAGACTAAATTTCTCCCTTGGCCAAGGTGATTCGTAAAAGATTATTGTGGTATGTAAGGATAAAAAGACAAATCATCTCTAGGATTCATAACCTTTCTATGCTCCAGAAGACTTCTCCAAAAGACTATATATATATATATGTATGTATGTATATATATATATGTGTGTGTGTGTATATATATATGTATATATATGTATATATATATATATGTATTTATATATATATGTATATATCTATATATATGTATATATATATCTATATATATGTATATATATATATATATATATATATATATAAGTTGATGTTTATTCACACTTATTATTATTTAGTTCTCTATTCTCAAATGGTTGGAAATGAACTTGTATATATAGGTGGATCTTACCCTAAATATTTATGAATATGTCAGTTGTATAGGGTCAACTTAGTTGACCCTATATTTTTTTAGGAGATAATTCACTAGGTCTCAAGCTATGTTGGCCAAAGGGCTAACAAGCTCCAAAGTGAAAAATGCCCCAAAATAGGACAAGGTTGACCTAGTCAACCCTATAATACAATAATGAAATGCTAAATACTATATAGGGTTGACCCAATGAACCTAGTGCAACTAAATATCAAAGGGGGATGAGGCAAGGAATAGGAGGATAATGACATGATAAATGATTGGAATGGGTACAACTAAGAAGCATAAACTTAGGGTAAATGGTTTTAGGATACAAGTGTGTAGATGGAAAGTGGATAAAAGGACAACAATCTTATGAATAACTAATGGTCTTCCCACCCCTTTTTTTGTGCACCCCTTAAGGCATGCACTTAGAGAGATTGAGATTCGATGGATTCTTATAAGATATAAAGTGTTAATAAGTGATCAAATTTTGAAAATATAATGTGTATACATATGCACCACTCTAATCCCATCACATGTCATGTAAGTGCAACTCAGGATGGTGCTTCAGAAATAGAACATGATAACACATAATGTTGATGTTAAGTAAAGTGTAGTAAGTAGAAAATAAGATAAAGGAAAGGACATAATTGAAAAACACATACCTTTACTTACCTTAGTGGTGTAAATAATTTAGATTATAAGAGAAAGTGAAGGCATCCAATGTGAATAAAACTAGGTAAGCCTATATAAGTTAGTGCAAAAAAAATAGCCACCGGTAAATTATTACTTAAGTTTTTATTATTTTGAAAATATAGTAGAGATAGATAGATATTTTGAGATATAACAATGATCTAATATCTATCTAGTGTGATTTTGAAGGCATAATAGAGGAAAATGAGGAGAGAGGGGGTCCCTTGTGATGGTACTCCATGATGTCCTAGATGAGGTATTGATGTCATATGACCCTACTACATTAGAGGACCCTAGCATACCATCTATTCCAGCTTAGGTGAGCTAGTCTACATTAGCTAGAGAGATAACAAGGTAGATATGAGAACAAAAATAGAGGATGCAACCAATAGTAGATATGGGTATATGATAGATACAGGTATGGAATGCCCTAGTAGAGGAGAGAGATGTGTATTTGGATATAGTGATGCAGATGACACAAGCACATAAAACAACCCTGATGCATATGACATAGGTGCAAGAGTAGGAGAGAGCAACACACATAGCAACCTTAGCCCAATTGGTGTAGGTATAAACATGGGTGGCATATCGAGAGGGATAGGTGGATGGATTAAGATCTTGGACAAACTCATTAAAACATTTTATGTAGAGGGTTCAGACTGAGGCATTGATAGGAAGTGTGGTGAGGCCACAAGATAGATGGGATGGGGCCTAACCATAGAGTTAGAGCATTATATATGGTTGTACTTGTATCAAAACTCATGATATATATATATATATATATATATATATCATGAGTTTTGATACAAGTACAACCATAAATAATGCTCTAGATCTATGGTTGGGACCCATCCCATCTATCTTGTGGCCTTGAAACACACATGACAACATTAACCCAATTGGTGTAGGTACAAAAATGGGTGGCATATCTAGAGGGAAAGGTGGATGGATTGAGATCTCAGACAACCTCATTACAAAATTCTATGTAGAGGGGTCAGACTGAGGCATTGATAGGAAGTGTGGCTAGGCCATGAGATAGATGGGATGGGGCCCAACCATAGAGCGAGATCATTATATATGGTTTTACTTGTATTAAAACTTATGATATATATATATATATATATATATATATATATATATATATATATATATATATATATATATATATATATATATATATATAATATTATATATATGATGGATCATTTTGGCATATTGATGTTGATTGTGTATGTTGTTGTTATCGTGGTTGTGGTTGTGGATGGCTTGGGTATTTTTATTTATAATACATTTATTTATCTATTTGTTATATATGCTATATGAAATATATGAGTTGTGGTTTATTTTCTAGCATTATGTAGAACATATGCATGATTAAAAAGAAACAAGAAAAAATAATTTGGAAAAATATAATCAATCAAAAATATAGTACACACTATTTCAAGTTGGGAAACGTGTAATAACAAGAAATTATTAAATATAAAGAACCAAAGAATGGTACAAAAAAATGGTAAAAATGAATTTATTTTTAAACCAAGGGAAATATTTTTGCACCAAATGAAAACAAGTAAAATCACACTAAATCACATTTGAAAATATGAAAATAATGTAATAAAATGGAAGGTATGTAAAAGAGAACAAATGGTATAAAAATAAATCAATTGAGTCAATCAATCACACTATATCATGTTGGAAAGTATAAGAGGAAAACAAAATTAGAAAAAGGTTTTGTCTAGAATTTGTCATTCTAATTCAAGCTAGAAAGTATGAACATTTCAAGAAATGGTTGGATTCTTAAATACACTCAAAAAATAAGAAGATAAAAGTGAGATAAAAAATAAATTAGCATAAAACATACTAAATCAAGTTAGTAATCATGTCAATGATGTGTAACTTCATAATCGATGACATCTTATCTCATATTTGAAACATGCAATTTTTTTTTGTGACTTGTATTATTGGAAAAAATTGTGAGGGTCAGGTCCTATCCATGGTCTTACACAACTCCACAAAAGGGACACCACTAGGTTGTAATAATCAAGACAATTGGGTAACAAAGGATTAGTTAATATGAAGGCTATATGATCATAATTTGTGAGTAATGTTAGGTACTATCCATAGTCTTACAAAGCAACTCATAAATGAAATCTCAATGGGAGTGATCAATAGACAAATAAATATTTCTCAAGAGGAAATATGAGGGATATAGGGAATGAAAAAGGGAATGTAAAAAGAAAGACTTAGGCATCTTATGATAAGACCTTGGGAGGCAAGAGTCATACTAAGGACATGAGAAGACACTAAGTGACTAGTGACCAACAATGTACAAAGGAAACCTATTTTCTATAGACACAAAGCTTTTGAAGAAAATAAGTGTGGTATTAAGATAAAATTGTGAAGGTAGATTAGTACAATAAAATTAAAATGGACATACCTTCCCATGATGTGTTATTCATTCTTTAGGACTCCTTATAGAGCTGTCGGTCTACTGTGAAGATTGGGTACTTACATGAAAATGTAGGTAGCACTAAGATATTTTTTTATTCTCCTCTTCTAATCTACTATACTACCATACCTCAAAAGATCTTGGATCTATCATGAGGCCAAACGTGTAGTTTGATCTTTGATTAGAAGAAGGAGATGTGCTTTGAATCATATATTTTAATGTCATTTGACTTTTAAGAATATTTTTGCCTTTTATATCATTGACTTTTTATTTAAAATGATTTGGCTTTTAACTTTTTTATGAATTTTGAATATTCCTCCTCCATATGGATTTGGAATGACCAATCATGAGAGATGTAGTGATACACACAAAATGACCTTTAAGATAAGGATAAATGAATTTAAGTAACCAAAGACAAAGATGGAGTAGGACACTTAGAATTAATAATGAACCATCATGTGATCTCAAGTATCAACTATGTATATGCTTAGTTTGTAGAAAGGAAATAAAAAAATACAAAGTGGACTATTATAAGGAAAGTATAATGAGATAAATTATTTCTAACTGATCACATGGTAATAGAAATCATGATGAAAGGGAACAAGGTTAGTATAACCAGGTCATAGTGATAATTATTTATGAAAAATAGAGATAAGCGAGAAAACAATCATGAAGACACAAGAATATGGTTTTTAGAAAAAATCAAGAAATAAAGAAAAATAAATGATAAAGAAAGATAATCATATTCAAATATAAATTAAAATATAAGCAAGATATAGTACAAAAGTTAAAATCACTATAAGAAAAAAAATGAATTTAACACAGTGTCAAATGATATAATAGATAGATAAAATATAATATTGGAGCACACATCCAATCCAAGTGTAAATATAAAATCACCATACATGTTCTCATAAATACTAATAAATATACCTACACACATTATCCAAAACATTGGATTTATCTTTATGGAGATGGATATAAACTGCTACTAATATCTTGTCAATCTTCAATGAAAACTAGAAAAATACTTATATTCTAATATCCTCCACATAAAAAGTAAGAATAATTGATGGATCATGTTGAAGAGTGAAATCAATAAAGGGCTGATCAAGAGAATGCATGGGAGTGGGATCTATAGGATATGTATGAATTATTGATGGGGAAGAATACATAGGTGAGGCAATATCCATAGGTGAAGGAATCATGGGTGGAGGCATAGAAGATGATGAAATTACCATAGGAGATGATGGAACCATAGGAGGTGGAGTCGTGGGAGAATAAGTAGGAGTCTTATTATGGGAACAACCTATGGGAAGAATTGAATAAGGTTCAAGAATAGCTAGAAAATAATCTTTGAGATGCTATTGGAGGATGTGGTAATGATCAATGTGATGAGTGCTACATTGGTGCCATAGATAGTATACCTCACCATAATTAGGTATATATTTAGGTATAACTTTAAGGGGAGGTATGGATTTATCTGAGGATAGAGAAGACGGATGTAAAATATAAATATATTATTATAACTTGAAAAAATGGGTAAAAGAATGATTATTTATTCCATAGAAGCAATATATATCCTTGTGAGTGGTCTCAAGATAATAAATCATAGAAGTGGATGTAAAAAGAGTGGAAGAAGCTATAAAAGACTCATTGACCCATTTGGTGGGAAATAGAGACATCTTAGGCAAAGGAAGAAAACCATCACCAAGAGAAGGTGGTGATGGAGGAGGAAAAAAACTAGGCTCAATATAAGGAGCAATGGGATGAGAAGTAGGAGTAGACTCAACAATAATGGAAGCAATAAAATGATTAAATATAGTATGAAAAATAATGGGTTCTGATACATGTTCCATTGAGGGAGGGTCAGGATATATATAAGGTCCAAGAAGAGTCATACTAATCTCAATGGTAAACCAACTACGGTGGTCAAGGTACCTAGTAAAGTGGTAAGGCCCAATCATAGCTTGATCCATGAACATACTCCTATGAGGATCCTCATAAACTAAAGGTGTTGGTGCCATCTCTTCTCTATGATAAAGAGGAAAAATACTAAAATTAGGAAATCAAAATTAAGGAAAATGGGAAGATACATGAAAAGACTCTTGTAAAGAAGAACAATAATGGATAATTTTGGCATCATGGGCCTAAACAAGACCACCTAAAAATGGATCATCTAAGGAATAACTGTCATTATAATCTAGGGTGTGAAGGTTAATGATGTAAGTATGGATGACCTTATCATCTAAAGAAGTGTGGTGAATATAATGTTGATTCTTGGTCAATACTATGGGAATGTCATCATAAGGAGGTTTGTAAAGATGAGGCTACAAGGAAGCAAGAAGTTGTGAGATGAGGTGAGGTGAGATATTGAAATTTATAATTTTTAGGTTAATCTCATTATGATCATCATCATCATCATCATCATCATCATCATCATCATAATCTAATAGGTTAGGAGGAATGTTCCTAATGAGTTCAAGATGAATGTTGTAACCTTTAGTTGAGTTAATGAGGAAGTTAAGATGTTGAGACTCAGAGAATTGGAATTTTTAAGACATCGTGGTCTTATAATTTTTCAAAATTCCAAGGGTTACTATCACCCTAAATCTTATAAATGTCTCCATTATGAGGGAGTTTAACACATTGGTAGGTAGATGAAGCAACGACTCTCATATGGTGAGTCCATGGCCTACAAAGAAAGATGTTATAACAAAGGGGAAAGTTAAATATGATAACCTTAACATGCATGATGATAGGTGGGATGGTAATGGGAATCCACACACAACCTAGAGGATGCATTTTCCTTCTACCATATCCTTGGTAGGTGTTACGTGTTGACTTGAGATTACATTCTGAATATCTAAGGGTTTTGATAACGTCAAGAAAGGAAGAATAAGTGACATAAACTTCATCAATCAATGCATATTTAAATTTTATATTACCTATTTGAATACTAATGAATAAGGGAGAATCATCTACATTAATCAAAATCTGATCAAGAATCATAGAGGCTATAAGAAATATTAAGGAAAGAGAAGTGTCCATAGTTTCATCAATGTTGATATACATCTCTTCACATTGTTATTATATACTATCCTTGGATATAGATAAAGATTATCCCCATCCTTCTAGAGGAGGACAATGGATATTCATCTCAAATAATAGTTGCATAAGACAATTTATATGATGTGGAGAAGTCCTCATAAGCTCAAGGAATGGAATTTGGGATAGGAGATTGGTGAGTTTCACTATGTGATCCCATTCATCATAACCCATAATAAGGTTTTTATAAATATGTGCATAATGGTTAAGAAGGTCTCGAAAGGAGGAGTTGAAGTACATTGGATTTTTTATTGATAAGAAGTATAAGTCTTATAACAAGGTTATAAATGATGTTGTGAAGATGAATTAGTTGGCTCAAGTTGATTTTGAGAAATCGTATAAGAAATAATAATATAATATTTATTATCATTAATGTTGGAAGATGAAGGATTGGTGTTTGAAATATAATGAGAGGTGTTATCTAAGGGAAAATTAGAAATAATATCATCAAAAGTTATAAGGTCATCTTACCCCAACTCACTTAAATGAGGTGGGGAAGAATATTGGATAACACGATACATTTGAGAGAGAGTGTAGATAGGTTTCATATCAATGAAATCCCCCACCCTTCATATATTAGTCATGCCAATCACATTCTATTTAGAAGTGGGATAAACAAGACTTTCTATATTATTGGTGGAAGGGGCAGGATTGTCTTATTTATCTTGAATAGTATGATTATTAAAAAGAGTATCTTTGTAGATAGCTAAATGAGAATTAGCTTGATTTAAGACTTGAGATTTATCATGTGTTTTATAATCCTTAAAATCAATTTCATAGACTTGTTGACAGTACTTTCAGATGATAGAATCATGATCAAAATTAGGATCAAGAAAAAAATACATAGGTAAATTATGAAGTTGTCTACAACTCTCATGAAAATGACACCAATTAGCATGAAACTAAAAAAACTTGTTAGGATCATACCAATATTTCATAAGATAGGTAGGGTCAAGTTATCTTGGAAGAGGCCTAGGTAGATGCTTAAGTAATTTAGCTAAAGATAGAGGTTTGTGAATTTTAATGTTTTTTAGGTGATGATAAATGAGGATTGGTATATTGTTGAGAAGGGGGAGCTAGTTCTGAAGATTGGTTGGGAATGATATCTTGAACATTACGAATGGTGTCATAAGAATTTGTAACACCATCATTGGTAACATTGCAACTTTTTTCTTAAGAGATGAGGACCTATAGAAAGTTAGGTTGGCTTGAATTGTTGCATAAGGAAATATTTATGTTTAGCTTGAAATTATTAAACTAAAGCATTCACTAAATCAAACTATTAATACAATGAAATCTATGTTTATTATACCAATCCAAGGCATCACCTATGAGGGTTTTTTCCAATATTTTGGTAGCAACAAAAGTGTTCAATTTGACCCAATACTTATAGATATTTCCAAATGTTTTAAGATAAACAGTAAGATCAGTTGATTCATTATAAGAAATTGTAGGTGTGAGACCTCATATATCAATTTTATCAATTTGAGTAGTATGAGGCTCATTCTAAAGAGGCTTAATGGTTTTACTGATTAAAAGAGGTTGATGGATGAGATTTCCTTGAGAATCTTGAAGAAGAGGGGGAACATTTTGTTTATGTGTGCCTCAAGCCATTGGTTAAGGATGATATTGAAGCTAAATAAAGTGGTTTTCCATTCTAATAATTTGTTTTTTGTTATGATCTTGAAAGGTATTCATTTGATTGAGTGTTTGTAACAATAATTGGTGTGTTTCATTAGCATACTTAGAAGAATTAGAATTGGTATTTATGTTGGTATTAGTGACTTGGGTACCACTATTAGTGTAAATAGGGGCTTGAGAGGAACTATGATATTGTGATGCACTAGTGTAAATTTTTTCTTGTGTATCAAAATATGGAATAGTGAATGGTTGAGAGGAAGAAGCACTAAAATCATGATTACCTTGGGTATCAAATGAATCACTAGTGGAAGGATTAAGGATAGTGGATCTTATGAGAGGCCCACTAAATGTAGAACATGCCATGTCAATGGATATACTAAGCATGGAGGTGGAAAAAGTTAGAGAATAAGAGGTAATGGTGTGAGAAGGGGTCATATTTCAAGGAAGAGGTTGAGAATAAAATAAAGTGGTCCCCAAAAATCAAGTTGAGAATGTAGGAGTAGGTGAATGATGCTATTTATATTGATCACTAATCATAATATTATAAATGGTAGAGGGATATTTTACTCAATGTTGAGGAAATTTAGAGATAAAGAAGAGTATTTTAGGGGTATACTCTAATTTGGGTTAGTATTCTAATAAGAAGAGATGATTATTTTATGAAGAGGTATTAGGAGGAGTCCCATAGTTCATTGTGTAAGTGCCAATGTGAACATTACTAACATCCAAAAGAGGATCCCTACTCTATCTTTGGGAGGCCCTATGAGGATTGGTAAAATTCATCATGTCTATTAACTACAATTCAATGTTATCATCAAGAATAAAGTCCATGATGAAGGGAAAGAAAGAGAGATGAGAAATCAAGGAAACAAGAAATGATAAAAATAGTATAGGGTCTATTGGGTTAACCTAGAAAAAAAAACAAGGTATATAAATAGTATAGGGTTGACTAGGTTGATCTAGTATAATGAACAGAGATTGGAAAAAGAGTGAACAAGGTCTAAAACTAGTATAAGGTCAACTGGGTTGATCCAATATAATGAACAGAGGTTGGAAAAATGTACAAGATCGACTGGGTTGACCTAGTACAATATATAGGGAAAATTATAAAACCTATAACAGATTATAAATTGAAACAAGATAATATTTACAAGTAATTTGAAATGTAAGAACTAAAGGGAAATAAAAAATCAATTAGATTAATATTGGATAATCCAATTGAGCCACATAACATAAAACCTTGCATCAACACTGGATAATGCAAGTTTTTACAATACAAAATACAATTAAGCAGAGTAAGCAATCAACTTGGAAACTAAATAACTAGATAAATGGTCAACCTGAATATTTATAAGAGTATTATGATATGTTATTAAAATTTATGGGAATTTGGATATAAGTAATGAACTATAAAGTAATCTAAGGATAATTTCAAGTAGTTTGGGTTGAAAGGGATCTATAGTGGTAATGATACAAACTTGGTATTAGGGCCTACCCCTCACTTCACACACCACAGTGATAAGGGTATTAGGTGATTAGCCATAATATACGATTAAACATGCTTTATAATTCACTAGAACATCAATTTATCTTCCCCCTTAGTAATGAAATCTAATTAGGTTGGCCTTGGGTAGTCAAATGTTAAAATGTTTATTTAGATTTTGTGATTTGGTTGTGTGTGCATAAAATAGAAAAAAGTGAAACTAAATAGTTAATTAAAAATCCACCTATTTATAATAAGTGATCTATTATAAACATCCAAGCAACAAGAAGTAAAAGTGTGAGCTAATTACTAGCATACAAGGGTTAATTCCAACTTTGAAACAAGGTATAATATTGATATGGTCAATAGTGTATACATAAAATATAGATCAAGGTTGACATGATTGATCCTTTACTATAGGTTCAAGGTCTAACAATGAATAAGGTCGATAGAGTCGACCTAGTTATCTAGACAACACATAGAATAGAGAACTAGGTTGACAAGGTCGATCCAGTTGACTATACAAGGGAAGTTTTGAAGACTACAAATTATGAAAGGAAAAAATATAAAGAAAGATATAGAAGGATAAAAAGGAAACTTGGTGTATTAGATATTAATAAAAAAAATATTATTATCATAAAACTTTTTGTAATTCTTGTAAAACCTGCTAACTAGGTTGATCAAGCTCTATAGGAACCTATTGTTGAGTGCCTATACTATAAAGGGTCAACTGGGTTGACCTAAAATGTTGAATAGAATATCTAAAAGTCTAGAAAATATACTAGGTTAATTGGGTTGATCTATTAGTTTGGATTGGAAGTTTGGAAAGCTAAAAACTTATATAGGATTGACTGGGTTGATCTAGTAGCCTATACCTAAAAACTTGTGCACAAAAATTAGAGCTAGGTCGATGCAGTTGAACCATTATGGAAAATATCTAATAAAATAATGATGAAAAGAATGAAATAAGTGAAAAAATATTACAAAGGTTAAATCACATCGGGTTCACTAGAATGTATGCATTAAAAATGCATCATATCTATAAATCAATCCTAGCTCAGAGAATATAGAGCATACCTACACTTTTGATTGGGAATACATTGGTTAATTAGGAGCATGACCAATATGGGGATACTCTAGACCTAATTAAGGGATCATTTATCATAATACACTATACTAATAAAGGTTACAGAGCCTCCAGACTAACACATTCACATAATAACCCTAAGGGTGTCCTAGGTTTTGATATTTCACTTATTCTAATAAAAAAGTAAATCTAATCTAGTGCTCACCAAAGCTTGTGGCACAAAGTGAGGGTTATAAAGAAGACAAACTAAACTAAACATGCATACAAGACACATAAAAACATATATGACATGTATGCTACCAGAGTATATGTATATGGAATCCTAATGCATGGAAGAGAAGCACAACTGCATTATCTATCTACTCTTATAAAATACAAAATAAAGTTAGGAATACTTACCTTTAAATAAAACCCCATCCATCCTAAATATCTTCCTTGGCCAAGGTGCTTTGCAAGATATTGTTGTGGTATGTAATGATAACAAAGATAAATCAAATTTAGGATACACAAACTATTTATGCATCTAAAAGACTTCCACAAGACAAGATCCATATCTCCAAGGAATGTATGGAACCCTAAGCTTTATTATTCAAGTAGAATGGTCAATAAGTAGATGTTCATTCACACGTATTCTTATTCAGTTATCTATTCTCAAATGGTTGGAAATAAGCTTGTATTTATAGGTGGATCTTACCCTAAATCCTTCCAAATATGTCAGCTATATGGGGTCAACTTAGTCAACCCTATATGTTTTTGGGAGATAATTCACTAGGTCTTGAGCTATGTTTGCCAAAGGCCTAACAAGGTCAAAAATGAAAAATTCCCCAAAACATTACAAGGTTGATCCAATTGACCCTATATAGTAATTAGAGTCTAAAAATTATATAGGGTTAACCCAATTGACCTAGTAAAACCAACTGCCAAAGGGGGGATGAGGTAAGAAATAAGAGGTTAATGATGTGATAAATGATTGGAATGGGTAAACAAAAGAATAATAATCTTAGGTTAAATGGTTTTAGGAGACAAGTGCATATATGTAAAGTGGAAAAAGGGATAATAATTTTATAAAATACCAATGGTCTGCCCACCCCTTTCCCAGTGCACCCCTTAAGGCATGCACCCAGAGAGATTGAGGCTCAATGGGTTCTTGTATGATACAAAGTGTCAAAAAGTGATAAAAATTTGAAAATATTTAGGGTATATAGATGACAACATGTATTGATGATATTTCTCCTTCACTTTGTTCACTTTGCATGACCTTTGCCTTTTTATAGAAACCTGGGCACAATGCCTCACATGCACGTGATTCAACCTCCATGGTTCTATCTTCTTTCCCTATTATGCTTTCATTTATGCATGCTTTCCTTTCTTGGTTGATTTTTGTGCACTTTCATCTCTTTTCCTTGGCCTATCCTACCCCATAAAAATCCCTTGTGCTGGCCTTTTAATGCTTCACTCTACTTTTGATCTCTTATGCATGATCATAGTGTGTGTGTTCTTTTTCCCTTTTACACACTTGTATCTTGTGCACCTTTATTTCATCTTATGTGCATGATCACCCTTTATACCTCTCTTTCTCCCTTGGTGCTCATATGTTCAAAGTCTAGTTAATTCTATGCACCTAAAAACTTAGGTGTCTAGGTTCAAGCGCTTTGGAAAGCATATGTGATTGACTCACCTACTGGAGTTATGTATAGAATCACAAAAATATTTGTCTTATGGGTGTGAGAACACTGCTTATTCACTCTTCAATAACAACAATGACAAAATACAAGGAAATGTTTGGCTTTCAGCAAACATCATTCAATTTAATATAAGCTATTTATGACTAGGAATTCAATGTCTTATGACATAAGTGACATCTTATTGCTGATATGGATTCAATCGGTTGCCATTGAAATGCCTAGGGAGCATTTTGATAACCAACATGCATAGCTTACATGTGCCTTTCTCTAATATGTGGTGGATGATATATGGGCCCATCCATCTTATTTTTAGCTTGCTTGGGTGCCTTAGGAACTTGGAGTCATAGAGAAATACCAATGCTCCTTCAATCAGTACTTTATGTTTAATATAAATATCATGCCATAAATTTTGGTGCACCTTCTCAATCTAATAGCTCCTTATTAATTGGGATAACCATTCAAAGTTCTCTAGTCTTGTACTTAACAAATCTTGGTCATCTAGGTGATCAATTTTCATAATGCATAATGATGGTACCAAAAACTCCATTGGTAGAATTATCTCAATGCCAAACAATAGTTGGAATGGTGTATCTTTGCTCAAGTTCTTTTAGGTTGTGTAGTATGCACATAATATCTCTAACACTTGATCATTCTAATCATTGTGACCAATGTCACATAATTTTGTGAGTCATGTTCCCAATATTTTGTTAAATGCCTCAACCATTTGATTTGCCTGGGGATGATATGGGTTAGTCTTTTGGTACACCACCATGTATTATGTTAGTAGGATTTTCATAGTTTCATTAAGTAAATGTGTTCCTCTATTGTTATTTAAATTGAATGGGCACCCGTAGTGACTTATGATGTTCTATCATGTGGTAGTGGTGGAAATGCAATTTTTAGTAGGCACTACCTCAACCCACTTGATGAAATAGTCAGTTACTACCAAAATATACCTTGTACCTATGCACCTTGCTATGGGAGTAATTGTCATAATGAAATAAATGTCCCATTTTCTAAATGGTGGTTGGGAAAGAATGGGGATGAGGGGCATCTCATCCTATCAATTTAGATTCCCTATGTGCTGGCATATGTCACATGCCTTAGTGTAATCCTTTGAATATTGGAACAAGCTTGGCCACCACAAGCCTAATTGCATCACTTTATAGGCTATTTCATCCCTAGCTCAATGGCCTACGATGATCCCCTCATACACCTCTTGTATAACAAAGTCCCTTTCATGATCCAAAAAATAGTGGCATGGGACTTCATCTCAACTTAATTTATATATCTCCCCACTAATGATCTAAAAGGGGGTGGTATGAATGGCAAGATGCTTCTTCTCTTTGGTTTTCATGGTCTAGGGCACAAACCTATACATTATAAATGTGGATATCTCCACCAAGTTTTTAGGAATGTGTTAAACTCTATAAATTTTTACATCTAACATGCCATATTCAATGGGCACTTCCATATCATTAGAGTTAATGTGGGACAAAAGGTCTGGTCCCAATTTTTGCTTCCCAAGTTTTAACATAACTAAGAACTAGAATTCCCAAACATAACTATCCATATATAAATGTGCCCATGGAGAATGGGATTTTTTACAAGGTACTTAAATACCTCATGATCAGTGAAAAAGATGAATGGCGTCACCAATAAGTATTTCCTAAATTTATGGAGGGTGTAGACCATTGCCAACACCTTGTACTTGGTAGTTATGTAATTTTGCTCTGTTGGGGTCAATTTGCAACTTACAAATGAGATAAGATGATCTATCTTTCCTTCATCAGGATATTTTAGAATGGTTCCAATTATATATCCAAATGCATTGACATGGACATGGAATGGATTTGTACAATTAGGAAACTGAAGAATAGGCATAATAGCCAACTTGAGATTTAAAGTTTCAAAGACCTCATATTGTGTTATGCCCTAGTAGAATGGGCCATCCTTGCACAACATCTCTTCTAATAACACTATGATCTTTGCATATCTCCTTATAAACTTTATATAATAGCCATAATGGCCAAGAAAGGTGTGAACACCTCTCTACTTGGAAGTAGTCTAGAGCTAAATGATAATGGCAATCTTCATAAGATTGACAAGTAGATCATCTTTATAAATGATATGCTCAAATAATGTATCAAAATGTGTTGAAAATATTCCCTTATTAAGGTTCAAGGATATATATAGCTATCAACACCTCTCAAAAATGAGTCACAAGTTATCATAATGGTCTCTTAAGAGTCCATATACAGTCCAATCATCAAATTACACCTAGAGGGACTTATGAATAAAATCCTTGAATGTAGTGATGAACACTCTAGATAATATAGCTGGTTCATTATTGATCCCAAAAGGAAAATGTTATAGGAAAAATAAACACAATCTATTGCAAAGGTTTTCTTAGGCCTATCTTCCTCTTTAATTTATACTTGATGGTATCCAGAGAAACCATAAGTGAAAGTATAGATTTTTTAGCTTGTGATTCCATCTAGGAATTCATCAGTAAATGTGATTAACAATGGGTCAATGTTGTAGATAGAATTTAAAAGTTAGTAATACACATAAATGTATATTTGACCATCCTTTTTTATTATAATCACAATTGGTCTCACCCATTCTAACTCTTGCATTAGGTAAATCACTCCTACGGCCATCATACCATCAATCTTCATTTTAACCTTCATGTGGACATTGGTGTTCATTATTTAGGGGAAAATTTTGATAGGGAACGAATCATCCACCAAATTTATGATCATTTTTTGAGGGATGGGTGGGTACCCTTCATGTCTTTGTAATTCAATGGAAACAAATCTTGAAACTCCTTTAGGAAATTGATAATTCATGCTAGATTTACATTAGACCAATATACACCTAGAGTATCTATCTTTGGTTCTCCTTTTGTGTTGATATCAGTATAAGTGGTCTTGAATATTACATGGTAGGGATCATTTCTCCCCTGATGTCTATCCTTAACTTACCTACTCCCCTAGGTTGTTTTATTGTGGAGATGAGTAGAGTTTTATTTATCAGGGGCACTATCATCTACTTGGCACATGATCTTCCTTTTTCCTATCAAGGACATCTAATTCCATGATTTCCAAACATCTATATCTTCATCACTCAAGATACTACTAATAATGTACTCATCAGATAAAGTTTGGAGTACTAATCCTTTCTCCCTGAACATATCATGTAGGTGTTCCTCTAAGATTTCAATGTCCTTAACACTACCCTTCAAATTAATTAAAATGGTTTAATCAATTATAGGTTATGTGAGGAAAATGAGAAGGTGTGAAAAAACTTCTCCTTCAAGACATCCCAAATAGCTATCTCATAGCATATTTCATTAACCACATACCAAGTCACACCCACATCTTCAAGGTTCTATAGAAGGTGTGTACCCATAGGTTCTTCATGGCATTTACACCATACTCAATCTAAGTTTCTTTGCACAAGCACACATGTACTACATGGTCATAATCACTAGAGTATGTGGATATGTCTAGATCCTCTTTACTTTTCCTAAACCTAGTACATATTTCTACTTTTACATCCTACCAAGTTGGAAATCTAAGATTTTGTGCTACCCACCAATGAGTGGTAGTTATCCTAAAAGTATACACCAGTACACCCATTCTATCTTTCTCCTTTAGGATTCATGAATCTATGTCATGGACATACTCTTATACAATATTGCTCCCCTCATATCACAAGAGTGTCGTAAGTTTACCTTTGCTTAGGAAAAACACCTAATTTATCTTCTTCTTATTGTAAGGCATCCCTATTTATAAAGTATAATCAATCTGAACCCAACCAGTCCTAATATGTTTTGGCACCTTGGTGCTCACTACTCACTACACGACACCTCTAACCAATGGTTTCATAATTTTATTAAACCCATCAATAGTAATCTACATTAGTAGTGTTTAAGGCTAATTATTGATCATCTTAATAAATAACTCCTTGGTCATTGGGATTGATAGTCTTGGTGCCTTATGTCATGATGTTTTAGATATGATTGAGCTCATCATCCAAATTAACATTTTATACATAATGGGGTCCTTACTCATTTGAGAGGGGTCATTGGGATTGATATTCTTGGTGACTTGTGTCCAACTCATTTGAGAGGGGTCATTAGGATTGATATTATTGGTGCCTTGTGTCATGATGTTGTAGATATGGTTGATCTCATCCTCCAAATAAACATTTTATACATAAGGGGGTCCTTGGTCATTTGAGAGGGGAATCATGACCCTCTCCTTGACATTTTAAAAAGTTATATAGTGATTATTAATGTGCATGACAACATTATTTTCATAACACCATGGCCTACCGAAGAACACTTGATAATTATCTTGCTCATCCAACTTGATCACTTAGAATTTATAATATAACTTTTCACCCATAATATCTATGAAAACACCTTTAAAAATTTTGAGTGGCTACATCCTAGATTTATTGGCCATAAAAAACACATGATGGGAAGGCCTCAAGGATGGCCTACCCATCTTTTCCCATGCATTCCTTATCAATATATTAACCTTGGGACCTATGTACATGAAGACCTCATATAAAGACCATCCATAAATGGTGGAATTCACCAAGAGCTCTTGATCATACTCTATGCTTTATGGATGCCTAACCTCTCACACCCTTTCCATGCATGGAATACTAATTTCAACTATATGGGGAATATTAATTTCAATTGGATTCTACCTAGCATGTTCTAAAATCAAATTCTTCAATAGGGGTAGAATCCCTTCTATCTATAAGAGGTGCATGATCTCTGTTAGATCTCATACCTCAACCTCTTGATTATCTTACTTCTTTTGGGAGGTAGCAGCTTGTACCTCTAGATCTCATGTCAGTTTGAGTTCTCCTTGTAGGTTTTAAATAATTATCATGGCCTATTATAGGACATAATTTTGGCATACGGGGTCAAGGTAATTCATAACTTTGGTTTCTAGCCATGTGATGTGCTTAGTGTGACTTGGTTCCCCATATTCCAAGCACAACTCTGGTACTGACATAACTGGTGGCTGAGTGGTGAATCTACAATGAGTAGTTGTCTATACTTTGATTGGTTCCATGTAGGTTAATTGTACCTTTGGAGTCCATTTCTATACTTTTGGCTCAAATCAGATCATTATTTCACCTTTTTATATGTTGAGCTATCTTTGGGTCAAATTTTTATACATGTCAGGGCATTCCTTGACCGAATTTGGTCCTCAACAATACCCACATGTTGGATGCATCAAAAAGTCATGCTGGTAGTGATCTATCAAACCACACTTATAACATGATCATGATGGGAATCTTACTCCACTACATCCTTTACCTCACCCTATAGCACCTCTTTGCATCTTATATCTATCACTTTATTGGCCATATCCCTCATTTCTTTACTTTTCCTACCTTCTAGCTATTATAGTTGCCTATTGTATGCCTCTTTCCATGTTTTCATGAATCTCATCAATTAATTTATAGTCAACTATGGCATGAGTGTAGGCATCACATTACTTTTAGTAGAGGGTTTTGTTAACCTAACTAGCACATTACAATAATGGGCAATTACAAACATCATGTCCCTCATGGTAAACTTCACAATTAGAAGTAATGTGTGCACATTACTTTGAGGGAAATTATTTATGTTTTGGCCTTTCATCTCATAGTTAGTGTACCACATTCCATTTTGGGCATCTTAAGACAAACTAGTTATCAATTTTTGTAGTTGGGAGGCCATGGATGTAGTTTATGCCTCCATAAAAGGGTTGATTCCTATGTCTTTAATATTAACTGCCTCAACTTGGAGTGTGGCTTCTAGTGATTCATAGGGGTACATGAATGTCTACATAGACAAATTTCCTCTAAAGGGTACTATCAAGCCTTCAACAAACCATTGTGCATATTGAGAAGTGTGGATGTCATAGGGAAGCTTTGAAAGGAGAGTTTTAAACCTAACATCATATAGGCACATGCTCTCTGATATCCCTTCTCTAATTTCCTTAAGCATGGTGATTCTCTACTGTTCAAACTTAAGAGTATAAAATGCCTTCAAGAATTCCTCCTTATCATGATCAATCATGGCCTGGTTAGGATAAAATTTCCTATATCAAGTATGAATGTGATCAAGTAGAGTTATCATAAATTAAGTTCCCTTGTGCTAAGACTAGGTTATACCCTAATTGCATCATTGAAGCTCATATTTTAAAACATGTTCTATGGCATTCTCCATGTCATGATATTTTAGAAAGTGCATTACCATCTCATAGTATATTTTTTATGGGGGGCACTGGCATCTGAGTTGCTTGCCCCACTAGTACTTGACTTGCCAATGGCCCTCCCAAGCTTTTAGATACTGGGTTAGGAATTCAACCTATAGTGAATATCGATACCAAAGATGATTAAGGAATTATACTAATAACTTGTGGTTTTGAGCCACTTCTTATGGGTTATTTCCTAGTCTATGAAGCTAACATTTATTTAACTAAAATATTTGCACTTATGTTCTGTATTGTTGAGTTAGCACCTAGGGGTCTCAATATATCCTCACTTAGCTCCTTGTAAGGAACAACTTGTTTAATCACAAAATTATCATCTAAGTTTGTAAATTGATCAAATTCAATATTGATAATAGGGCCAGTTATCACTCTTCTTTCTTTTGGAGGGGGATCCATTACATGAGCTTATGTTATAGGTTTAAAAGGGGTAGGTGATTTTGGCACATCATCAATGGTAAAATTATATAGGAAACTAGAGTATTCTACACCCATCAATTGATGAGCTCAGTATATGGATTCAATGTTTCTTTATTATTATCACTACTATAATTCAAGCGATCTTTCCCCATGCCTATCTTATTCACTATGGGTTCTCTTGACACTTTTAGGTTCTAGATCTTCCATCATTCTATGAATTCTCTTATTATAAGTTTTTATTTTAATATCTTGGGTGTTAATCTACTCATCCCCTTCCATTATGGTTCACTTACACATCCATTTCTTACCTGTTATGTTACTCATATGTGAAAGGACTTTATCCTTCCATTCTTATAGTTTCAAAGCCATATTCCACCATTATATTCTTAAGATATATGCCTAATTCTTTCATAAATGTGCCTCTAGGATCATGAAATAATATATACTCTACTTCTTTATGCCAAGAGTACATCAATACTACAAACTCAAGTACATAACTATTTAGTGATGTTTGTCACCATTTGTCAACAACTCTGGTCGAAGTGGCATCAAGATTCTCAATCTTTTCTAAGCACTCCATCCACTCAAGTCATTATCTATAGCTTCATCTTTTTTGGGTCACATAAATAGCTAACCATTGATACACATTTTTAGGTAGTTTAAAAAAATACCTCATATAGAACATCATATAACTAGTTCTAGACCCACTTCTTTATCTTATGTTCTTTACATGATGGATACTTTAGCACAAAGCTATCTTTTGCCTAGTTTAGCTAGTGCTTGATGTTAACTAGGGAAAGTTATAGGATTGTTATTTTGAACCATTATACCAAAAAAATTCAACATAGGTCTTGGTAATAAAACAAAAATGTTGTAGAAAAGGGGTTGGTTGTCTCAATTCATTTACTTTGTCAGACACTTATCCAGTTCTCTAAGTTGGTTCTAGACTTGTTATAATTAGGCAAAAATATGGAGTAAACTCATGATGCTCAAAATTATTCAATTTACTGTACTAACATTAATTTACATAATGCACAAGCCTTATGCACTCACTTGAAGTATAATAGAGAAATAACTAAGGCTTGTATTGGGTTATTCATGCCATGGCACAACTCAATATTCAAGGGACTTGGTCATTTAAAAAAAATATGTTTGAAATTTCATAGGTGTAAGCCATTATAGTCTAGGCTAAAGGTTTATAGGTGTACATCTTATTTAGGTAGCTACTTTAGATCATATAAACACAAGTATATATCATGTTTCTATATAATATTATGGGTGCAAGCTTATATTTTATCATGATTAGCATCCTTTAGGCACTTAGAGGGTTTAATGGAATATTTTAGATCAAGGGTTCATACTAGTTTAGTCATTCTAATGCAAGATTCAAAGCTTTGGTGCATGCCCTTTCCTATACTTAGGCTATTTTGTAGTTAATTTGACATCATTATTTATCACAGAGATGTCATTAACATCTTAGAATAAATCTTTACTTAACAACACGTTCATGTATCAAAATTAGACTACTATAACTATTGCATTCAAATATCCTTGCCATAACCAAAAAAACTAGATCAATACAAAAATATGTGCAATGCCATTATTCAATTACCAAGGTTAAAATAACATGTTTCATATTAACATAAACAAAGCACATGATCATCTAAATAACTATCAACCTAGAGGATCACACATGAGTTTGGGTACTATAAGATGGATATTCACATGTATCCATGATAAAACTAGATTTTAATGGTGGTTGCTTCACTATGCCTGGGATAATTTCTACAAAGCTTCACTATCTTCAATTTGTATCCTTATATATTGGTTTGAGCTTGATTTTATAGCCTAAAGGATCACCTTATACCAGGGTGGAGCTACACATGTTAGTTGTCAAATTTGAGCTTTTATCAATCATTCAACCAACTCTATTATTTTTTACCCTTCATGATTTGATCACCACATGCTTCCATTCTTTGAAGATGCTCAAAACATAATCAATTTTTTTATCCATCTGCCAGCTAGCATGAAGAGTGTGTCAATTCTTCTAACTGGTGTAAAGATATCAAAATAGAAATCATCCTAAATGATTACCTCACACCAAGATATTTATTGAATTGGTATGGGTTAATAAATAATAAAAAGGGGCCCAAAAATAAGGTTACTATAGATTTTAAAACAACACCAATAGTAATAATTTGTCATGTAATTCTTTGCTTATATCACTAGTTACATTTATATTAGTTAGGCATAATAATTTTGATATGCTAGTCATTTCAGCTACATCTTTTACAATATGGTGATGCCAAAAAGCATGATTAGATATTGGAACAAATGTTTATTTATTAGTGAATTCCTAAATGTAATTACACTAAAAACTATACATAATTCAACCTATTCCTATAAGCTAGATAACAGTTACAATGATTTAATTAAGTAGGAATGGCTAGAAAAGAGACTAAACATGGTACTATTCTTAATTCTAATGATTTATGCTAGCAATTTTAGACCCAATTAGAAATAGCTATTACTAATTGAAGTTACCATCTTCATATTGAATCACTACCATTATAGTATAGATTCATATAATATACTAGTAAGTCTATGATCATTATTTTTTCAATCATATCACACTTATTGATTATTATGCCAAGTGATTCCAAAACTCAATGATTTTTGTAATGTTAAAATTATTAATTTTATAATACTAAACTCAAATATTTTATTTCATAATGTTAAACTCAATGATGTTACTATGTTAAATAGGTTTAGTAACATCACTACTGATTTTGATAAGTTGTAATAATAGTAAATAGATCACTTAACATTAAATAGGGATGTTTTACTTGTGTCAAGGTTTAGGATATTAATATTATAAAATAAAATACACTACAATAATAACATATTTATTGATCACTTAATTATTATTAGAAATTCCATTAGTAAAATACAATAATTTTCTTATAAATATAGAATGTTCTAGTCAAACATATAATGAGATAAATTTGCTCTTTCTAGTTTAAACATACATGAGGTTTTATATGTAGGATTCACTATATTTATGAATTTAATAAATTGAATTATATCACCTACCTTTCAAGATGCCCTGGCTTGTCTATTTTTCTTTTCTTCCCTTTTCTTCCATTTTTTTTATTTGCTCAGTTTTCCACCTTTTTCTACCTGTTGTGCCCTTCCTCTTTTATTGTTTTTTTAATCCTAAATATGGTGTTTCCTTTTATTTTAATCCTTTTTTCTTTAAGTATTCTTTTTTTTATAAATTTAATATTTAATTTTATTTTTAATAAATTAAGAACTTTCCATTTCACTCTTTTTATTATTATTTCTTCAATACTTTTATTTATTCCCTTTCTCTTCTTTCATTCTTATTTGCTAGATAATATTTTCTTATTAGTGATTATATATATAACTACTTAAATCAACATGTCAAAATGTTTTAAAGATTAATTTATAGACCAATAACTTGAATATAGCCTAATTAAGTAAATATTGAATCATGATCAAATAATTATCTATTACAAATAACATAATACTAACAATTTATTATGCATTCTATCATGTGATAATTATGTATGTTGTGTGTAGGGTACCCATTATTTTTTATGTCATCCTCTGACATATCAATCTACATCACCCTCTTTGATGATGCTCTCCCTTTGACATGCTCTGAGGGATGAGTTATCCTACATCCGCCTCACAACATACGAGTAATTAGATCATATCACATGATAAACATATAACACAAAATATAGTTGAAACAACATATCAATATACTCAAAATGTAAATACATACACTATAATTAAGTCATTAAATCAATCATGTATCTAAACAATATTCTACTATCCTATAATAGAATATATCTCAAGCTTAGTTAATCATAGCCAAATATGAATTTGTCAACTGTATAAATCCATGAATAATCTAACAAGTTTGGTTGATTAGTAATTGAGATGTAACACCCAAGGTATATGTAACCCTCAATAGTCCACCAAGATAATCATTTTAGCATAAGAAGGGGAAAATCCCAATTCTTCCTAGAACTAATCACAAAATAGGATTTGGGAACCAAGAAAATGGGATAAACTCACTAAAATTAATCCTAATTCATTCCTAACTTCATCTCTCAAGGTAAAACAACATCAAGAAACCCTCTAACATACCCTACTTGAGTGGTGAGGCAATTTTAGATTGAAATAAGTGGTTATTGAACCTAAAATGGTCTATCTCCACCCTAGATCCACATGACATAATGGTCTAGCTATGATCAAACCTCATGGTATTAATAACAAAGATCAACATATTCTAATAAATTATATATTAATTCCCCCAAGGTAATATGTATTTATCTAAGGTGATGAAAAATTCACATTATCCTAGCATGCAACAACTCGATCACTAGCTAATGGTCACTTGGCCCTCATAGTAAACTAACTTTCTAACACCTAGTTAGAACCTTTATTTCAATCTCTCATCAACCTCATTTACTCTAATAAATGGGTGGATTTACAATAATACTATCATGGATATCTAAGACAATAAGACCAAAATAAGAAATTAAGTGTATGATACTTGGCCAAAGAGACCAGAGTCCATGGTATAATGAAATATTTATGTAAATTATACTTACTCATTCAATGAAGCATATCACCCAATAAGTACATGTATTAGTTTACTAAATAAGAAGTGATACCAAATAATGATCCCTAGAGATATCAATGTTTAAACCATGCTCTAATACCAAAATTTCATGCCCAATTTTTTGCATGACTAAAACCACAAAAAATTGGCCATTTTTTTGAGAATGTATAAATCCCATTATACACAATTGTAATTCCTAATGGTTAACCATCTCTAGGCATGAGGTGCACAAATAATCAAATTAAACTAACATGTTTAGATGACATAGTGAAAATTTACAATTGGATGTAAGTTTGATCCATAACCATAAAGGGTTCACATGCTCTAATCAAATTACAAGCTCTTAATAAGCCTAAAACCCTATAAGAGAACCTAGTGGGTGTTAAGGTGTGGAGCCTAAAAGCTTCACATATGAGCGCATTATCAAATTTGTAGGTTTACACAGTCACTGGCATCGGTCAGGAGTGACCGACGTTGGTTCGGTGTAGTTGAAGAGACGCCGACGTCGACAGAGGATCAACTGACGTCGGTCACAGGCAAGCAGGCAAGAACCGACATTGTTTACCTGTGCATCCAAAATGCTATTTCTGAGGACAGAACTGAGTGTTTACATGATGAGTTTAAGTCTTAGTCTTAAGTTCATGTTTCTATTATTAGTAAGATTGTTTTTAGAGACCTTGTTCAAGAGGCTTACCTGTTGGTTGTAAGTGCATTCTCAAGTCTCCTAATTATATATGTAAAATTAGATCTTCTTAGCTTAGTGTGATTATTGTAGTAGTTCATTGTATGTGAATGTTGAAGAATAATACAGAGTTGTATCAATCCAGGTTGTTGGAGTTGATTGTACTTGAGAGAGAGAGCTCTTGAGGGATAGAGATCTAGAGAGAGATCTTGTGCATTTGAGAGAGGTGTGGAAGAAAGAAGTTTCTTCAATTGTATTCCTTTTGTAAAGAGTTTAATACAAGTTTTCAGGGTGGTTTCTTGTATCTCTTGTTCTTTGCTATTATCTAATTCTAGTTACTTATCTATCTAATTTAATTATGTGGTTTATTGCTTTAATAAGTGTAATCATATTGTTGGTTGATCCCCAACAAGTGGTATCAAAACCTTGGTTGTAGGTTTAGAGTTTGATATCCAATAATTGGTATCAAAGCTCAGGTTCACTAATAGGTGGTTCAGATCTGTGTAGTGTGTATTGATTACAGGTTGCTCACATGAGTTTCTATAGGGATTTATGTTTGAGTGGGAGAAGCAATGGCAGATGAAAGTAAACTGAGAATGGAGAAGTTCAATGGCAAAAACTATCAACATTGGAGAATGTAGATAGAGGACTATCTATATCAAAAATATCTATACTTACCATTAGGTGGGATAGCAAAGAAGCCCACAGACATGGAGGATGAAGAATGGGAAGTTCTTGACAGAAAGGCTCTGGGGTCTATAAGACTAAGTCTAGCATCTACTGTGATATCTAATTTATCACAGGCAAAAACAATGATAGAATTGATGACTACTTTAGCAAATTTGTACGAAAAACCCTCAGCTTCTAATAAGGTATATCTTATGAAGCAGCTATTTAATTTGCATATGCAGGAAGGTGGATCTATATCTAATCACCTGAATGATTTCCATGGTATTGTAAATCAATTAAGTTCAATCAAAATTGTATTTGATGATGAAATAAAAGCTCTTTTAATATTATGTTCTTTGCTTGAAGGTTGGCATAGCTTAGTAATGGTAGTTAGCAATACTGCATTTGCATCAAATATTTTAAAAGTAGAGGATGTTGTTAGTGTTATCTTGAATGAGGAAATTCGCAGGAAAAGCACAGAAGAGACATCTAGGAATGCTTTAAGTTTTGAGAGTAGGGGAAGGCAAAAAGAGAAGAGCAAGAAAGGGAGATTAAGATCTAAGTCTAAGGGGAGAGGTAGATCCAAATCCAGAAATGGTAGGAAGCCACAATGCTAGAATTGTGGAAAGATGAGGCACATAAGCAGAGATTGCTGGTCAAAGCCTAAGGAGGACAATCAGCACAAAGGAAAAGAAGAAGCAAAGGTTTCAGGTATTGCACAAGATGCTTTAATATTCTCTTTGCATAATAATATATAATCTTGGGTGTTAGATTCTGGTGCATCTTTTCATGCTACCCCTAATAGGGAATACTTTTGTGACTATATCCATGAAGATTTTGGAATAGTGTATCTAGGGGATGATGAGCCTTGTAAAATTATTGGCAAAGGTAAAGTGTAGCTAAAAATGTAGAATGGCAACACATGGGTGTTGAGAGAAGTTATGCATGTTCCTAGCTTGAAGAGAAATTTGATTTCTACAGGAAAGTTAGGGGATGAGGGTTGTACAGTAACTCTCACAATAGAATCTTGGAAGGTGACCAAGGGTGCACTTGTTATGGCCATAGGTAAAAGAGTAGGTACTCTCTATTTATGTGATTGTGTTACTAACAATTCTCCTTCTGTATTATCTACTTCAGATGTGGATGCAAAATTGTGGCACTCAAGGCTTGGCCACATGAGTGAGAAGGGGATGTCAATTCTTAAGTCTAAAGGTAAGCTTTCAGATTTGAAAAGCATCAATCTAGAATTTTGTGAGCACTGTGTATTTGGAAAATAGAAAAGGGTTAGTTTTCTCAAGACTGGGTCTACAAAGAAAAAACATAAGTTGCAGCTTGTTCACACAGATGTGTGGGGACCAGCTCAGGTAGCTTCTATTGGAGGATCACAGTACTATGTTTCATTCATAGATGATGCTACAAGAAAGGTATGGATCTATTGTATTAAGAATAAATATGATGTATTTGAGACTTTTAAGATTTGGAAAGCTATGGTTGAGAATGAAATAGGCAAAAGATTAAAGTGCCTGAGATCTGACAATGGTGGAGAGTTCTGAAGTTATAAGTTCAACTGGTATTGTTATATGCATGGAATCCATAGGCAAAGGACAGTTCTAATGACACCTCAGCAGAATGGAATTCTTGAAAGGATGAACAAAATAATTATGGAGCATGTAAGATGTATGAGATTGCATGCTGGTTTGCCCTTAGAGTTTTGGGCAGAAGCTGTTGACATTGCAATATACCTAATTAATAGAGGACCCTCTACAGCTCTAGATGGTGGAATTTCAGAAGAGGCTTGGACATGTAAAAATGTAGATCTCTCTTTTCTCAAAGTTTTTGGTTGTGAAGCCTTTGTGCACGTAGATAAGGAAAATATAAAGAAGCTGGATGCTAAGTCTATGAGGTGCACATGTATTGGTTATGGCTCAGATGCTTTTGGTTTTAGATTTTGGAATCTAGGAACTAACAAGATAATTAGGAGCCGTGATGTTGTTTTCAATGAAATAGTGATGTATAGTGATCAGTTGAAGAAGCTGAATCAATTTGGGCAGAGCAATGGTGAATTGGACAAAGTGATAGTCCAAAAAGAGCTCATGGGAAAAAGAAATAATCACTTGCAGGAAAACATAGAGACCAACGTTGGCAGGATAGGAACCGACATCGGTATAACAAAAACCAACGTCGGCCATACAGAGACCGACGTCGGTAGGACAAGCACCGGTGTCGGTCAGGAAGAACCAACGTCGGCCAGTAACAGGTCTGGAGGTGACCGAGGTCAGTCACTGTCAGAGAATTTGGGTGGACAGCGTGTTGTGAACGAGTCTCAGACACCGATCAGGAGGTTAGAAAGGGTAAGTAAGCCTCCAATTAGATATTCTCCTTCATTATTTTATTTATTGCTAACTGATGGTGGAGAACTAGAGAGTTTTGAAGAAGTAATACAGGTGGAGTCCAAGAGTCAGTGGGAGCGTGGCATGGTTGAGGAGATGGAGTCCTTAAGAGAGAACCAAACATGGGATTTGGTTGAGTTGCCAGCTGGTAAGAGAACACTAAAGAATAGATGGACCTACAGGTTGAAAGAAGGCGAGAATGGACAGATGAGATATAAGGCCAAATTGGTAGTGAAAGGATTTGCACAAAAGATAGGTATTGATTTTGGTGAGATTTTTTCTCTTATTGTTAAAATGACTTCTATATGGATTGTACTGTCTTTGGTTGCTGTTGAGGATTTGCATCTTGAGCAGCTAGATGTTAAGATAACATTTCTTCACAGAGATTTAGATGAGGAAATATATATATGGAACAGCTGGAAGGATTTGAGGTCAAGGGTAAGGAGAAGTTAGTGTGCAGATTGAAGAAAAGCTTGTATGGCCTCAAGCAAGCTCCTAGACAGTGGTATTTAAAATTTGATAGGTTTATGACTAAGCATGGCTATAGTAGGTGTCAATCTGACCATTGTGTGTATTTCAAGAGATTGGATAATGGTAGATATATTATTCTATTGGTGTATGTAGATGATATGCTGGTTACAGGATCACACATGCAGGATATCTCTAAGCTTAAGGTGAAATTAGCTCAAAATTTTGCTATGAAGAATTTAGGAGCAGCAAAGAAAATACTTGGCATGAGCATTAAGAGAGACAGGAAAAATCACAGGTTGATATTGTCTCAAGAGGATTATGTGGACAAGGTGTTGAAATGGTTCAATATGTAGGATGTTAAACCGGTAAGCACACCTTTGGCTGGACATTTTAAGTTGAGTAAAGAATAATGCCCTAATTCACATGATGAGGTAGAGTTTCATATTCTTCCGTAGTAGGAAGTCTGATGTATGCAATGGTGTGTACTAGACCAGATATTGCCCAAGTAGTGGGAGTGGTAAGTAAGTATATGGCCAATCTAGGTAAGGAACATTGGAAAGCAGTTCAGTGGATCCTTAGATATCTTAGAGGAACCAGCAGTAGGCACTTGTGCTATGGAGGTTCAGATACTTCTCTACATGGTTATGTAGATTCAGATATGGCAGGTGATTTGGATGGCAAGAGGAACACCACAGGTTATGTTTTCACTGTAGGTGGAATGGTAGTTAGCTGGATATCTAAGTTGCAGAAGGTTGTTGCCTTGTCAACTACAGAAGTAGAGTATATTACAGCCACAAAAGCTAGCAAAGATATGATATGGATGACACGGTTCATGGAAGAGCTTGGAAGGGAGCATGGGAGTTGTAGATTGTATAGTGATAGTCAGATTGCAATCCATTTGGCTAAGAATTCAGCCTTTCATTCAAGAATAAAGCACATACAACTAAGGTACCACTTCATAAGATAGGTATTGGAGGATGGTGATTTGAAGATGGAGAAGATCCATATAGATAGGAATGCCGCTGATATGTTAACCAAGCCAGTTATAAAGGAGAAGTTGAATCTTCATTCAACTTCTGTTGGTCTTCATGATTGAGTTGAAGATGGAGGAGCTAGAAGATGTTGCTGTACAGAGACTAGTGCAGCTATTTATCTCCAAGTGGGAGATTGTTAAGGTGTGGAGCCTAAAAGCTTCACATATGAGCGCATTATCAAAGTTGTAGGTTTACACAGTGACTGGTGTCGGTCAGGAGCGACCGACATCGGTCCAATGCAGTTGAAGAGACGCCGACATCGGCAGAGGATCGGTCGACGTCGGTCACAGGCAAGCAGGTAGGAATCGACGTTGATTACCTGTGCATCTGGAATGCTATTTCTGAGGATAAAACTAAGTGTTTGCATGATGAATTTAAGTCTTAGTCTTAATTTCACATTACTATTATTAGTAAGATTGTTTTTAGAGTCCTTGTTCAAGAGGCTTAACTGTTGGTTGTAAGTGCATGCTCAAGTCTCCTAATTCTATATGTAGAATTAGATCTTCTTAGCTTAGAGTGATTATTGTAGTAGTTCATTATATGTGAATGTTGAAGAACAGTACAAAGTTGTATCAATCCAGGTTGTTGTAGTTGATTGTACTTGAGAGAGAGAGCTCTTGAGGGATAGAGATCTAGAGAGAGATCTTGTGCATCTGAGAGAGGTGTGGAAGAAAGAAGTTTCTTCAATTGTATTCCTTTTGTAAAGAGTTTAATACAAGTTTTCAGGGTGGTTTCTTGTATCTCTTGTTCTTTGCTATTATCTGATTCTAGTTACTTATCTATATGATTTAATTTCATGGTTTATTTCTTTAATAAGTGTAATCATATTGTTGGTTGATCCCCAACAGTGGGTCCCATGATCCCAAGGTATACAAAGGAAACTTAAATGATAAGAGATGGGTTTGTGAAAAAATAGGATTAAAAGATACATCCAAACTCTCAATAGGGTTCAATGAGAACCTCAAGTGATTATGGCTAATCACAAGGATTGGTTCACACATAAAGTCATAACATAAATCTAATTTCAAGTTGACTTAACTTTATAAAACAATTCTTAGTAAGGATGTCAAATACTCTTCATATGACCTCAAAATAGGTCTAAAATATAATTTTTTATTATAAACATTATTAATCCATACACCTACACTTTTGAATGTCAAAAATACCCCTAGACCCACCTAGGCCCCCTTTAAGACCAACCTACACCCATCTAGCCTCACTAAACCTATATGAACTTAGTTTCAGCAAACTAAATAAAATTAACCTATAGGACCCTTCTCCTATGGAACTTGACTATCAATGGTTAGGGTGATCATCAATGGTCAACCTTTGGAACCCCTGACTATCGATGGCCAGGATCCACCTTTTCACCAAGAGAATGCAAGCTTCATTGATCCTCTTCTAATTAAAAACTAGTCTAATTCATGTTACGAGCCTTTACAAGGATGAATTATATTTATATGACCTATTTACACCTTCAATTCCACCTCTTTATTTTAATTATAAGAGAAAGAGGTCTGGGAGGTTAAATCCATCTACAATAATTATCAAGAGCTCAGGCATTCAAGAGTTTTATTTTATAGGTTAATCAAGTTAACCAACATAATCAATGTTATTAAGCATTATTACCTATCTTATTAGGAGATAACTTGTTATCACCTCTCAACCAAAATCTCAGGTATCATTACTCTACCAAAATCAAGCCAAATTCCACCAACAGGCTAACTACATCAACCACCCACACAACTGATGTTTAGTAAGACACATACGTGTTCATCAATAGTCATGTTCTTTACTTCCATTTCTCAATCAACCCAGCCCTTACCCAAATCTCAAAATCCATATTTGGGATCATATCATTCATCTATTTATCAAGCCCATAATTTAGTAGTCAACCACTAATAGTCAGACCCTAACCATTGATGGTCAGGCAAAACCGTCGATGGTCACCTATGGTGCCAAAAACCAACAACCTATTTTCACCCACCTACACCTAATCAAATTTTATGTTTCTAACCACTCAAAGACCTCTTTTATATTTTTTTAACTATACCCCAACCCCTTAATACTAGTATTATTTAGTTTATCACTAATTTGATCATTTCTAGTCTATTTTCTTAGAAAACATTCTTGTGTTCAATTTTAGTAATGTTATTTAATTAATGCAAGTACCTTATTTCTAGTTTTATCAACTTAACTATTTCAAACATGTAGATTGATATCCCTTAAGGAAGCTCTCACTTATAGGATCTAGCTATCGTAGGCAATCCAACCAGCTATCTGTCTAATGAATAAGTTTACTTTAGTGCTTTCTTATCTATAGTCTTCTTCCCAAGCCAAAGAGGAACTCTTCAAAATATTCTAATTCAATGCAAACACAACCAAATAGGTTTTTCAACCATACCAATATCAATTTTATTTTCTCTCTTTCTTTAGAAATTAAGAAATTTTTTACATGAAACATTCTGGCACTCCTGGTGGGACCTAGAGTCTTTACTCACATTTTTCTTTGCATTTGTATGCTCTTCTCTCTATCTTTGCTCATAATTAAAAATGAAATTTATTTTTGGTTTAAAATCAAATTCATTCATTTCTTTCTTTTAATATTATTTTAGTTTGAATTAAATCATAGTAATCTTATCGTAGCATCACTTTTGTTACACACACTAGCCATATGACTTTTATCAATCAAACATCAAAACAATTTGAGATAAGGCCTAACTGGGATTTCATAATTTAGAGGTCACCTTACCCATTCCTAATAATCCTACTTGGATGTCATTTCCAAGGGGAGAACTAGCTTAGCTCTTTGGTTGAATATAAACTTTGGATATCAATATATATTGGTTAAGAATATGACACCCTTATCATTGTGGGACTATGAAGTGAGGGGTTAGGCCCTAATACCAAGCCATGTATATATTCTAATAGAGATTTTTTTGAGTACCTACACAACCTAAAACTAGCCATAGACTATTTCTATAAGACCTAATCTATGAGCCAACTTCTATCACACAAACTAAGCCATAAGCTAAAAGTGATATTAAAACTAGCCTCTAGGAATAATGCACTTCATAGTGTGTCTCGATTACCTTGATCATTTTCTTCTCTTCTTTTTTGAGTGGTGATTTTTTTCTTATTTTCTCTCCCCTTTTTCTTATATAGTTCTCACTTGCTAGATATGAAGACACCTACTATAGTAGAACCTATCACTTAAATCAACCTCTTTTACCTCCTCATCTATAGAGTATGTCTCTGAGGTAGAAGATTCACCTCATCCATTAGGAATCCCTACTTTTCCTTGGGTATTTCCCAAAGGAGACATGGATTTTATCACTTTTTTAGACAATAATCTAGTTTCCCTTCAACACTATCTTAACACCTCTCCTCACCATATCTCAATTTCAACTCCACCTTAGGATCCTCCTTATTGCATGCCATTCAACCTTATGAAGGGTATCCCTATTTCCATGATGACCACCCAACCTTAGACCACCCAAGCATATTTACCTACTAACCCCTTTGATGCCACATCTAAAAACCAACCTATCTAACCAACTGCTACCCATACACCTTCCACCCCTATCAGTGACTCTTTTACCTTAGGGACAACCCAACCATCAACCCATCACACTCCACTTTTTATAGGAACACCTACTACCAACACCATCAACCTTCCATATATCAAACCCAACATTGATCAACACCCCTTTACCAAGCTTAGGGATACATATTCCTTATACTTCATCACCTAATAGCGCAAAGGTTACTACCTCCCCTCTTCTTACAAACACAATAACTAATCACACCCAATCCATAAGAAACCCTCAATAGGTATCCACTACACCCCATTTAGGATACATCCCTAAACCAAAATGGTATGTACCTAATACCTAACCACTATCATCCACCTACCCTACCCAAACTATAGCATACACATTCCAATATGTTGCAACCTCTCAACCACCAAAAAATTACTAGTATATTACCTAATCTCAACCACAATATCCATATTACAACCCTTTTGGTCCACTACCTCAAACTGACTTAATGAAGATGCTTATAGACAAGATGACAAATCTTGAGGCATATATTTTAGGGGCTCATAACATCCTATCCTATGATCAAATTTGTAACGAACCTATTCATCCTTTTGTCCTCATTAGACCTTACCCTTCTCAATGGGAGCTTTCAAAATTTACCAAATTTTAGAGCAAGAAAGACCCCAAACAACACCTTATGGATTTCAATCATGCATGTTACATCATTGCTTATGATGAGGCCCTTCTCCTTCAAACCCTCCCCGTGTCTTTATTTGGCCCAACCCTCGAATGGAATAGTTCCCTCACCAAGCATTCCATCTTTTCTTTCACCCAACTAGCACAAGTCTTCTTAGATCACTTTTTAATTAACATTTCTAAGAAGGCCTCTATCACTGACCTCTATTCTACCAGGTAATTTGCTGATGAGTCAATTTCTAATTTCATCATCTATTGAAGAAGCTTGATTAAGCAACTTTCATTCTCTTTGCCTTAACTCAAACTTATAGATATTTTCACTCAAGCTTGTACCAAGCATATCTCTTATAAATTTCATGTCCAAAGCTTCAAATCTTATGATGAAGATTTTACCATGGCATATAAATTATAAAACTGAGCCATAGATGAGGGTAAAATGAAGTTATGAAACAAGAACTATACCTTCAAGACCAACAAAATCTCTTCCTCCAAACCAAGTAACCAATCCAATACCAGAACCAAGACCAAGGGAACCATGAATGTTGTCATCATTTGAACCACTTCTCTACCCAATATCAATCAAAATAATTCTCCCATTACCTCCAAGCAAAACATAAAGAACCCAAACTAAAGTAACCAAAATAAATTTCACTCCTCTTGAAGAATGTTATACCTCAATTCTAGAGAAATTACTAAAAGTTAACCTTATACAACTTCCACCCATCATACCTCCCCAATAATTTAATTGTTCTCATCCAACACCTTCTTGATATAATGAGAATGACCTCTGTGCTTTTCATCAGGTAATTGGACATGATTTCAGTTGATGTAATACTTTCAAGAATGTTGTTTAGATTCTTATCGATAAAGGGAAACTCATGTTAGATAATCCCAATGCCCCTCAAAATCAAACTCTTGAAATCTTCTAAAAATCTTTTCCCAACCATGCCCCTATCAAAGCTAACAACACAAAATCTATATGCTTTCGTGATACCCACATAATAAAAATGGTCCTTGACATGCCTATCATCCAACCTACCTACTTTTTCCCTAATTCATCTACCGAGGTGGTGGAGTCACTTTCCCTTCTTATGATGGCCCAAACTAAAGAGGTTCCATTTTCCTTAGCTTTTCTCATAAAGGATTTGGAATCATCATGTACCCCATTGGATATCCAACCCAAACAAACAACTCCTAGCTCACCATCTCCCCTAACTATAGACTAAGCCACAAATATGGACATTGTGCCTAGGGGATCAAATTTTTCACAAACACCACTCATGAATCAACCACCTAGCTCAAACTTACCTCCTTTTATTGAGGAAATAAATAAGGCTATCAAACCTCCTCCTCAACCCATAGATGTCTTTTCTACACCCAATACTTAGGAGGCTAGACTAGTATACAAACCTTTTTCCAAACTCATTTAAAAGTTGTGTGGATACAAAACTATACATGGATTAAAACACTTTCTAGAAATAGTTAGGTCTTCCCTACATCAAAAAACATGAACCTTCTAGCACACCTTTAACTAACAAATCCATCATTCCCCACCACCTCTCAGACTAATCAGAACTTCTATCGACCCCTCACTTTCTCAATCAACCAACACAACCACTTCTCTAATGACCACACCACCAACCAAACCTTTCAAAACTCTTGGTGCCTTCCCTAATCAGAGTTTGGTTCACCCATCATTAAAAGTGGAATTAACCTCACCCAAGCCTATTCCTAGGCATCAACCCACACCAATAAAGGGGATGAAAACATTGAAGGGCTACATGACTTAGACTCTACCTCCCTCTACCTTTCCCTCTATCTTGGGGCATCACCCTTCCACTTTACTTAAAAAGCAATCCCCTTTTAACATATGTCACCAACTATCATTAATTATGCCAACCCACTTATTAATTGATGCATCAGTCCTTCCCAAATTACCAATAGTTATACCATCAAACTTGGCTACCCCAACTACCAACATACCCAGACCAAAGACATCAACTAGAAACACCACCTTACCTAAACCATCTCTTACCAAACCTATTGCCACCAACACACCCATCTTAATAATCCAATCCATGATCCCTAAACCTTTCTTCCCTCTAGTTGAATCATATATGACAATTATTCAAAGATTATTATAGACCTCTTCCCTCACTTTACCTCCTATCAGACGTTTTGATCCTCTCGATTCAAAGCTAGCCTAGTTTAATGACTATCAGATTTGCTCCTATCACAAGACACCTAGGTATGACAAAGAATTACAAGTCTCTCCAAGCCATTATCCACCATCTCTTTGATGAGGATGATCTTTTATTAGATGAGATTATATCTATTCCTTTACCAACTCACACAACAACCATTCACCAATAAACACCTAATCCTCCACTCTCACCTTAGAGTGACCAAGATCCTACCTAACCTTATATCCCACATTTCCCCTCTATACATACTATTAATGTGGTCACAAAATCACAAAAAAATGATAAAAAGAAAGCCAAAGTGTCTATTCCATGGACATATCCACCAACTCATCCTCAACCAAACTAGATCCAAATCTCTATGTCTACAACTAAGCCCAAAGTTACCATCTTAGGTACCTTAAAGGCTAACCCCTCTCAATCCATTAAGAGGGTCATTATTAAATAACTTCACTAGATCCTAGCTAATATGAGCCTTTAGGAGCTCATTTACGCCCCACCCCACCATCATCAAGCCATGATAGAGTTTATGCAAGCTATTGAGGTTATACTAGGAGATTCCGAACCTATATAGGCCTTCATAGGCGCTCTCCAACTCTCTACCTTTGTTACCTTCAAGAACTCAAAGATACCTTATATCCATATTGAATACTTGGATCCCCCTCTTTTGATTACAACCCACATCAACCAAACCCACATCAAATGGGTTATGATCAATGGGGGAGCCACTATCAATATCATCTCTTCCCATGCCTATGAGTAACTTAAGCTATTGGACAATGCCATGTATAAAAATTTAGCCATCCTTAGATCATTTAACAACACTATGGCCACTACCTTAGGAATTGTCATCCTTCACATTTAGCTAGGAGATCACACACTCCCTAAACTATTTTATGTGGTCGAAGGTAAATTCTAGTATAATATTTTACTAAGGAGACCTTAGATATAGGATATGGATTATGTACCTTCCACCCTCCATCATTATGTCAAATTTGAACATGAAGGTCAAGTTGTTACCATACAAGCTATATATATCCATTTTATAGCATAAAATTTGACCTACCAACCTAATGATGTTCTCTTACTTCCATCCAAATCACTACAAACAACCATCACCAAACCCTCACCCATGGAAGTTGAAGCCATTACTTCCTCTTCGATTGAGGCATCTACCAATTCATCTATCCCCATAGACCAAATACCCATCACTAATACTTTAGAAACCACCATTCAATTCCTTTCCCTTGGAGAATAATTCCTCCTCACTCTTGATGCCTTCTAAACTCCTCAAGAATATGAAAAGCTCAACCACCAATTAGGTTATAACCCCAACATTTGAGTTATTACCCCTTTGGGTCCTCTAAACTATCAAACCCACTTTATCTATGGGGGAATTGATAATCCACTTAATGCTTCCACCACTTCCTCTCCACCTCAACCATTCACCTCCAACTTCTCTTACTTAGACAACCTAGACTTCACCAAGCTATACTTCCCTAAGTGTGCCTAGAAAGGATTTGGCTTAGGATGGTATGAGCATGGCCTGCACACATTAATATCAATTGAGACCTAGAAGTCTCATAAGAAACACAACCTTGGATTTATTCTACCTAATTAGAATAAAGCCAAACAACCTTCCCCTATCATTATTGAAGAAGAGACCCCTTCCACACCAATACCCCCTCCACCTAAGGGTGAGGATGAGGACATCATCCCACCTAGATTTTTTTGACATGATTACCCTTGGCCACATAACTTATTAAAAGGAATAAACACCCATATTCATCCCTTTAGTCTATCTTGAATTTGAAGGAGAATATTCTCCTACCATTCACACTGTCCAGTACCGGGATGATGATTCTATTCTCACCTACCTTGGTGTGCCTGATTCCTCCATCCACAAATCATTACCCCTAAATACCTGAATCATGTTGAATGAATATAACAAAAATATTAACATAGGTATTTTGAATAACCCCCATATCATCAAACTTGTCCAATCTCTCCCCCCTAAGGAACTACATGACTTCTCTACCTTCCTCCAAGACCATAGTATTACATTCACCTAGTCATATGCCAAAATGCCTAGTATTGACCTACCCATTGCTACCCACAACATTATGACTCATTGTGATGCTAAGCCTATCAAATATAAACTCCATTTCATGCATCCTCACATATCTCTCCTTTTCAAATAAGAGCTTCAATTCCTCCTTTTTATCAACTTCATTTAACCCATTGATTATCCTTAATGGGTTTTAAACATCATGATTATCACTAAATCCATAGGGAGACTATGTATCTATGTGGAATTTCATGACCTCAACCTCTCCTTTGTAAAGGATGACTTTCATCTATCTATCATTGACCAATTTTTTCATCTCACAACAAGCCATGAGATGTTGTTACTCATGGATAGATTCTTAAGTTATAATCATATTTTGATTACCCCTAAAGATCAGCTCAAAACTACCTTTATCACCCCATGGGGGAGTTTTTGTTATAAATTAATTCTCTTTGGTCTTATGAATGTTTGTGTAATCTAACAATGTGCCATGACCTACATCTTCCATGACCTTATCCATAAAATCATAGAAGACCATGTGGATGACCTTGTCTAGAAGTCTAGACTTTGTAAAGACCACTTAGCAGTTCTCAATATTATCTTTGAAATACTTATCCATTATCATGTCTACATCAATCCTAAGAAATGTATTTCTTGGGTATTTTCATTCAAACTTATAGGCTTCATCATTTCCCTTTTAGGAATCAAGGTTGATCCAGCCAAAATTAAATCCATCTTCGAGATGCTACCTCCAACAAATCTTAAGTAACTCCACAGTTTAGAGGGGAAGTTCTAATCTATTCACCACTTCATCTCCGAAATCTCTGATTGGTGTGAACCCTTCCACCACCTCTTGAAAAAGTACATCTCTTTTAAGTTGAATGTTGATTGTTAAAAGGCCTTTGATGTACTCAAATAGTACCTTCTATCTCCACATATCCTCACAACTCCTAAGGATGACCAACCCTTTTACCTTTATATCTTTACCACTAACCATTCCTTAGGGGTAATGTCTACCCATCAATATGAAAAATGTAAATAATAAGCCATCTATTACATTAGCTACACACATATTGAGTACGAGAATCGGTACACACATACTGAGAAACTATGCTTAGATCTAGTCTTCATGGTAACCAAATAGCCACCTTCTTAAACACAAAACTTTTGTCATAACTAATATAAACCCACTCAAGTACATGCACTCCAAACCATACCAAATTAATATATGGATAAGTGGCTCATGATTTTAGCTACATTTGACCTTAAGTTCCTCTAGAAAAAATTGATCAAGGGGAAAGTCATTGCAGAGCAATTAGCTAATGCACCCCTAACAAACAACCAACCTCCTCCTCTTGAGTTTCTAGATGAGTCTATCACAAGCCTATCTCAAGTATATTTCACCAATCAAGTAATAAAGTTTTTCAATGGTTTCAAATGTTGGTATGGTGGGGGAGACAGTATCATCTTTATCCCCCTTAACATTGAACCACTTATTTTGTCATTTAAACTTGACTTCAAATGTACCAATAATGTGGCTAAGTATGAAGCCCTAGTAATAGGTCTCCAAATTTCCTTAGCCTTAGGAGTTATAATAATCAATATCTTTGGTGACTCCCAACTTGTGTTCAACCAAGCCATCAACATTTACTAGTGTAAGAATGAGATGTTGTAGCTATATAGGAAATTGGTTATAGAAATTTTAGCATCATTCTAGTACTACCATATTAAAACCACGCCATGATCTACCAATATTTTTTCCAATATCATGGCTTATATTACCTCTTAAATCTTGTTAGCACTCTCAAACTCCAAACTATTAGTCATTATCCATCACCTCACTAAACCCTTCTACACCAAATTAGACACTCCAACCATCTTTAATGTGGAGGAAATCCTAGCCAGCCTTTGGTATCAACAAACCTTTACCTACCTTCACCTTGGCATAGTTACTTCTAATATTTCTTGAAATTCCCACTGGGAAATTATTTATAACACCTTCTATTACACCATTATGGGAGGAATTCCTTACAAACATGGTTTTGATGGCCTCCTATTCCATTGCCTTCATGGTCCAGAAGCCTCTCATGCTATTAAGGAGTTACATGAGGGTATCTATGGGGGGCACTTTAGTGGACTCACTATGGCTAAGTGTATCCTCCACTTTGGATATTATTGGCCCAACCTTAACCAAGACTATTGTGATTATGTGAAAAAGTGTGTTAAGTTTCAACAACACGCTAATTTAAATCATGCACCTAGTAATAGTCTTCACATCTTTGTGGAATTTTGGCCCTTTTCACAATGGGGTCTAGACCTTATCAGTGAAATCAACCCACACTCTTCAAAATGACATCATCCTATCATTACTGTGGTTGAATAATTTACCAAATGGGTGGAAGCTATTCCTCTTGTCTCAATAAAAGTTGAAAATATTTTTGAATTTATCACCCACCATATCATCTTCCATTTTGGTGTTCCCCATAAGATCATCACCAATAATGGTAAAAGCTTAAAAAATAAACAAGTATAGGTCATTTATGATGTATTTGGTGTTGAAATTATCTTTTCATCACCTTATCTCCCATAAGAAAATGGACAAGCTAAAGCCTCTAACAAAACCCTTAACAACATGCTTACCAAAATGGTTAATGCCTCGAGTCAGGATTGGCACTTGCACATCCTTTTTGACTTATGGGCATATCATACTAGCATTTGAATCCCTATAGGTGATACACATTTTTATCTTGTGTTTGGAACCAAGGCTATATTTCCTCTTAAAGTCCAAATACCTTCTCTTTACATATATTTACATGATCTTATTTCAGAAAATGACTATCATCAAGAATGTTTAGATCAACTTGAGCTACTTTACAAGTGTCATTTGGATGCCCTTTCCCATCTCTATGTCTATAAATAATGAATCAAATTTGCCTATAACAATCACCTAAAATTTTAAGAAGTCAATATTGGAGATCTTGTTCTCAAGGAAAATAAACATGTAACTAATATGGAGAAAAGCAAAAAGGGCAAATTTGCTTTTAATTAGTGTGGACCCTACATCATAACCCATAAGTATTGATCAAGAGCTTATAATTTATCATCTCTTAAAGGAAAACTATAACCTAATCCTTTTAATGCTTCACATTTTCATCCCTTCTATTGTTAAATAGAAATCACAATCATCATTTGTCTAACTTAATCTCATCCCCTATAACCACATTCAATTCCCTTTTTTAGGGGTAATTGACTAAAACTGAACCATGTGATTATCCATCACAATTATAGCCTAATATTGAATTGTGGGTATCACAACTCTATCTATGGCATGATTCTCATAGTACTTCCCATCTCTTTTAAATTAGTTCATATGGTCATTATCACCTATACCCCTTTTTCACTGACTAGACCTTCATGTCAACCTATTTTTTCCTTCATAAAGGTAATCCATTTACCATGTATAAAAAATTATATGTCAAGATAAAACAATATCAAAAGTCATGAAAAAAATATGGGTCATTATTAGCATTTTTAGACTACTCCCTTAAAGGACAACTATTGAAAAATCATCTGAGATTATCAAACATAAGGTGGACTTCTCCCTTGAAAGATAGATATCAAAAGCATTTGAACTAAGTACATAAACCTAGATCACTCCCTTGAAGGATGGTTGAGTAAAGCATTTGTCAAAGATAACAATTTCTTGAAATCTTCTCTCATTGATTCACTTCCCAAACCCTATATTAAATTCAAAATAGCAAAGCCCCCAGGCAAAAATAAAAGAATTTTGAAAGCCACAATCAAATCTCATAAAAGCAATAATCTTGGAAAGCCACAATCAAATATCCTTAGTAGACTTCCCACATCGATCAGTCTAAAATTTATATATGAACATAGACTTGTTTATACTACCTATTTGAAAACCTATAGAAAAGGCATTCTAGTTTCACTAACAGTTCTAGTTTCACCCTCCACATATCATATACATGGGACCATGAGCTTACTTGACACAATATGATCAAGATACCTATTTATCAACCTAAGCATTCTAATGAAAATCATATGAAAGGCTTATCTTCACTAAGCCAATCCAACTTTGGGTTTCATTTTGATCTATAAAAATGAAAAGGCATCATGTTCTTTTTCTTATTTTTTCATTATTTCATGTAGATATATCTCTCATGATTCTTACCACTTTCTTAGACATCTAGTTTGTTACGTACTTACTTCATGTATTTTCATCTTTAACCATATTCACATTCTACCTCTATGATCATGAACAATAAAAATCACTTGAAAAGTGTAAACATCATGAACCATGCCAATAATCAACACTATCTATCTATCAATGATCCAAACATGATGCATGCTGACTACAAGTTTCATTCTATCAATTTACCATTATCACCTCATATGAACCTATAAGCATATCATTATACCATCATAAGCTTAAAACACATCAACAAATGAACCATCATGAACCATATCATTTATCAATCTATCCATTTTTCTATGACATTAGCATTTTATCACATCAACTCCTATCAAACACATCCATATAACCATAAATAAAGTAATTACATTCTCATATAACATTCATCCATTAATACAATATCTTATCATATCCATGAATAGAATTGGATCATCGTAACCAACTTTATAGCATCACATGCCCAAGATACTAAGTCAAGCATCTCATAAAGCATACACATGTAACCATAAATCATAAACCATAAACATGAATATCACATGAACAATGCACATACATCATATATAATATCATAAGCCATACATCAAATACATTAAATAATCCAAAATAATGCATGTAATAGTGTATCATCTTTATCTCAAAATATATATATATATATATATATATATATATATATATATATATATATATATATATATATATATATATATATATATATATATATATATATATATATATATATCACTACATTTACACATAGGCTGGTACAAAAATATCAATGCTTTTATCACTATCATCAAGAAAACACATATATAAACCTGGTCATGGACCACCACTACCACTAACTCAACCTTCACTTGTGCCACTACTACTAACCCCATTTGTACCTATACCTAGTGGTGGTCCCCTTAAGACCCTTATTTGACCTACTATAAAAGCTTGCTAACCTAAAATAGTTATTGATGGCCCACTATCCAAACTAGCTCTATACTCTACATACTTCATATCCTAGGGTAGCTAGTCTAATATCATCACCTTAATATATTATCTCCTTTATAGTGGATAGGTACCATTCTCATGGCACTATCCCTAGTGGCCCTCTGACTATTATAGTTGCTCCATCCGTCTATTTGAGTAGGTCCATCCCCTATGTAACTATATTGAGGGATGTTTGTGCCCTATCCCTCTCACCTATAATACTGGCAAGATAACCTTTTAGTATAGTGATTTAGCCTTATAGTGTAACCACCTATCCATATAAAACTTATATTTGAGCCTAGGCTATAGCCAATGCCACTGCTACCTATCCATCCTAGTTCGATAGATATATAGCCATAGGCATCATCCCTTCATCATTTCTACCCACATCTACCATTGCATAGGTTAGTTGGTACAAATACATATAACCATTTATGTACGCTACATCATCCACAAGGTCCCTAGTAGCAAGCTCCTCAAAATTACTATCCAAAACTATCAGGGTAGGCTGAGGCACCGACAACTAAACCTTTAAGTCCTACTTCTTATACTAGAGATGTGGACTTGATACACCCTATATAAAGCTAAACTGACATTGAAATTGGTCAAATAGAATCAACTAAACCTCACCCTCTCAGTGGGTCACTATCCAACTATAACTCTACATGGAAAGGGTCTACCTCTTATAGCCTAGCAAAATGAAAAACTATAGATATGGTCTCCAGGTAATGTCCCTAGCTACTAATGCACCTAGGGTACCCTTAAACCACTCAACATCATGTAAACCACTTGATTCACCTAACATAACCACATCATTTCTCCATCTCATGAATTTGATAGGTAACTCCATCTATGTATACCCTACCCATGATAATCCCCTCAGTCTCAAAACCCAAATGTGCTCGTAATCCCAGTAATGAAGAACCAAGCCCATGATGATACCATATCTCTTATGGTTTCTAAATACCCATAACTCCCTATAAATTTAAACCAAAAAAATCAAGACCTAACCAAACACTATCCTCCCAAGCAGCAACTCTACCAATACACCTAAAAATACATAGGGAAACCTCCCACTACTCAAATCCAAGAACCCAAAGCATGTAATAGTAATCATCAACATCACCATCAATCTCCTCTTCTCTAGAGCTCTCTCATATAATGATGTGTATCTGAACCCTCCAAAATGCCACCAAACCTAATCACTATCAGCCCCATAAAAATACTCAACCAAACCATCTCACTCCTCCTAATCTATCTAGTATATCACCTTACCACATAATGGGAATCAAGTGATCCTATATATATATATATATATATATATATATATATATATATATATATATATATATATATATATATATCCTCTAGGAGAATAGTCATCTCCCCAATTGGTAGAAAAAATGTATTCATAGTAGGATCTCATATCTATATGAGTGATACAATAATGGATGTATCCCTAGACACATGATGGTAGTGCCTCATTACCCACAACCTTACCTCCTCCATGTATACCCAGTACTCGATGGTCATCCCCTCATGAAGCACATAGAAGATACACAACACATGGTCATGTATCTATATTTTCTCCCTAGCCTATGTCAAACCATATACTTAGCTCAGTCCTTAACACTAGTCTCATATACCCTAGCTTATAAATAAATCCTAACCCTAAATTTTATCTTAAATAACACCTTACCCACTACCTTAACTAAAAAAACTCATTGACCTGCCCATTTTACCCTAATCTAGGTTCATTACCCTTACATTCACCTAAAATTAAACCTCAACACCTAACACAACCCTAAACACTCTAACCTATCCTACCTAAACATCAGTGGTCATGTTGACCACTGACGGTTGGGGACCCCTCATTCCTAGGGTGTTTACCATCGATGGTTAGACTTGAGTATCGACAGTCACCTATGGGTATTTCATGGTTGGAATACCCAAAACCCACATAGGAAAAATTACTTAACATAATTACCAAAAACTAACTTAGCCACCCTAATGATCTAACAAGAAACACAAATCATTCACTTACCCTATTAATTTGGCATTTTACTTGCAAGTTTTCCCAAAAACCCTAAAAACACTACCTAGGGCATATAGGTCAGACAACACAGTCTAGACCTCTTCCCCCCCCCCCAAACACATCCAAATAACTAAATTCAACCTACACTATCAATTTAAATGCACCCCTACCTCATTTCATGACCTCCTCCATAGTCTAAGCCCATGAATAACTACCCAGTCACATCCTCATACTCCCTACATCTTTGGCCCACATAGTCCACCCACATACCTCTAACTAATGAGAAATAACCACCTCATCAATCACCTTCCTCACACAATACTAAAATAACCAGAGCCAAACTCAACAAAGCATGATAGTAATAATGCCAAAAGTCACTTTTGTTTTTTTACTTTTGAAAATTGATGATTTTAGGGTTTCCCTTGACTATTGATGATCACCTTATAGTATCCCTAACTATCAATGATCAGGAAACCCTTAAAAACCCCTATTTTACTTTTTGCCCAAATCTTACCAATTCCTGGCACACCAAACATAGGTTTTGAACACTTTTTTATATGACCTTATCCCACAAAACCAACCACCTTATTATTATCTTTGGCCCATCTAGTGCACAATTTTATGACACTTATTTCTTGGTCCTTTGACCATAGTGAAAACATTACCATGTTAACCCCTTTTTGACTTTTACACCACCTTGTACATACTAACCCACTTATATCTCACTAAAAGCACTTCCTACCCTAGATACCTATGAAACTTAACCTATTTGTGTTTTCTCCTAGGATCAGTTCCTACCTTGGATACCCACTATAAATACTAAGCCCTACTTCAAATATTAATAGGTATAGCTAACCACCACACCTAAATGTGGTTATGTGATATACTGGTCACTTGTCTTCTTAGCATTGATCCTTATTTTTACCAATGTTGGTAATTATAGTCTATGCATGATCTTGGCTATTGCACCCTTTTGTCATATTCTATGTGCATATTTGCATATCAAATGTCCAACTTCATATCACCACCTCATGACTCACCATATACCACTTATCAAACCTATACCCATTTTAGCTTCACCTCATTAACTCTTACTTTGAGGGGGAACACCTCCTCCCACTCTCATGGAAACTAGACCCTTGACCCATACTTCATTTTTGTTTTATAGCTTGTTCATTCAAGCCACACAAAAAAGGGCAAAATGTAGACATAAAAAATCCACACACTTCCACTTCAAGATGTCAAAAATATCCCTGGACCCACCTAGGCCCTGCTTGGGACCAACCTACACCCATTTGCCCTCATCAAACCTATCTACACTTAGTTTCAAAAAATTTAATAACCCTAACCTTTAGGACCCTTCTCTTATATTTCTTGACCATCGATGATCATGGTGACTATCAATGGTCAACCTTAGGAACCCCTGACTGTTGATGGTTAGGATCCACATTTTCACCAACAACATGTAAGCTTCACCGACCCTCTTTTAAATATAAACTAGTTTAGTTTATATTGTGAGCCTTTACATGGATGAATTATTTTTGAATGGCCTAGTTATGCCTTCAATTCCACCTCTTGCTTTTTCTTATAAGAGAAAGAGGATTAGGAGGTTAAATCCATCTACAATAATTATCAAGAACTTAGACATTTAGGATGTTTATTTTACAAGTCAACCAATGTCATTAGCATTATCAAACATTATTAGCCATATTATTTGGAGCTAACTTGTTTTCACCTCTCAACTAAACTCTCAAGTACTATTACTCTATCATAATCAAGCTAGATTACACCATTAGGCTAACTACATCAACCACCCCCCCAACTAACTTTTGGTAAGACACATACTTGTTTGCCAATAGTCACATGCTTTAATTCCATTTTAAAATTAACCTATCCCTTGCCCAACTCTTAAAATCCATATATGGGATCCCATCATTCATTTATTTATCAAACCCATAATTCCACAATCAACCACTAATGGTCAGATCCCAACCATCGACGGTCAAGCATAACCACTGATGGTCACCCCAACTATCAACAATGAGCTATGGTACCAAAAACTAAAAACCTATTTTCACCCACCTACACCCAATCAAATCCATGTTTTTGTGTTTTGGACCACTCATAGACATCTTTTAGATTTTTTTAAGTATACCTTGATCCCTTAGCACTAGTATTAATTAGTTTATCACTAATTTGATAATTTCTAGTCTATTTTATTAGCAAGCATTCTTGTGTTTAGTTTTAGTAATATTCTTCAAATGATGTAAGTACCTTATTTATATTTTTATCAACTTAACTATTTAAAACATGTGGATTGACAACCCCCAAGGAATCTCTCAATTTTGGGATCTAGCTATCACTAGGCAATCCACCTAACTATCTATCTAATGAACAAGTTTACTTTAGCACTTTATTATATGTATGTCTTCCTCCCAAGCCAAGGAGGATCTCTTCACAATATTTTCATTCAACACAAACACAACCAAAAATGTATTTCAACCATACCCATATCAAGTTTATTTTCTCTTTTTATTTAGAACTTAAGTGAAAATTTACATGAAATAGTTATCTCCCTAAGGATGTAGCACTCCATATTAGCTATCAAATTATTTCAATTTAAACCATCAAATTTATTCAAAGGTGAGGAACCCCTAAAAACATTTATGGAGAGAAATAAAAGGCTCAAATTAGTCATTATGCTTCAAACTTAGATTTTGGAAAAGAAGAAGGCTTAGGAAGATGAATTATCCATGGTAATACCTCTTCTTCTTCCTTAGCCTTGGATTAATACCATTAATGGAGTGTCTAATATTTTGGTATAACTCTATTTTATTTAATTTTAACTTTTATTTTGATACATGAATGTTTAGGTTGATTTTGTAGTTACCCATCTTCTCAAAAAGTCTATAGGTCTCAGACTCTTAAAATTTTCAAAAAGCTCTTTGGGAGCTTCAAGTTCCACCATAGCCATTAATGGCTACCAAAATGGTTAAGGAATAAAAAAAAATTTGTTCTCAATTTAGGCTCTATTTTTTAGTCCATGTAGTAGAGGGAATAAAATTAATGGGGGTGCCCTTGGGGGTTGATCCATCTCAAGGATTCTAAGCTCTTACAAGCATAAAAAAGGTCAAAAATGACCTTCTAAGGACAAAAGTGGTGTATATTGAGAATATTTTAGTTAGAGATCTTGAAACTTATTCCATGTGGAAGATGATTAAAAACTTGAGGGGGCGGGGTCATTTTGGGTTCTTACACCTCCAAGTCTTCTCATCTCCATAATCAGTGTGAAAAAATAATTTGTCTCTAAGCTAAAATTTATGGTTTTAAATAAGTTTTAACATGTATAAGAATTATAATAATATATTGGTTTTAAATAAATAATATTAAATAAAAAAACAAGTTTTATTTTTTTTCCTACCATGATGGTTAAGGTTATAGTAAGCTATAAATAACACAAGGGATAGGGTAACTACGTGACTTATAAGCCATGTGGTTTTCAAAAGCCACTTATATCTCATAGTGGCCACCACCAATATATAATTTCTATCCCTTATGGGTCTCTAACCCTCACTACATAGTCACATGGATGAACACTAGCCTAATAAGTAGTTTTACCCTACAAAACTTGGACAACACCCTTTCAAAGGGCTTGCCAATTTAAAAAATTACCCTATAATTATAAAAACTCTAAAAAATTGTTGCAAACAAAACATAGGGATTGAAATATGAAATAAATGGAAATTGATTAAAAAAATATGAGTTTTCATAATAAATTATTATAGGCACTTTTTAAACTCATTTTTCATGCACAAAAATTGCATGAAGTTTGAGCATATTACAAAGGAAATCTATACAATTCTAGCAACTTGACTTTGAAAATTTATATAAAATTAAACACATTTCTAAAAATTATATCATAAATTGTGTTAGGATCATAATTATGAATATTTTATAGTAAAATTAAAATTTATAGAAATTGGGATACTTTAAATTACATAAAAATTCCCTTTGTTCTTTTAGTCATTCTTGGACTTAACAAAATCAATTTAATACAAAAATTTGGAATAAGATCATCATTTTATTTTTGATAAATATAAAATAATAGAGAATTTTATTTTCTTTAAAAAATTTACAACCTAATTTCAAGCATAAAAATAATCATCTCATTTCATTTCTTACTTCATTAAACTAGCACTTAATAACAACTAAATCATGAGAGTTCCTATTGATTACATCTTATTTAATTATTTATTTATGTTCACATGAATAACAATATAATATTACAATAAATGGCATAAAAATCAGTGAAATTTTCTTTTCATTTAAGTTAAAATACCATAAAATATAGAATAATAATTCATGTAAGCTCTAAGAATAACCATGAGGCCAATCCACATAGGAAATAACCTCCCATGCTATTTTCATCATTAGGCATCTGACCTAAACACCCATAAGCCAAGGACTCAAAATTTAAACATATGTGACACCAAAATTTCAAGGTAAATGAATGAGTACATAAGTAGGTGGATACTATCAAGGAAACACAATCAACTAGGAATAAATATGTATCCCAACTACACTCCCTTGTAACAAGAGGCCTTCCAGTTCACCCAAAACACTATCCACGATAAATAAGTAAAAAAGTTTCATGATTAGAGGTATAAACACTCAAGATATCCATAAATAAACCAATTTTTTCAAGACTTCTCACTCACACATTACATGGATGAGAATCTATACTCTCCACATTATGGGGGTGGAAGAAGGAGGATCTTGGAGTCTTTCATTTGCCAAAACCATTTTATATACATAATATTTTTAAGCTTTATCATTTAATAACACTTTATCTCTTGCAGGAACTTGTCAAATTTCAATATCTCTGAGTGTATGCCTTAAAGGGTGCACCAAGAAAGGGGTGGGTAGACCATTGGTGCTTCACAAGATTATTATGGATTTGTATCATTCATGTTATCAGTCCAACCTCATTAAATAGTCTATCCACTTAATGTTGACTATTTTTACCCTTTGGTAAAAATGAGTCAATTACATAGGTAAAAACTTTGTCATGAAGTGTTTCATAGGCCAGTTAATGCCAATAAATGCTATATTATCCTTGGTCACTCTTTGCATTAGTGCTCCATGTCACTTTAGGTCTTTTCAAAGGTAAAAAATGGGCATTTAATGCTTTATAAGAGTTTATTGGGAATTTTGTAAGTTTAAAAGGGTAATATCACATTCCATGTGTCTTAAGGGGTCTTAAATAATTGATTGTAATTGACCAAGTCTGCAGGTGCAAGTTAAAATCAAGAAAACACTTGAAAAAGGGAGTTTTAAGCCACTTGTACAGACTTGTATATATTTTTGTAGGTGAAGGAACTTTAGGGATTTTATCTTCCCCATACTCACTTCCATGGTTATATTATTTTTTTAGCTTCCGAAACTACAAATTTCACGTTTCCTTCCCCATTGCTCCTTGGAAGGGTCAAAACTAGTAAAAGACTTTCACTCACCATAGGCTGTACAAGCTGAGTTGGGAGGAATGACTATGTGGAATTATATTATACTAAGTTAGATTCTATTTATTGAAAAAAAAAAATCATATTAATGCCTTCTCTTTTATGAACCATCATTAAGAAGGTTTAATCCTCAATGCTACCTATGCAACCAAATAGGGTCCAAAGCCATCTAAATTAATTAAAATAAAAAATGGATAGATATGTGTATTTTTGGAATGGTATTTTCATATTAGATTAGGCCCTATACATATTGGAGTCATTATTCATAGCATATTCAAATTATCATATCAAGAGAAATCTAGTTTCTTGCTTGAAAGCCAATTTACATGCTATAAGAGAAGAGAAAGTGCAATTTGGATATATTAGGAATTATTTGGTGTGTTCAAATCTAAATCTACATGGTTTCATCCTAAAACAACTTCTACAACTCTCTTCTAAGTAAGAGATCACCAAATTGCACCAAAACACCACTTACAACACTTGTATGGCTTACACTTCTTGGGGTAATGGAAAAGTGTGTTTTTCAATATTCCAAGTGCTCTCACTAATTTAAACAAGTTAACATTTAAATTATAAGTGTTTTAAAGTGATTTTGAGTCATTGGAAGCATAAAAAAGAATCATTTTCAAAGTTGACCAAATTGGGGTTGTGCTCCCAAATTGGCCAAAATAGTACACTAAGAAATTTTGTGAAGTGTTTTTGAAAGGGTTCCATGAAGTTATAATGTTTCCAAATTGGTTCAAATTGTATCCCTATCCACATACAGTTCCTATGACAATTTTTAGGTCAAAAAGAGGAGTGGAAGATGGAGTTTGGGCAACCTCAAAATGGCTAAAAATCATTGAATCCAAGACAGTGATACCTACAAGAGTGATAGAAAAGTGAACTCGAACTTCATGGAATCAATCCTAGACTATGCCAAAGAGTGGTAAATAATACCAAATGTTCCAAAGAACAATATTGAGTACTTACGTCATGAGAGAAGGTGTTTTTAGATGAGATGACCTTTTAAGCCCACACCTTATATGTACACAGGCCTAGGAATTGGCACTCACAACTAGGCAAGCAAGATAGTGAGTTTTCTTATCATCTTGATGTTTTGAGTGGAATTTATCCTATTTCAAGGTAAGTATATATATGGGTAGGTGTTATATGGTTTCTCAAATTCCAAGACAACATCTGAGTAATCAACACCAACAGGGGTAGAACCATGACTACCATAGTCAGATAGGGTATTCTAGTTAAGGACTTAAACATGGAATTAATGTTAGTTTGAAGGATTATAGAATAATTTAAGGAATTATAATGGTATTATGACCTAATTATCATGTAAATAATCCTCAAAAACATCAAACCAAGCTCAAATACTAACCTACACATAGGTTTTGAAGTATCTTAGTCCACATGAGTAGTGGCTTAGTTCATGTTTACAAGAGCATGAAAAGTGTTTGGAGGGATAAAAAGTTTTGAAATGGTTTAAATAGGTTTTTATATGCATTTAAAATACCTATATGTACTAAAAAATATCAAATAAACCCATAAAATCTCCAAACCCTACCTACCCTACATACATCCTTTCCTAGAAAGTCTACCTTAGAATTTTAAAGATATAGAGGTCTTAAACTTGGAATCAAGCGGTGAAATTTGGTAAAAAGTACAATTAGGAGTCATATAAGGTAATAAAATCATAAATTTTCCAAAATAAATGGTAAAAACCCTCTCTATTTTGTCTTATAGTAGGGGTAGTTTTCTCATGCATGAAGAGACAATTTGAAGGAAAAATGGTGAAATTTAGGGACCAGAGGTCAAGTAAGCCCAAGTGATGATTGGATAATATGGAGGAAACATAAGAAATATAAAAAAACACTTGATATTAATCTTGGAAGAAATAAATATTCTCTAACCAAGGAGGATTATAGTCATGTGTGAGGGAAACCCTTAGGCCTAAAGGCCTAATTGAGGGTCATGTGTATTTTTGACCTTATCCATGCTTTCTACTTGAATAGTTCATGATTATATGGGTATTTTAGATATTTTTAATCCATAAAAAAAATATAATATATATATATATATATATAGAAAAACTATGAACTCCATTAGTCTAGCTACAGACTCCTACAATAGAATTATGGACTCCATCAATATAACTACGGATGGAGTAGGGGACTAGTTTCTTTGACAATTTCTTTTATTTTATAGGTTTTTAAGATGATAAAAGGATGATAATAAATTTAGAGGATATATTGGGACTTTAATCAACTCCCTGTGTCATTTATAAAACTTAGAAATTATCTTAAGTGTCTCTATTAGGCTTCTCATTTCATCTAGTCCAGAATGAGAAGAGTGATCACATAGTGGAAAGAGTGGAAAATCAAATTTTAAGTTATTTTAAGGTGTTTTGGATGGATATGATCATATTATGTGCCTATATAGGTTTCATAACACCTCTTTTATGGATCAGTTGAGAAAGATGAAAAGATTTCTAGTGCTAATTGTCAAAACAAGCCTAATGGAGGGTGATCATGGTAGCAGATAATGATTGTGATTGTGTAAGAGGATATAAATGATAAAATAAAAATAAAATTCATTTTAATGACTGATTATAACCCCATATTATTATTTCATATGTTTAAATTTTCCCTAATCTTCCTTGGAGTTTTCAAGACGGGCCAATGATGAAGGCGGTTTTCAAGGGAAAGTGGAAGAGTTTCTACACCACATGTGAGGGAGTTGATTGGTTTGAGATGGACACATGTCCACATAAGTTTCTTGACATATCTTACACCTCATTGTCATGTTTTTTATTTATTATATAACTTTTACACTTGTCCATGTGTTCTTTGGAATTTTCTTTTCTCTCTCTTTTCTCATATTCTATAAATGCAAGGCATTTTGGATTTGCAAGGGGATTACAACTCTTAGTATGGTGAATCCCTAACAAAATTTTAACTTTATTTGTAATTAAGCTAATTATAAGTAATATGGTTATACTATAAGTCCATTTTCACTATGTGTTGAAGTGATCCATCTTGAATGTCAAGTATAGATTGAGTTCATCTTGTTTTCATGCAATCCTTGAGTGTTTTACTACAAATGACTTCTCTCCTATGAGGTTTCATGAAGTGTATCCTAATAAAATATAATCTTGAAGTTTTTATGAGTTTTGTAGTGTTATATCTGACCCTCCCTTTACTTAATTTGTTGATTTGTTATTTTCCTTCATGAGAAACAATAATTTTAGAGAGCTCCATTAATGGTGTTGAGGCTAGTTTGGTTGTCTTAGTTCATTATGCAAATTCTAAGTGTATGAATGGAAGAAAATCTTGGTGTATCACCTCCTATTTTATGTTTTATTTATTTATTTATCTTTCTCTCCCTTTTCACCCATAATAAGTAGTTTTAGTAGCATAAGCACATCAAGTCATATCTAAGGAGATAAGCCTTAAAATCTAGAAGTTGACTTCCACTATAGGTGACCCACACACTTAGATGTATTCCCATGTTATCCAAATATTTAAGAAGATTGAAAAACCTATTATAGGGTGAAATATTTTGAGACAACACTTAAATCCTATGATGTCTCCCTAAAATATTGAAACCTAGAAATATGGCTAAGTTTAAAATCCAGTAGGACCCTCCAAAACCTATAATTTTCATTATATCTCTAGGAGGTATGAAACCACTCTCAAACATATTGAAATTATAAATATAAAATACAAATAAAATTATAATCTGAAATTTAGACATGGAAATTTATAAATATAACTTAAATGATAACATAAAGTATAATAAATTATATGTCCATATCTAAATGTCAACATAGACTTAAATGTTTATTTTATATTTATACAACCTATTTTAACACCATTCATGCCCTTATCTAAATACATAAGTAATTCCCATTATAAAATAACCCTTGATTAAATAAACACCATTTTATTATTTTCCTACTAAGTTTGCCACTCTTACTGCCTAACAAAATTGAGTTGGTCGATCATGTTGTCCACTTTACACCCATTTTTATTATTGCATCATCTAGGTCGATCTTGTTAGAAAGAGTTAATTTGCCTTTTCCTACCTAAAAATATTGATCTCGATAAACTTGATAGATAAATTTATATAAGTATCTAGTGTCAATCCATTTATATAAATACCATCTTCACTTTAATCTAATAGAGAGGAATATTCATTTTCACATTGTTACAACTCACAGTTTTGGTAATTCTACCTCAAAGAGTCATTTCTTAGTGTTTTTACATGAAATGAAAAAATATTGTCTTAATGTAGGAGTATTTTATCATATAGATGATTTATATAGTGATATCCTTGTAAATAAACAATAACCTCTTGTAAAGAACCATTATACAAGGGAGAGATTGAGGCATGACTAGTTCATTTAAGGTAAGTATTCTTAACTTTTACTCTTTCATTTAGTAGATAGATATTGCATAAAGTAATAGGTTGAATGTTTTACTCCTTGTTTATTTTATCTCTATATTTACTTGAGTATATTTTTATTTGTTTTTTATTATGTTATTTGTTTTTAACTATCCCCATTTTGTTTTATAAGCTTTAATGAGCACTAGATTAAATTTATTTTATGTATCGTAGTCCTAGCCAAGGTTATTTTGTGGTTATACTTGACTAGAGGCTTTTGAACTCTCTATATTGGTGTTGTGTGATAATATATACCTTAGTTATGTTTAGTATATCTAAATTGGTCATGTCCTAATATAAATAGGTATATAATGAGTTTTTGGTAAGATTAACTTCTCCAAGATTAGAATTCCCTATGTAGGAAAAGTTATATATGCATCCTAATTTGTTGCATACATATTCTCCTTAGGAATGGAAGGAACATAGAATCAATATGGTTTCCTTTTCCCCAAAACCCAAGCATATGATATTTTTAAGAGGAATTATTAGTTTTTTCCTTTTCCCAAACCCTACATATGAGTGAAAAAACTATGAAAATAAATTAATCCCATTTTGGTAATGCAACTCTACTATTTTAAATCTAAAAAAGGGTAATAAAAAAAACAACAAACTAAAAGAGTGATTTTTCATCTCCAATACCAAATGGACAATAAAACACACATGGTGGACATATGCACAATCTATGGGAAAAAAAGAGGGTAAGTCAAATGGCCTTACACCTCTTGAAAACTCAAAAAAAAGAAAAGGGAGAAAGATATATTTTTTTTAAAACCATAAAATTACAAATAAATAGGTGATGAGGAATCCTACCTTGGCTTTTCCTCTTAGATCTACACAAGGAAACCTCTTACAAGTCTTGTAAACTATTTTTTCTCTTCCTTATCTAAGATCCTCTTCTTATTTCTCTAGCTCTCCTCAAATCTTAAATTCTCAACATGAGAAAAAAATTCCTCCAAGGAATGCTTTCCATGCTCTTATAGAAAAAAAATCAAACCTATTGAATATTGGGAAGGTGACACTTGTACCTTCACATTCCTTGGTCATTATTCAAAAATTCATCTCTAAACTCTCCATATACACCCATGTGGGAAAGGAGGACTTATTGTTACATCTTGATTTCCTCACTAAACATGATTTTATTATTAAACAAGCATTATGGTGTTAATGTTGTTTAATTACGATTGTGGTAAGCTATTTTCATTATACTGATGTATGGATAGATATTTAATGATTATTTTGTGTGACTCATTGATTAATTTGCTATATATGAGTTTTGTATGCATATGGATTATGATTATTCAATATTTTTTTCCTTAAGTAGCATTTTTACTTATTATCATGATTACAAACTAACCACCATTCATATTTGTGATGTGGATGAAAGAGAAATTATACTCTCCAATCAGATATAGAGGTAGAGTATCATTAGGGAATATGTTGTAGATAGAAATGTTGTAGGTGTTCATAATCGATAATGAACCCAACATACACCACTTAAAATAATAAAATTCATATTTTGTTTAGATTTTATTGTGTTGTTTTATTTATGCTTGGATGTGTTAATATGGTTTAGATTAATGTTTTGATGCTAATCAATTTTATTTATAGTTACTATTATTTGTTATGATCATAGTGTTTCTAACATTTTATAATATTTTAGTTTTATATTTGTCTTTGAACTATTATAATCTAAATAGTTATCTACATAACATTTCAGGAGGGTACCTATAATAATTCAATGAAAAACATTGTTAGGACACACACACACACACGCACGCACGCACGCACGCACACACACACACACGCACACACACACACACACACACACACACACACACACACACACACACACACACACACACATGCGCGCACACACACACACACACACACACACACACACACACACACACACACACACACACACACACACACACACACACACACACACACACACACACACACACACACACACATGAATTGGAAATAAATTTCATGTTTTAACTTATATCAAAGTGATTTTATTAAACTATGTTTAACCTAGACCTAAAGGGTACCTAGGGGACTTAAGTTTTAAAATTCCTAAGTGAATTACCTAGGTATGTGGCATTGATTATTTAATTTTTTTAACATTTAGATTGATTTTCTAATGTTAATGGATAAGGATTAAAAATATTTTTAAAACATAATTATTATGTTAATTGACTTATTATGTCAACCCTAATTCTAGAAGCATTATTTAATTTTGTGGATTGGTCCTTCAAACCATGCAAACTATGATGACAAGGTTTTGACTGTGAGTTAGAGGAAATATTAGAGAAGTCTGTTAGTTTCATAGATGAGTTGGGATACATGAAGAGAATGCTAGGAATTCTTATTTTTATGGAAATTATTTCTTATAGTGATGGATAATGGGTTGCCATGATTTTAGGAGTTTTAAAATGCATGCAAGGGACTATGAAAATAATAAAGGAGGTTATATTTTTTAGATTGGGGGTTAATAGTGGTAGATATAGGAGAAGAGGAAGGAATAAAGGAAATTTTTGGTAGACAAAAGATAAATAATAATTTAGGCACTAAGAGGTAGGGTTTGTCCTTTGAATTTTCCCTAAGATTTTGTAATCAGATTATGTAATACATAAAATAAATGTGTTTTAGGTTTATAAAATTATAAGGGGTTATTTTATGTAAAAAACCATAATGGATCAAGGATTTGATCTTATGGGAGGAGGAATATCCCCACATAATTTAATAAATGATTCAATTTTTATATACACTGAATATGAAATGTTAGGGTTTGATGTTGAAATAAAAACCTTATTATAGATTGTTACATGGTTGTGTGTATGGTTATGAGGTTTTGGGATGGTTGAGTGTCACTTTATTGGTTTATTATTTGGATTTGTGTGTGTTTTTTGTATGGCATACTCATATAACTATGTATGATTTTATATAATACAAATCAGCTATGTGTTCTATAATGCCAGTCTCAAAATGTTTATGTGATATAAAATGATTTCAAACATTGATGTGGTAGGATTTTGAATCAGGGTTTTTAATGTCTATTAGTAGGTTATGTTTGTTATAAAAAATAAAGGTCTATGTATTACTTTTTTTATTGAAACTTAGTGAAAGGTCTATAAGTTCCCTTATCCATTCGAATTGGAATAGGTTTGGTATAAGGATAGGTAAACTGGGTTTTCATTGGAACATTTCTTGGCTCGTATTCATTATGTATCCCAATTTAGAAGGGTTGGGAATTATTAGTTTTTATACTATGTAAATGAAGGGTTGTGAGTCAATTTTCTTTTAATATTTCATGAATAATCTTAACATTATTATTTTACTTTACTTAGTTTCAGGGGTGATCGTGTATAGAAATTGTGTGATGGATGTATGTAATCCTTAGTATGTCAACTTTGTATACAATAATATGGGTTGAATGGGAGTTAATTGTATTTAAATTATTGTATGAGGATTGTGAGTCATTTTGTATATCATTAGAATGGATGTTTGGTAGTTCTTTTAGACACGTTTCAAATAGTGGTTCAAGTGTGAATGCAAAAATATTGTGAATTGGTTTTGGTATGGATGGTTAAGTGAAAATATTTGACTTAATTAAGTTTATATCAATTGTGTTGACATCATGATTATATTATAATATGTATACTATGTTTGAATAGATTTATATGTCAAATTATAATAGAAAATTATATCGACTGTGTATGTATATTTATGGATAGACAAAGTATAAAAGGTTTTACTTTGATTATATATAAATAATTATGTTTAGTTTATGTTTGGTAGACTATTGGTTGGAGTATAAATTGATTTATTAGTTACCATTGCCATGAACTTAATATTATTTGGTTTTGATTAATTATTAATATTGGGATTGGGTATATATTAATTCCAAGCTCAATGTAAACTGTAGCTAGTTATATGGAATGACTAGGTTATTGTATTTATCTTTGAATAGGAATAATGTCCACATCATCTTAAACCATATAACCATATATGAGAATAATGTTAGAGAAATAAATGCCTATTGGAATGTTTTCTTATTTCAACTAGCTAAGCTTAATATGGTTAGTAAATGTTTTATTGATTTTTATTAGATTATATTAAAACAACCAAGTTAAATTAAATTTTTATTTCTTAAGTAGAAAACTTGAGATATGAGAATAACTTGAACATATATACATATGTATATATGTAATTATGAATTATTCATATAGATTAGTATGTTCTATATGAATATTTCATAGACACACACACACAGATAAATGTATGACAATATATATATATATATATATATATATATATATATATATATATATATATAATGTCATTTGGCTATCAATGGCTAAGGATTTTAAATATATAAATATAACTGGACATATTTGATACACATGTTTATGTGTATAATTTGGGTTTTAAGTAGATGTTTGTTTATAGTGAATATATTATTATTATTATGCAAACTGGAATTGATATCAATAATTTATAATGTGTTTTTCAGTTATAAATTAAGAGTGAATTAATTAATAGATTATTATAGTAATAAATGTTATATTTATTATTATTGATTTTCTTAGGATTTACAGAGAATTTTTTGAAATGTATTATTTAATTATAATGATTATGAACATGAGATGTTGTTAAGAATTGGTAAATTCTTAGATATTATGATGTTTGTTAGAAAATAATTATATATGAAATATTGCCTTAATGTAAAATGGACATTGGATGTATTATAACTTAGGAAATATATTTGGGATAGTACGTTGTCATTATTTAACATGAGATTATTTCTATAATTCTTGTATTTAATTACTCTAGTATTAAATACTAATCTATATAAGAAATACATGGAATTATTGTAAATGGATTATTTGTAAATATGGTATTAATGACACTAATGATTATTATCATGAGATGAATTATCATGTATATAGTTAGAATCTTTAATACTTAGATTGCATGAGATCCAATTTTGTGTGTGTGTGTGTGTGTGTGTGTGTGTGTGTGTGTGTGTGTGTGTGTGTGTGTGTGTGTGTGTGTGTGTGTGTGTGTGTGTGTGTGTGTGTGTGTGTGTGTGTGTGTGTGCGCGTGCATGTGCATGTGTGTACGTGTGCATGTGTGTGTGTGTGCACATGTGCGTGTGTGTGTGCATGTGCATGTGCATGTGTGTGTGCGTGTGCATGTGCATGTGTGTGTGTGTGTGCGCATGTGCATGTGTGTGTGCATGTGCATGTGCATGTGCGTGTGCATGTGTGTGCGTGTTTGCGTGTGCGTGCGCATGTGTGTGTGCATGTGTGCTTGCGTGCGTGCGCGCGTGCGTGCGTGCGTGGGTGTGTGTGTGTGTGTGTGTGTGTGTGTGTGTGTGTGTGTGTGTGTGTGTGTGTGTGTGTGTGTGTGTGTGTGTGTGTGTGTGTGTGTGTGTGTGTGTGTGTGTGTGTGATTATGATTAATTTAATGGATCATTAAACTAAATGAAAAATTTGACCAAAATAATTTTTATAGTTAAAAATTATCATTTCACCTATTTGATTATATGCATGTATACATGATGTCATGTTAGAACATATTTCTTTATGATATGTTGTATGTAGTTAGAATCTTACAACATACAGGTTCTAGTTGACTTCTTGATACATACACCATAATCATCTACTCATCTGTAATGGGAGGGCCATTTATTAGCTGGGAATTATGTAGGGGATCTATGGTACATGGTGTGGAAAATCAATATGATGATGCTCTCCCTCTCCTTCAGTAGTCAACTGATAGAGACTCTTACTCATGATTTAATTTTATTAAATATAACAATTTTATGGACACTCGTTGGTTTTGTCACACATTATATATATTTATATACACTCTAGCATAAAAACATTGTATTATTTTACTTGATAAAAAACATTTTGGATGATATTATTACATTAACTTTAAGTAGTTGATTGAGTTCTTATTATTTAATAATTGTACATTTATGATGGACTATATTTATAATTCTATTGACTTTGTTAATATAATCATTATCTAAATGAATCATGATAGATTTATTATGTTTGATGCATTTAGTTAAAGATAAATTGACTAATATTTTAGGAATAATCTGATTTGGTTATTAAATTAATGTTTTTAAAAAAATAACCATTATTTGAATTAAACTTAGTGGGGTTATAACATTGTTGTATTAAAGTTGAGGCTCAAACTTTAGGACTTAATGAGTCTGATAACATATTCATATTCTTCTCTTAATCAAAAATTACAATGGTGCACAATATACTTATAAGTGAGGGTAATTCAAACACCAACCCTCTAGTAGATCCAAACCAATTTTCCACAGAGCAAGCAACAAAGTTGGATCAAATTCTCACTACCATACGTGAAAATAGGGATTGAATCATGACCTTAGATTAGGAAGTGCATACACATGTTGAGGAATTCAATTAGGAGGAGGCTAAATAGAATCTTGTTTATTAAGATCATAGGCATGATGAGGTGCCATAGGATGTGAGGGCTCGAGTAAGTATAGAACTTGCATAGGATATGAAGAAGGTAAATCCTACTAAGATATATTGAATTGTAGTTGGGTATGGTGTTTTTGTTTGGTTGACATAGATAAAAAATTACTTTGAGATACAAAAATGCTTATAAGTTATTAAGGTATTTTGGGTAGTATATTAGCTTAATAGAGAAGTAACAATATGGTGGGTGAATAAGAAGATAGAGATAAACCTAAAATATACCATCACCACATTAGAGAAATTTGTGGTTTGTTTAAATCAGGTCTATGAGAAGGTAGTTAAATAAGAGTGTAAGTTGAAATCTCTTGCTTAGTTTAGAGAGAATTTTAAGAAAATTTGTGGAGGTTCCAAACTAAATCTTAAGAAGAAGATTTGGAAGAGGAAAATGAATTCCAATAATTATTTTAGGAGTTAGAATACTAAGTTTAGTAACTTCTTGAGTGGAAATAAAATGAATAGTTGTTTCAAATTTGGTTTTAAGGGGAACTAGCAGTCAAAAATGAAAGGACCACCTAGTGGATGCTTCATCTATGGAGGTAACCACTTTGTGTGGGAATATAGTCAAGGAAAGTATTAAGAAAAATCTAAGGGTACTACATAGCAAGGGAAATTTCAATAGAGAATACATGCAACTATTAATAATCATCAATCTAATTTTAAAGCTTCACCTATTGAGATTATAGGTAATATTTTTGGTCAACCTATTTCCATTTTGATTGATATTAGAGATAATGAGTGTTTAATTTCTCCATGTAAGCTTTCTAAGTTGTCTAGGAAAGTTGGTTCAATGGTAAATGCATGGTTAATGCAATATGATAATGATGTCAAGGTCAGAATTTATAGGTGTTTAGTGGAAGCTAAGATTAAGATACCTAAATTCACTACTATATTAGATCTTTATACAACTCAATTAGGTTCATATGATGTAATCCTAGGGGTGAATTGGCTTGATATGCATAAATCAAAGGTAGATTTCTATCTAAAGAAGGTAAAGTGTTAGGTTGATTTTGGCAATCAAAAATAGATTTAAGGTCAGAAAGGGGAGTTAAAACTTAGGTAGATTTATATAGTTTAACTTAAGAGGGCTCAGAGGAAAGGATGTCAGACATTTATTGCTAAAATAAATGATATGAAGGAAGAAAAGGAGTCATTAATAGAGGATTACCATGTCTTTATAAAATTTTAGGATATGTTTTTAGAGGAATTCTCAGGATTACCACCAAAGTGGGAGTTTGATTTCTTAATTAAAATTATACCTAGTTTAGAATTGCAACCTAAGGCACCTTATAAGATGACTATATATTTGGTTGATTTGAAGGCTCAACTATAAGATTTGTTATTTAAAGTGTTGATTCGACCAAGTGTGTCACCATGGGGTGTACCAATCATGTTCATCAAGAAGAAATATGGTACTCTTTGCCTATGTATTGATTACAAGATGTTGAACAAAGTGACAATAAAGAATAGGTATCCATTGCCTCAAATTGATGATATCTTTGATCAAATGCATGGGGAAATAATTTTCATAAAGATATATATTTGAGTAGGATATCATTAGTTAAGGATTAGAGAATATATTCCTAAAAAAAAATTCAAAAATTGGTATGGACCCTATGAGTTTATAGTATTACCTTTTAGGTTAACAAATGCTCTAGCAGTGTTTTTGAATCTCATGAACAATGTGTTTAGGGATTATCTAGATCACTTTGTGTTAGTTTTTATGGACGATATCCTCATTTATTCTAAGAATAAGTAAATCATATATAACATTTGGAGTTGGTGTTGAAACATTTAAATAAGCACAAAATCTATGGTAAGTTATCTAAATGTGTATTTTCTTGAGTAAATTGGAATAGTTGGGACACATTATCTCTGTAGATAGAATTTTAATTGATCTAATGAAGATAAGAGACATTATGGAGTGGCCAGTACCCAAAAATGTGCACAAAGTGAGATTTTTTATTTGTATAGTAGGGTATTACAAGAAATTTATTCCATATTTCTTAAAAATAACCAACCCAATTACTTTTCTTTAGCATAAGAATAAAAGTTGTCTAATTGGACAAGTGTGAGAAAGATTTTTAGGAGTTGAAAATGAGGCTTATGTCAGCAATTATGCTAAGAATTCCTAATCCTAATGGTCAGTTTTTAGTACTCACTGATGAATTTAAGGATGGTCTTAGAGGAGTTATTATGCAGGATGGTTCAGTTGTAGCATATGAGTCTAGGTAGCTCAAACCATACGAAGTTAATTATGCTCCACATGATATGAAACTTACAAAAAAATTGAATGTATTGCAAGTTTGGATGCATTATCTATTAGGGAAACCATTTGATCTCAATACTGATCACTTAGGACTCAAATATATCTTCACCCAATTGAACCTAAATACTCATTAGAGACATTAGTTAGAGTTACTACTCGACTATGATTTTGATATTAACTACATCAAGGGAAAGGAAAATAGATTTGTTGATGCCTTAAGTTGTAAAAGGTATATAGTAGTGTTGTCTACTATTAGGAGTACCTTTCATAATAAAGTTGTTATATTCTCCCATGGAGAAGGATTTTATGAGAAAGTTAGGAAATATTTGTTAGAGGATGCTCAAAATCCTAAGTTCAAAGGATTCAAGTTGGAAAATTATGGTATTTTGAGGTATAATGGTAGAATGTATGTACTTTATAGAGAGAATTTGATGATCACTATGCGAAAGGAATTACATAATGCCCCATATTTAGGTCATCCTAGAGTGACTAAGCTCATAGCTAAGATAAAACCTCTTTATTTTTGGAAAGGAATTAAAAGGGATGTAATGGATTTTGTGTCTCATTACTTGATGTGTCATCATGTGAAAACTAAACATGTGCATTTGGTAAGATTATTGTTTCTTAATGATATACTAGAATGGAAGTAGTAGGTAATTAGTATGGACTTTGTCCAAGGTTTTTCATTATCATGAAATTGATATGACATGATCTTGGTGGTTGTTGACAAATTAACCAAGGTAGCTCACTTCATACTAGGTAATTTGATTGATGATGCACCAATGATTGCAAAGAGATTTGTGAAAGAGGTATACTAGTTATATGAGTTTTTAGATATGATCATTTTAGATCGAGGTTTAAGTATGACATCTATATTTTGGTTTACTCTAAATTTAGCTTTGGGCATACAGTTGAATTTCATTACTAAATATCATCCAGAAACATATGGACAAATAAAGAAGGTAAACTAAGTTCTAGAAGATATTATTTGAATGTATTGCATGGACCAAAAATATAAGTGGGAAGAATATATTCCACTAGTAGAGTTTAATTATAATAACTCTTACTAACCAGCTTTAAATATGGCTCCATTTGAAGCATTATATGGAAGGAAGTGTCAAATACTAATCGGTTGGGACAAGCTAGATGAAAGGGTGGTCTTTGGTCCTTAAATGATTTTAGATATGGAAGAGTAGGTTAATTTAATCAGATAAAGGTTGGTTGAATCTAATTAAATACATAAAAGATATGTTAATCTCAAAAGGACAACAAGATAATTTTCTATTGGAGATAAAATATTTATGAGGGCTAAGCCTTAGAAGAGCTCAATTAAGTTGGGTAAATCAATGAAGCTTTCAAAAAAATATGTGGGACCCTTCCAGGTCTTGGAAGTGATCATTTATATTTTGTATAGGCTTTCCTTTCAATAAATCTATTTCTTTTACATAATATTTTTCATGTGTCCTATCTTAAAAAGTATATAGTTGATCTTTCTCATGTATTAGACTGGAATGATTTACAGGTTCGAGATCATGGGGTGGTCATAGTAGAATCGGTTAGAATAATTAACATTTAAAAAATTAGTTTGCATAACATAGAAGTGTCATAATGCAAGGTCTAATGGAACCAATATTCTGAGGATAGTTCCACTTGGGAGGACTATGATGAGTTTTACAGGCTATTTCCACATTTATTTGTTTGAGCATTTAATGTTGTTATTTGATTTTATACTATATGTTATTTGATTTTAGAACTATGGTTTGAAATAAATGTCATTAGGATGATGACCAATTTTAAAGGGAAGGATGTTACATCCTGATTTCCTCACTAACCATGATTTGTTTATTAAACATATATTATGGGGTTAATTTCTTTTAATTACTAGTGTGGCAAAATATTTTTATTATATTGATGTATGGATAGACATTTAATAATTATTTTGTGTGATTCATTAATTTATTAGTTAGTTATATATGAGTTTTTTATGCATATGGATTATGCTTATTTAGTATTTTTGTGCTTTAGTAGCATTTTTTTACTGATTATCATGATTAAGGACTAACTACCATTCACATTTGTGAGGTGGATATAAGATAAATTGTACTCTCTAGGTAGATATGGAGGGAGAGTATCATTAGAGAAGATGCTATAGATGGAAATGTTAGAGGTGTTGAGAATCGATAACAAAGCCAACACACACCACTTATCACAATAAAATACATTTGTTTCATTGATTTTCATTGTGTTGATTTATTTATGCTTGGATGTGTTAATATGGTTTAGATTAGTGTTTTGATGATAATCAATTTTATTTATAGTTAGGATTGTTTTATATGATCATAGTGTTACTAAAATTTTAGAATATTTTAGTTGTATATTTGTCTTTGAAAAATTATACTCTAAATAGTTATATGCATAACCTTTTAGGTGGGTACCTTAAAGTATTCAATGAAAAAAATTGTTAGGACACACACACACACAAAGATGAATTGGAAAAAAATTACATGTTTAAAATTATAACAAACTAATTTTATTAAATTTTATTTAACCTAGATCTAAGGGGTACCTAAGGGGACTTAAGTTTTAAATATCTAAGGGAATTACCTAAGTATGTGGAATTGATTGTTTAAATGTTTTTAATCATTTATATTTATGTTTGAATGTTAATGGATATGTATTCAAACTATTTTTAAAACATAATTATTATGTTAATTAACTTTTTACATCAAACCTAATTATAGAAGCATCATTTGGTTTTGTGGATTGGTCATTCAAACCATGAAAAATATTATAGAAAGGGTTTGACTGTGAGTTGGAGGAAATATTGGAGAGTTTTTTTTTGTTCAATGGATGAGTTGGGAGACATGGAGAGCATGCTAGGAATTTATAGTTTTATGGTGAGTCTTTCTTGTAGCGATGGAGAATGGTTTACCATGATATTAAGGGTCTTCAAATGCATGCAAGGGACTACAAAAATAATAAAATATTTTTTGAGTTTTTAGATTTGGGGTTAGATGGAAGATAGAGGAAAATAGGAAGGAAAAAAGGAACCTTTTTGAATATAAATGAGAAAGACTACTTTAGGCACTAAGAATTAGGGTTTGTCCTTTGAATTTACCCTAAGATTTTGTATTTAGATTCTGCAATCAATGGAATAAATGTTTTTTGGGTTTATACAATAATAAGGGGTTATTTTATTAAAAAACCCATAAATGGATCAAAGATTCAATCCTATGGGAGGAGGAATACCCCCACACAATAAAATCAATGATTCAATTTATGCATACACTGAATATGAAATGTTAAGGTTTGATGATGAAAAAAAAAACATTGTATATAGATTGTTACATGGTTGTGTGCATGGTTATGAGGCTATGGCATGACTGAGTGTTACTTTACTAGTTTATTATTTGGTTGTGTGTGTGTTTGTTATATGGTATACTCATATAACTATGTATTATTTTGTATAATCCAAATCGATTGTGTGTGTTATATAATTCTAGTCTCAAAACATTTAAGTGATATAAAAGGATTTGAAGCATTGATGTGGTAAGGGTTCAAATCAGGGTTTGTAATGTTTATTATTATGTTGTGTTTGTTATACAAAATGAAGTTATGTGTATTACTTGTTTCATTAAAATTTAGTGAAAGGCCTATAAGTTAACTTATCCATTAAACTTAGAATAGGTTTGGTATAAGGATAGGTAATTTGGGTTTTCATTGGAATATTTCTTTGCTCATATTCATTATGTATCTAAATTTATAAGGGATGAGTATTATTATTTCTTATACTTTGTACATGAATGGTTTTGAGTCAAAATTTGTTTAATAAGTCATGAATAAGCTTAATGTTATTATTCGACTTTAATTAGTTTGGGGAGTGATTGTGTATAGAAATTGTGTGACAAATCTATGTAATCCTTAGTATGTCAAATATGTATACAATATTATGGGTTGATATGGAGTCAATTATATTTAAATTATTTTATGAGGATTTTGATTCATTTTTATATCATTATAAGGGATGGCTAGAATTTGTTTTAGACACATCGCAAATAGTTTTTTAGCTGTGAATGCAAAAATATTGTGAGTTGGTTTTGGTATGGATGTTTAAGTGACATTATTCAACTTAATTAAGTTTATATTGACTATTTTTACATTGAGATTATATTATCATATGTATATTGTGTTTATATATCAACTAAGAATAAAAACTTATATTGACTATGTATGTATATTTATGGATAGACAAAGTATAAAAGGTTTTACTTTGACTGTACATAAAAAATTATGTTTGGTTTAAGTTTGGTCTATGTTTGGCAGACTATTGTTTGAAGTATAAATTTATTTATCAATTACCGTTACCAAAGTCTTAATATTATTTGGTTTTTATTAATTATTAATACTTGGGTTGGGTATATATACTACGTCTAAGTTAAATGTAAACTGCAAGTAGTTATATGTAATGATTGGGTTGTATTTATCTTTGCATAGGACTAATGCCCACTTCATCTTGAACCATATAACCATATTTAATAATAGTTTTATAGAAATAAATAAATTTTGTATTGTTTTCTTAATTCAACTATATGAGAGTAATATGGTTTATACATGTTTCATTGATGTTTACTAGATTGTATTAAAATGTTCAAGTTAAATTAAGTTTTTATTTCTTAAGTAGGAAATTTGAGATATGAGAATAAATAAAACATATATACATACTTATATATGTAATTATGGATTATATATATATATATATATATATATATATATATATATATATATATATATATATATATATATATATATATATATATGACCATTTATATTTATATATTATGCCATTTAGTTATCAATGACTAAAGATTTTAAATGTATATAAATGTAAGTGGACATATTTGTTATACATGTTTATGCAGATAATTTGGGTTGTAAGTAGATGTTTGTTTATAATGAATAGATTGTTCTTATGAAAACTAAGATTTATATATTTCATTTATAATGTGTTGTTTATTAATAAATTATGAGTGAATTAATTAATATATGATTAGAATAATAAATGTTGTATATATTATTATTGATTTACTTAGGATTTACTAATAATTTTCTAAAATGTATTATTTAATTATAATGCTTGTGAACATGGGATGTTGTTAGGATTTGGTAAATTATTGGATATTATGATTTTTGTTAGAAAACAATTATATATGCAATATTGACTAAATGTAAATTAGACATTAGTTGTATTAGAACTTAGGAAATATATTTGTGATGATTAGTTGTTATTATTTAACATGAGATTATCTCTATAATTCTTGTATTTAATTAATGTGGTATTAAATACTAATCCATATGAGAAATACATGGAATTATTTTATATGGATTATTTGGAAAGATGGTATTAATGACACTAAATATTATTATCATGAGATAGATTTTCATGCATATAGTTAGTCTTTAACACTTAGATTACATGAGATCTGATTGAGTGTGTGTGATTATGATTGATCTAATAGATCATTAAACTATATGAAAACTTTGGACAAAGTAATGTTTTAAGTTAAACATTATCATTTCACCTATTTGATTATATGCATGTATGCATAATGTCATGTTAGAATGGATTTCTTTATGATATGTTACACATAGTTAGAATCTTATAAAACATGGGTTCTAGTTGACTTCTTGATATTTTTTCCTTAATAATATAATAATCCATGAAGGGAGGAACATTCCATAGTTTGGAATTGTGAATGAGATCTATGGTGCATGGTTGTTATTTCAAATCACTCTAATGATTCTCTCCTCCTCTAGCAGTTAGTTAATAAAGACTATTATTCATGATTTTAGTTTATTATATATAATAAGTTTATAGAAACTCATTGGTTCAATGGAACATTATATTTATTTATATACACTCTGATGTAAAAACATTATATTATTGTACTTGATAAATAACAGTTTGGCTACTCTTATTGTATAATATTATTAGGTTAACTTTTAGCAGTTGGTTGAGTTGTTATTATTTAGTAGTTATAAATTTTTGAGGGAATATATTTTTAATTGTGTTGAATTTATTAAACCCAATTGGTTTCTAAAACTTACACATACCTATTAATTTTCTCAATTCCTAATTTCATGTTGAAGCTATTAAATGTAAACATATCATGCCATTTATAATAATAAAAAAATTCATACATACAAAATCCAAATATTAACATGCTAATATCATATACATGTAATCCAAAATATTATTATATAACAATATTAGCTTAACTAATATAGTAATGTAGTATGCATATTAGTAATCAAATGAAATTATCCATAACCACCATTTGAACTGTAATAAAATACAAACTAATATAATTTATAACAAAAGATAAACTATCTCACTAATAAAGAAAAAATAATACATATCATGTCTCCATAACATAAGGATCATGTCATAATAGGTCAAGTGTAATATATAAAAAAGATTCAAAAAAGGTCTCTATGAAATTGGGAAATACACATGATTTAATGATGATTTTTTTTTTTGGTGTATCATGGTTTAGAAAAATATTGTCAAAAATTTTCATATTTAAATTATCATTATGTTGTGGTCTTACTTATTCTAAAGGTGTGATTAATTCTATAGTATTATCATCAACATGATCCTATATCTTATTCCTAAACTTGTAACACTAGTTTGTGGAGTGCTCAATGCATTCATTATAGTCAAAAAATATATTATTGTCTAAGTCCTTGGGTTGAGGCTTGGTAAAATTGAGCTCAAATGAAAGAGGTAGAGAGATGAGATAATAAATAAACCTTTATAACAATATATGAGGATGTTTTTTCAAACTTGTAAATTTTATCTAAGGTGGAGTTGTCAGTTGAAGCTTATTTTTTGGTTTTGTTATTGCATTTATTGTTACTTTTGTTTCATTTTTGCTCTCATTATATTTTAATTTGTATTTTAGATTGCTTTGGAAAATTAAAGTTTATGTAGATGGAGAAATTAGCTCATACTTTGTATTATTTAATGATAAAATCTTAACTTACCTTTATTTTAATATATATCATAGCTCATCAAAAGATCCAAATTTGTCAAACATTATTGATTTTCAGAGTGGTGATAAAAATATTTGAGTAAAAATATATTTCAATTAATTTTTATTAGAGTTTGTCATATTTAATATAATATTATTATACCAAAGAACATATTCACTAATAGGTTCATTTGACTCTTGCTTGAGTTTATAAATTTGTACATAAGATAAATTTTCACCAATGTTGATTGAGAAATGTGATAAAAATTTATCTAAAAATGGGTTTAATGCTCCAAAATATTGAAGTGGGAGATCATATAACCATCATAGATCATAATCCTTGAAAATTCTTCGAAAAGTCCTAGTAAGTAATTTTTCATTATAAGCATAGTCAAAAAATGTTGCATGGAATGAATGAAGATGCTTCTCAACATCACCTTTACCCTCATAAAGTTATATCATAAGTGATGAAAACCTTATTTTTAGTGGGTAGTAGGTTATTTTAAGTGCTAAAAGATGATCTATTAGATTTTGAGAGTCCATTGAGTAAATTTGGATACACCTTGATCTAACTAAAATATTTTAGCATGCAAGGATATAAAAATTTGATCAAGAGATGACACATTAGGAGAAGTTTGAATAGAACATTATATGGGTATTATAGGAGGTGCATATGATGCATTTATATAAATAGGCATGTTAATATATTATAAACCAAAGGATAACCCCAACGGTGTTGAAACATATCTAACTATAAAGGTTGATATATGAATTATAATAATAGTATAAATTAGAGCATATAAGGTGGAGGTGGAAGTTGAAACTAATTTATTTTTATTGACTCTTGAAATGTAGATGAATACATCAATATTATGTGGGTTATCATTAAGATAACCATTAACTTTTTCATTAATTTCCTCCTCTTTTTATATAATAATGTTATAGTCTCAATTTCCATAGTAATTTCAACAAGAGGATGTGGGGTAGGAATTATAAAATTTAAAACATATAAATATTTTTGTTCCCAAGTCATGATATACTTTATAAAAATTGGACTTAACAATGCTTATAGATTAGGAATATTGTGACAAGAATCTGGGTTGATTAAGACTTGAGATTATATATTAATGATTTTAACCTTATTATTATTTTTGGATTTGATCAATTAATACAAATAATTAATAATATATTGGAAGTTAAGACAAAATGTAATACCAAAATTCAATATATGTGAACTATATTCACTCATTATGACTGGGTTTTTAACTTTGAAAAAAATTCAACAATCAGGGTGTAACTAGTCAAGGGTGTGCTTGTTTTGTAGGTTTTCATATATACTAATCATAGTCATAAATAGTGAATATGGACATAAATGCAGTAGATTAAAAAATAATTACACCATTCTCATAGCCACACTATTTCATCTCTTGGTGCACATTGAGAGTATCTTCTTGGGGCTAACTGTTTATCAATGCACTACAAGAACAAATGATTGAATGCTTCCTATGGATGAAAAATAAAATTGTATGTGTTTTACATATATTGGGAGGTATGTGGAATTGGAATAGGTAAAAATGATAATCTATTTTCCTAAAACAACAACTCTTATGAGTTTTAAAACCACTGAAACCTTATTTTTAGGAAAACAAAGTAAAAAATAAAAATTAAATAAGAAAGGAAAGGCTTGAAAATAAAGTTTCAATTTCACAAATATATTTTACCCTATTTTTATATAAAACAATAAGTGTATTATGATAATTATAGGTATAAAAATGGTAATATCAAAATTATAAAGATATACAATATTCAACTATTATGATTTGATAAATTTCTAAATACAAAAAGTTATTATTATGGTAAAGTACTAAGAAGAAATATACTTAGATTTCATAAGATCTTTGTTGACTATTATGACTATTTGAATATGAAAATAATAATAAGTGATTGTGAAGGTTTAGTATCAAGCACAAAATAAGAAATAAAACATGTATAGGTTTATTATAGGTGGATGACAACACATTACACTCCAATTTTTTGACCACATAATCATCTTAGTTGATTGTGATAGATGGAAGACAAAAAAAGATAGAGTAAGAAAAATTATGGAAAAGATAAAATAGAGGAAAGACTAGATAATAAATATATACATGAGCATAGTATATGGACAACAATGTAATGAACTAAATTTTGCTGACTATGGACTTATCCCAATTGACTATGTGTAAAAATTGATCATTACACCTTAAAAATTGATCACTACACCTATTTCACCTATAAATGTTGATTAATATGATATATCAAACTTAGGGTTTGACCATTTAAATATCATTGTTTAAATTCTCTTATCTTTGAAACCCTTCAGGGAATTTGATAACTTGAAAACCTAAAAGAAAAAGAGGGTAGTGTAATAGGCTAAGATGATCTCAAATCACCCCCTTGATGATTGACTGATGCATACATATCAAATACTCTAAGGAGGTAAATCAAGTACACATATTTTTCCCAACTAAAGTGAATGTTAAATTGTGTTCCTTTGACTTTATGTGCAATTATAATATGGATTATATACTTGAAAATGATATCCCTTGAATTGATTTATAGGGATCTTAAATTATATTATGGTTATTCTTTTGACTAAAAATATATATATGATTATACTAAGTGAATAAAAATTTATCCTAATGAAATATTCTTTATTTGTAATTATAGGTGAATATTTTGGAAATTTCCTTTACCTAACATCATGAAACATGTGGTAAGACATAAAAGGAAGATTTAAAATTTGGAAACTATCTATTAATTTGTAGGGGATGTGACCAACCAAATTGGAAAGGGGAAAGTTGTACCTCTTTCCACTTAGAGTGGAATTGTATAGAATAGGGAATAATCTGAAGGTAATTTTAGACGGTTAGAGCATTTAACATTGAGAGTTATGTGTAATAGTAAGAATAAAAAAAGATTCAAGCCCACGTATAAAATAATGACATAAATGAATGGTGAATAATGGTTATGTAATTGGATGTAAGTTAATAGTAGAAAAAATAAATGGTCAAGCCCACATACATAAAAATTACATAGAGGAATGGTGAATAAGAGTCAAGTAATTAGGTGCAAGTCATACAATTAGGTATATGCCAATAATTAACATTGTCAAATACCTATGACCAAATTTATATGTGTAATGTTTGTATATTACATGTTTGATTTTAATTTATGTTAAAAAAATTATTACACTTAAGGATAAAACTAAAAAAAATCTATGATTAGTCGAGAACCTACTGATTTTATTAAAATTGCTCTAGCTAATTCTAGATTTGGCTTGAAAAAAATAATGGATTATAGAAAAAGTATCTAACATTTATTTAGGATTTTTTACTTCTTTGAATGATAATTTTTTGAACGTGACTCAAATTGATAACATTAATATGTGAAGTGGATTATATTTAAGAAGCTTGTTTAGATGCATAAACTAGGATTGAAAAAAAAAATAGAAAACATGTCATAGAAAAACCTAATGAAATAATATGATTAATGAAGAAATTTATAGAAATTATGTGTCAAAACATATATTGTGATAAAGAGGCTCAAGATAGGGTTATATTTAAATATATAACCTATAAGGTATATCATGATGTTTATACTCTTAAGTTTAGTTATTTATTTTTTAGGCATCATGATCAAATTCTTGTTTTAATTATATAATCTAAGAGTTTCAACATACACCTTCTCATGTAGCCATAAATTTTATTCTAAATTTGTCTATGTTAAAATTTCTATTGGTTTTAATATTTCATTAATATTACTTATTTTTTTCACAATGCTTCTAATACTTCTCAAAATTCTAGTATTTCTCAATGTTTTAACCTCTTAGGACTTAGTGTATGTAAACCTTGTTTGTTAAAGAGATGAGTATACTAAATTATGGTAATAATATGTAATAAATACATACATTGATCTGTTATAAAATTTACTAGTTTGGCCTTTCTAAAAAAAGTGATAAAAAATGCAAACAAGAACTTAACTAGAAAATGACTTAAATGGATGATATGGAGGCTGAAAATAGAGGTAGAGGTTGGTTTGAGTGTCATAAATATGAGCCAAATGTCAAAAAACCTCCTAAATATTAGCACCCTAAATATATATGTCGAGTTAGTTTCCCTATTTTGGTGGTAGTCTCCTATGTGTAGGACTGTCTTGAGCTTCTAGGTGCACCTATGTTTGGATCTTTGAGGTCTATTTCTACATGCACAAGTTATGAAACCCTATCTATTGCCTGTTTTTAATAAATTTATGATAAAATCCTAATCTTCCATGTTCCTAAGGCATATATTTGAAACAAGCTAAAAAGTGTGTTTGTTAGTGGGGGTAAGTTGGACATACTCATCACCCCATTGTGATGAGAATTGCCTGCATACCAATACTCTGAAGAGGGATCAAGCCTAATGAACTTTTACCCACCTAAGTTTTGGTGCAATTAAAAGTGAGTCTAATATGATACTGGAATTGAGTGATTTGAATGTGTTTGAGACAAGAAATTTGGGTAGTCTAAGCTTATGAATGGTGTAGATGGTAGTATGTATAAGTAGGTCATAATAGGGATTGATAACTTAGTTATTCACAAATTATTTTGAGTTTGCATATGTTTTTTTAATCTAATTTTCATACAGTGGTTAGAGGGATAAATGTAATGTATTTATACTATTTTTTTTCTTATGCATGTGCTAAAAGTGGCCTAGGCTAACCCTAATGAGTCTAAGATTTGAAAAGATATCAATTTGTGAAAAGAGAAAGGAAAATATAGTAGAACCATTATTTGGACACTAGCACCATGTGGTGCTACTATCCCTATTATGGTGTTGGTGTCCAAGTGGTATAACACTAATCATGAAGGTACAAGATGAAATAATGAAGGTTTAGGATTGTTTTATGGATGACTAGGGATGTTTATGGTTGGCACAAAGGATTGATAAGTGTGATAATAAGATCTAAGTAGGTCTATGGATAAGATAGGGATAGGTGGTCTCAAGTAGCACTATTATCACTCAAGTTCCAATTTTACGTGATTATATTCACCCCCATTTATTTTAAAATTGTATCAAAGTGAAATGACTAGGATAAAGGAAACATAAGCATAATTGGACTTACCTAGGAGGTGAAGCCCATGAATTTGGGTCTAAGTATGTGAAGCATGCTCTAATGTGTGTCATGCAAGTGAAATGTGCATAAGTAAATCCTAAATTAAGAGATATCAAAAGTAAAGACAAAATTGAGTAAAGAAGTAAAATTGAGTAAAATTGGTAAAGGGATAAGAAAGAGGAAAGGAATGAATACACCTCATTGGGTATGTGAACCAATGCATAAAATTGGTGATAACATGTGTGTGTGTGTGTGTAGTGATCAATCTATGAATAGCTTGAAATAAGTTGATGGATTTCTCAATCTTCATGTGTTGGTGGCTCAATAACTCAATCTAATTTTAAATCCATTATTACCCATCCCCTACTTGGTGGATCATGACTTGTGAATAGCTTGGATTGGACTGATGGTGTGTCTAACCCTTTTATGTAGGTGGATCAACTAATCAAGTAGATTATGACTCCATCATTACCTACCCATGTGTAGTAGATGCATTTAAAATTGAAATTATATGATGTAACTAGAAATGTCTAACTAAAAATGTGAACTCTATAGCCACACATGTATATTATGCAACTCTGGGCCACTTGAGAATGCTAAACACTATAGATGGAGTAAGGTATAAAACTAGTGTATAACCTAGAATATGATGTCATATGTATACAATTTATAGAATGACATGTTGTAATTTGTCATTCCATTTGATCAATCAATATGTAATTGAGAATATAGAAATAATATGCCATACACATGCCCTCAAATTTGATATATGAGCATATGGATTCTAGACTGAGTTGTAATAATTTATATCTAAGTATCTAAACCATAAATTATAATGGTAATGCTACACATGATGCCCCCAATATGATCAAACTGGTATGAATTTGAGCTAAACTAGTATGAATCTAAGCAAAATTGGAAAATCTATAATTGAATTTATGCAAACCTAGATTGTACTTACCATAATTTTTTAGCTAATCTATATTTTTATGAAACTAAGATTAATAGATAGTAGCACAATATCTTGTATGGTAACACCATATGGTGCTAGTGTCCTAAATTATGCACTAATGTCTTGCTCTAATTTTTATGCAAATGTATTGATCTCTATGTCACTATTTTCCCACTGTGTTTACCTAAGTCTGATTTATTTAATATGAGCCTATGTGCTAAAAAATGTATGATGAATGAATTACGGTAGAATGATGTCTATGAAAAACCCCTATGAATGCCTCCTCTTTTAAGGGGAGTTGTTAAACCTATACAAGAACTATCCTCAAAATAACATGCTCTATAATATTTGTGTTAGCCGTAGAATATATGATATCTACGTAATAATCCAATATAATGTGCATACATAACATCATAATGTAAATATAAGTTTTTAATATGTAATGTATGTTATATCTATCATTCACAAGGGTGTAAATATAGATATAACATTGTATGTAACAATATATCTAAATAATAATTGAGTAGCTCACTAGGGGGATGGGGCATGATGTCCATCACAACACCCAAGTAGAAAGAGGAGATGTATGAGGTGCCTCTTATAATATATAAATAGAGTGTGTAAAAATAAAGAGAAAATTATCATGGACATGACACATAAAAGAAATCATACATACAATACACATAAGGCACGTAAATTAAGACAAAGGAACACAAAAAAGGACATGGGCACATGTCACTAAATATAAGAAAATAATACATATAATAACATGTTCAAATGTCCAAATACACAAAAAAACACAAGTTATCTTAGATGCACATAGAAGGACATGTTTAAATTTATACATACATAATCAGGAAAGCACACACAAGGACATAGGCACATGTCCAAAGAAAACAAATAGTGAAAAGAAGTGGTGTAGTGCCAAATAGAAATGGCATGTGCAAATGCCCTCAAATAGAATAATCATAGAGATACAATCAAATATAAACTAATAAATCTATAAATGAAAGTATGCAGGAACATGTAATAAAAAACTATGTAAGATCTAAGATGTACATATACTAAGTCTAAAGTAGTAGTAGATGATAAAAATTTAAGTGTAGCATGATCAATATCAAGATATAATAATGATAAAGTTATGATGTACAGCATGGAAAGATGGAACTTGGTAATTGAAACTAGTTATAAGGTTCCCCCAAATGGTTGAATGTGTTAAAATAAGAACCCATGTAGCTATGTATATGCCCCAAATGGGTAGATGATAGAAAATTTGGATTGGTATAGTGGACCTAAGTCCTATAGTAATATGTAAGAACTTGAAAAGAGCAAGTGAAACATGTATATATGATAAAACTAACTATACTAAGATATCTAACATATGTAGTTTCTAACACAAATATGAAGTGTAAACATGGTAATGCATACAATCTATAATTTTGTCTTTTATATGTAAATATTTGAATGTTTATGTTTTTGACATATTATATTATTTTTGTATTTTATGGATATGAGCTATGTACAGGAAGCATGAAAATGAAACAATATACAAGGAGTAAAAGTGAAGGAAATTATGTGCAATAAAGGGGGAATAATACTAACTAATGATTCTCATGGGATACTCACTATAAATATGGCCTATGTCAAATAAAGGAATAGTGATCATGCATGTTATATGAAATGGTAAATGTAGTCTTATAACTTAATATACTGAGTGATCTATATATGTCCCTACCTATGAAGTAGTGCTAAGAATCCATGAAATTAACTATGATGTCTTATAAACTATAGGGGTCTTAGGGACCCATCTAGTAGAAGATGTTGTAACTGGCATAGGTTCCCTATGTTGAGAACCTTGAGAATTCAATAATATTGATCTTATAAGAAAATGATTAAAGGGATACCCTCTATAATATTCAACATATCTATTAGAAACTCAAGTTGAAACCTATTGAATTAGATTGCTCAGATCTCCTTCAAACTTGGACTAACATTGGAAGGGTCTAAAAATTGTTGGATACTTTAACTTAGGCCATACCTCTAGATTATGAGGCTATCTCCTTTGATCCATAAAATTTGAATCCTTTTCCTAAATCTACTTACTTTGGGGATGAAAAGAGTTAGAAATATAACTAGAAGGGAAAGCCTATACTAATTATGGTGATGCACCAATTCTTGAATTCATCTACTCATTTTAAACTCCAACTAACACTAATAAGCAAAGTAAATCACTAAATATTACAACTTTAAGTGACTCCTATGCAAAATTATTTCACATAAAGGTTTCATCAAGTGAACAAATCATGAGGGAAATGATGGGAGGCTTGATTCAAGGCACTAACCAATCAATATCCTCATGGTTAGCTCAATCACTCAACATCAAACACTATATATGACTTAAATAAGATGATATACTAGTAACTAGGTGATATTAGGACCTACCAAGGGAGAAAAAACTACCACATGTGAAAATAAAACTAATAAAAATACACTAAACCTATACCAAGGAATCTAAAATAGTCATTTTTATTATCTTAAGAGACTACAAAGCTCAATCTTGGTAGAGTTTCCTCATGCCCAAGAGAGAAATCCTAAAAAAAGTCCTAAAAGCCTAAATATATAGAAGATGAGGAGAAAACAAGAAAAGAGAATGATGTAGATGAGAGAATAAAATTCATTTATTAATAACATCAACTCAAGTACTACTTTAGTTATCACTCATTGTAAATATTCCTCTAAGAATATCTCCATGTTTGATGGTGTTGCATGAACTATTTGGCATTGAAAACAAGGTGGTGGGTTATAATAAGCGTATAAAAAATTATCTTTATTTGAGCACAAGAACAAGTTAAGTGAATGAATCTTTTATGCATGAAGACTATGGAGTATGAATTTATTGTTAGTTAAGGATAAATTATTTAGAGTTATTGTCACTTAAGATTAGTAAACTCATTCATTGACACTTAAGACTAGTTGTGCATGAAATTTTCCATTTGAAGACTAGCTATGCATGTGTTTGAAAATTTAAGGTTAATTATGTGGCATGAGACTCAATTATGCCTTGATTATCATTTTATTTACCCTCTCAATAGTATTATTTCCATCCTAAACTTCATTTGATTGACTAAGTAGGTCTATTAGGCCAATTAGGCCTAGTAGCCTAGTGGCTTGTACTTGATGGCTATGAAAGCCTACATGAAACCATTAGAACCTAAAAATATAGGTATTTTTATACATTTTTTAATGCCAAACATTATAAAATTATTCCTCCTAGTCAAGCAACATCTAGAAACTTGTCAAATTAGGTGAATAGGTCACCTTATCCTTCACTCCTACAGACTGGTTGTTTTAAATGAACTCATAAGGGCATTAACAAGCATGATTTTTATCATCTGATGACTTGAGGAAGGATAACAAGTGTTAATATTCACTCTCCATTGATTTTCACTTTATTAAACTACCTTTTACCTCTCCTACATTTTTTCCTCTCAAAACATTATTCTTTGATAGGTCTGTAAACCATTCATACAATAAAATGACATGGAAATGAAGCTCTCATAGTGTACTATATGATCTAGGTGGTAGTAAGGGGATTTCAATCAATTTGTATGCTTTCTCTGTCAATTATTCTCCATCAAGTATGTAGTAGGGTTCTGTAAGAGTTTTAGGGGTCCAAAACTTCTTAGTAATAATTCATATCATATAGACCCCTAATGGAAAAATTATTTCCATATATTTAATTTAAATTGACCCTTTTAAATACCTTGACCAACTCAAGATCCCATGTAAAAGATAAATCAGGTTGTGTACATGGTGAAGTGGTGCTTTGATTGGTTGTCTTATACTAGCCAAGTAGAAAAGAAGGTTTAGGAACTAAAAAAGACAAGTTTGTTATATTCCATCCACTCCAATACATCCTTCAAGGTTTTAAATGATTCTACACATCATTATAAATCTCATTAATGTGAAATAAAACACATGGATCAGTTGAACATGGTGGTAGGGTTTCATAAGGGTTTAAAACTTAATTGCCTATGTTATCCCTCAAGGGAATATTTTCATGAAATCCTAAGTATGATCACTCTCAATACATGTGTGAAGAATACAAATTATCCTTTTATACTTCACAAACCATCAAATGAGTTTTATACCACTTGTATGATCCCTTATCCCTCCAAATAATCTTCCTAGCTCCATTATTGATTATAAATAGACAATCGTAGGACTGTGACAAAATATTAGATTATTTCACTAATAATTTGAACCCACAAAGATCATGTATAGATAAAAACACTCTTAACCACTATTTATACCATTTTTCAAATCTAGATCATGCCTTTTGAGGCCTTAAGATGCATTTTCACCAAAACTAGCTAGTGGGTTGCATGTGTTTCCAACAGGTCTATGATTGAGTTCTTATATCACCTTGTATTTTATTTTGAGAATGTTGAATAGGATTTTATTATTCCATAAAATATTTTTTTCAATTATTCATATCTTATTTATTCATTTCTTTAATTTATGCATCCTATCATTACATCATGTCTCTTTAAAGACCTCAATATAACTATCTTGTTAAAACTATTGTTGATGATGATTAGGGAATTGGAAGTGTTTGATATCCATTCCACTATTATTTGGTAATTTTAGACCTCAAAAATCATTTATAATCTTCCTCTCATCTCTTCATTTAGTATTATTTCTCTTGAAGTGCACTCTTAGGCTCCTATAGTCTTTATTCCATACATAGGCCTATGTATTATACTTTCATGAGTTAGAAACAGAGGTCGTGATCTTGATAAAGGTTTTAATATGTCAAATAAATAATTAAATGTAGAGGTTAATTCAAAATATTCCTTATTTAATTAATTTTATCTTGAATTGCATCTATATAGGATATATGGATATGTCAATACAATTGACACTAGTATGGTTGTAAGTGATTATTTCAAGGTTGATCTTAGAGAGAAAATTTCTTAGGACAATATTATTCATACCATGAAATACTTCAATATTCATCATCCTTATGAATCCTCCATTTTATCATGGAAATATTCCATAGACACTCCACTTTCATCCTCTTTGCAACTTGGAGATAAATTTAACTTAGCAAGGTTTTAGATGCTCTTTTATGAGATGATTGGCTATGTTATTCTATAATTAAACACCATGGCTTGATAAAAATATCCACACCATTCAAATTGACTCTCAAACCTAGCCAAAAACCTTAATGAACTTAAATTCATAGTAATACCTTCCTCACAGTCTTGATTTGATCTAGTATGGGCATGCTTCAAGAGGCATTTAAACCTTGTTATATGTGGATATCCACATGAAAATAGGTCCTAATTTGAGTTTGATTCATCCCTAGGTTTTGCATTATATGCAAGTTTTGTGTGCATCAATTCAATACATTGTGTTCTCTAACTCATTACTCTACCTTTTGAATCATATAACTTTCTTCACTATAAGCTTGACTGTGTATGAAACTTAAGCCCTTGTATGGACTGAGCATAGTTTTAGGTCTTGAAACAACACCAACAGACCTCCAAAGTCACTTGGAACCTTTTTATTTACTTTAATTTATTTAATTAATCAAACTCTCTCCTCGTATTATTGATTTTATCTAAGTTTGCATCCTTGATCTCACCTCTTCTTAGCATGGTTGTAGGTGCATATTCTTGTGTTAATTGTATGGATTGTTGTAGAAAGTTATCTTAAAAATATCAAACACATATTCATGAAATTATAATATATCCATTTAAAATTTATGAAATGGTTCAAACATATACCTTTAATAAAATGTATTCTAGTCTCTCCTTTCATTGTACTTCCATGAAAAGTTCTTGATTGTGTTTGATTTGGCGATAGATGGACATTATTTTTTGTTTATCACTGTGTAGGGAAGCATAGTCATTGCTTCATGACCATAATTATTTCTATCATCCTTAAATCCTTAAAATAGTGAATCAATGAGGTGGAAGTGGCTGGATTTGTATTATGACATGGACATAGAATTGAGAATGGAGATGGAGTGAAAAGCTTACAAAAATGTCAAAATGGCAGTGTGAAGACTATGTTTGGGGATGAAACATGACGGAGTGAAAATAAAATTGAATCCAATATCTATGTTTTCCTAAAGACCATGAAGGGAGAATAGGCATAAGGACAAATTATACATACCACTTTTGAGGTCTTTGACAAGCATATACTATTGAAAATGAAAACCTAAGAATCATCAAAAACCTTAAGGAATGTTAACTTTCCTTAATATTTGCTAAACTATGAATGTGAACAATTTTGAGGGTGATTGATGGATTATTTGATATTTTACCTTGAATAAAATTTTATAAAATTTAAATAAGAACATATGAACATGAAAGAGACTTGAAAACCAATTTTTTAAAGAACCTTGACATTCTTGTATTTTTCATGAACCATACAATCTCTTCAAACTATCTACAGGATGTAGATTAGCCATGTATGCCTTATTGATATCCATGTATCCTAAAAATGTGGAAATAAGATATATATTATCATGGGAGGGTAGTTCATACTTCTAACAAGCTCCATAAACGTTTATTTTTCTATCATGATTCCTAGATGACGAGAAATCTCAAAAAACTGATTGCTTACTTGAATGAAGAATATCTGATGAGTACCTTAACATGTAAGGATGGTTCATAAAGGATAAGGAGCCAAAATGAGATCCAATTTCCAAATATGGAATCTCTCTTAGACCCCTTCCTCTACCCAAAATTCTAGATCTTTATTTTCTCTCTCATGGTCATACCATCTAAAAACCTAAAAGGCTCTCTCTCTTTATGAAATAAATCATTGGTGGAAGAGAACCAAATTTAAGCTTATTTTAAATCATTTTGAATTGGATATATTCTATAACACATATGATTTCAAGTCTTCATCTTTAAATTATTGGCCTTTATTGTATGGAAATGTCCATACAAATCCATACTTCCTATATGAAACTGATGAAAATAGCCTTTCTCCTACATATTATCCAAACTTAAATCCTTTAATTACCAATTTAGGGAAATATAATTAAAATAGTGGTTCAAATGACATGTTAAAATAATTATTAAGTCTTTTAAGGTCTTTATGGTGCCAAATTTCACACGTGGGAGACTTTTGGAGAGCAGAACTATGCTTAGACTTATATGAAGAGATGGTTCCAAAGCATAAGACTTTTGAATTAAGAAATGACATGAATATGAAGGTGTTCAAAGCCATTATGGATACTTTAGTGGTATTTTGAAGTGCAATTTTTCCATTTTAAACCCAAAATCCTTCTTTTAGACAATGTTTACATAGCTTTACAAAGGAGATTTTCCATTGAATATCAAAGAGAATATGTTATGTAGACATCTAAAATTGGCCACAAATGACTTCATACCTAAGTTTAGATAAATTATTGCCAACAATTGAACATATAGCCTAAGAATTTCTAAATGACTAAAATTTGGCTTCATAACCATAGAAATAAATCAATTTGGCCCAAAAATCAATTAAATTGAATAAATTCACCATCATTTAATTCATATATTATGTAAATGTTCAAAATCTTAACAAGGGTTAATTAACATAAAATCCTAATCAAATGCTTATTAAATCCTAATTGAATTCACCTATGAATAAATAAATCAATTATCAGAAAGGAAAATTTAAAAATCAATAAATCATCTTAAGAATGAATAATTACTTTTATGAGTTGTCCAAATACAAAATATCTCAAAGCACACCTATTCCATGATAATCATGATATTTTGGAGACGTATTAACCCTAATGGGATTAACTAAGAAAATAAATGTTAGGATTTAACCCATTTAAAGTTATTTGAAAGCCTATAAAATTAATCTTAGCATTCTTCATTTAGAGAGCTTGGAACATAGTAGAGCTACAATGCTTGATTTGATTCATGAAGCAAATGCATAGTGTTATAATGTCAAAATTGAGCCAAGCCAAGCCAAGCCACTTTGAGAAAATATCAAATCAAGCCATCAAACCAAGCATGGTGCTAAGAGGAGATAAAGACATCCAAGTCCCATTGATGAAGACCTTTTGATCACAATTTGAGTAAGCCAATAAATAAATCTCTTGGAGTAAATGAAGAAGGTAAGGAAATTGTCATTTATTATAATTTTAGTTATGTTTTTAGTTGGTTTGTTCACTAAGCTCCCCTTATGATCTAGGCTTACATATGCTAACTTGTTTAGTGTATTTATTTCATTATTTTTGGAACTAACACTATACTAACCTCCTCTCTTAATTCAAATTCCTTGATCATAAATAGCATGCCTATGGGATAATGAGCACCCCATATAGCAAGGAGATCATTATGTATGTCTTAAACTAAGAAATGGATGCTTGAATCTTGATAAAATGGATTTTCTAACCTTTTTTTAGCTAGATTTCATTTTTTTTCTCAAATCTACACATAGACTTGAGATGATCAAGTGCAACCACCATTGGTTAGGCCCAAACAAAAAATGGTTCTACCCAACTACCATAAATTCTATGAGATCACCAATGGTTAGGTTACAAGGGGAAAATAGACCTAAATATTTCATTTTAATTCTTTTTCTCATTTCATTCCTCAATTTCTAGGTTTTTAGATCATCTAAATCTATTAAATAAGTTTTACCTTGTAGGTTTTTATCAAATTTCATCTAAAAATTACCTAACCTAATGCATTTCTCATTTATGGTTTTGCCTTCAGGATCATAATTCATCATCGATGGTTTTAATTGGTTGGCAATGATTATTCTCAACTAGTATTGGTTACCTACTAACTGACCATCATGATTGCCTCAAAACCATAGATGGTCTTCTATGATCATCCATGGTCATTGTGTGAAATCAAATAAAAACTTGAGAGCATAAATTCAAACATCAATTTCTAAATCAAGAAAGTGCTTCAAAGTAGGAAGTTATAATTTAGCATTTGTAGATTAGAGGATTGATTTGAAGATAAATTTACATATTTTTGACTAATCAAACACTTCATTTTTGGCTTTAAAAATAACTTAGTCAAATCATGCACATTTCGATTTGGGTCTAAAATGAACATGTCAAATCTTGCACATTTAGATATTGGTGCTTAAAAATAATATAGGATTGGTTAGGACTTAGAAACATTTTGTTTTTAGTGTTTAAAGTGAATCCTAAGTCTTGAAAATTTCCAATTTGTGCTTTAAAACTAACTTAAGACAAATCTTGAACACTTTGACTTTGGGATTAAAATGAACATAGGTGATTTTGCTTAATTTGGTTTAGTGCAATTCTCTCTATTTTCAAACTTAAGACAAGGGGCCTAGTAATGAACAAAATCACATTAAATTTGGTTCTTAAAAATCAAACTTCACTCATAAATTATTTGAAAACTATTTGTTGATTATTTGTTTTCACAAAAAAAATAACATGTGTATGATATCCCCCCATCCCCTATAGGGAACTTGCAGGATCAAAAGTGCCTTTAAATTGAATATTAGTGCCTATTCCAAGGTGTAGAAATAAATTTTCCTAATATCTCCCCAAAATTTCATAGTATTGGGTGATCTAAAGGTAACCCTAAAGTCTTTCTACTTATCTTTTATTTTCATGCATTTTGGCTTGTGAAGGGGGTATCATTGCCTCTCATGAGTTATTTAGGGAAGCATTGACCTATGGATTCATATCCTAAAAGTGTTTTAACTCATATTCATGGGGGTATATAATCTGGGATCACCTTATTGGGATGATGGTTTGAGCGGTTAAAAAATCTCCATTAGTGGCAAGCTAATCATGGGACGTATGATCAATCTAGGCATCATACTACATTGAAAAAGTGATGGATATAGTGGTTGTGAAAAGGAAAAGACATTTTCACAAAAAGACAATTGAAATAGAAAAAATTGACATGTTTCTTCTCTTATGTAGATACGTGAATGTGTGTATACATGGGATCATTCTAGATGGTCGAAAACTTGTAGGTTTTAGTCAACCCCACTTTGCCACACCTTGATAGGATTTAGGATGATATGATTAGTTGTATTTCTATCATTTATTATTTTATTTATTTGTGTTTCAAGACTAAAACTTAATTTTTTTAAAACCACATCCAATCAAGTTTATTTATACATCACTCCTTTGTCCAAAGAGGAGTTATGCTGGTCATTTTGTCACACACATTTGTCTTATATTTTTGCTAAACTTGTTTATGTTTGTCACTTATTTTTAAATGGGTATCATTGTGCTTCCTAAATCATCCCAAGTTTTTTGCCTTATAATTATTTGAAGCAAAACATTGATCACATATTTTAAGAGCACTAACCCCATTATGTTGCCAAAATTATTTCAAAAGACATATCTTAGATTATGTCCAAATTATCATTGTTTGAAACCAATAATTTTATCCTTTTTGGATATTTGTTTAACATAGTCATGTATTTAAAATTCATCTAGCTTATTTGGTCAATTTTAGACCAAATTCTCAACATTTGAGTTTTTAATTAACTTTGACAAGTTTGAATTCAAAAATTGATTGATTTCTATTTAAGTCTCATTTTACAAGGGTTGATACAAAGATATTTATTTTTTTGGTTACATAACTTAGGTTAATTTATTACCCAAATTGAAAAAATATTAATTTTTTGATCATAGAGCCTATCCTCATCATTTTTTGTGCCTTTAATTAGGACAACACATCCTCTCAATAGGTGATTTTTGACATATGTCTTATGCCAATTGATCATGTTTATGTTTGATACCATATGTTAGGTTTATGTCAAAGTGTTTCAAGTTTGTTAGATTAAAATATCATCATAATATTTGTTTAAAATAATAGATTTTGATGCCACATTTGGCCAAAATTGCTATCACAACCTATTTTAGCCTAGCTTTTGACTCCACATTTGGATAAAAGACCTAGCAACATTTCGCTTTTCTAGTTTAGACCTTCTTCGAACACTTTGGACATAAAGTTTAACATCATAGTTTTTATTCATTGCTTTACCTTTTGTGTGTATGACATTTTATGTTAAACTATTTTTTGCCAAGTTTTAACACAAACCATTTTAGAGATATAACTCCATTTTTAGACCATTATTGGGAGATACAACTTCACCCCATTTTTTTATCATGTTAGAATAATTTTGAACCCTTTATCCTTTGGAAATTATTTTCTAGTGTTTATATAACTATAAAACCTCTTTATTTTTTATATTTCTTTGTTGATACAAATATGTCTACCTACACTTATTATGGATTCACATACAATCCAAGTTATGATAGAATGGCCATACAAATTGATTATAATCACGACCTATTTAAGGAACAAAGTCAAGATCCTTTTTATGATCCAAATCAAGTTACAAACTAGGATGATATGTTTTTTTAGGAGGACTTAGATGCTTTGGCTTATGCAAGTAATCAAGCCCCATAATTTCATACCATTTTTATTCCAAGACCTTGTCCTTTGGCTTATGCAAACAATCAAGCTCCATGACTCCCAACCATTTCTATACCAAGATCTCATAATTTGGCTTGTGTGAGTAATCATAATCTACAACACCCCAAAATTATCATACTAGGACCTCATCCTTTATCTTATATGAGTAATTAAGCTTCACAATGCCCTAGAATTAGCATACCAATACCTAGTCCTTTAGCTTATGAGAGCAATCAGGCTCTAAAATGCCCCAAGATTATCATACCAAGACCTCATTCTTTGGCTTTTATGAGTAATAAAGTTCCAAAAAACCCTATAACTATGATATTAGGACTTCATCCTATGGATCATGTGAGAAATCATGTTCCACAATGCCCTACCATTATCCAACCATTAACCATTCCTCATCTAGTGCCAGTCATTCCCCACTTTAGAAAACCCCAACCAATACAATCACAACCTCAGATAATCTAATAACAACCTCAATCAATCCAATTGAAACCCAAATGAAGCTAATTAGTACCTCTTTGTCCAATCTAATCACAACCTCAATTACTCTAATTAATACCCTAACTAAGCCAGTCAATACCTCAATTGAGCCAATCATTTATGGACCAATCTATATTCCAAAATTGTATTTTATAATTAATTGTAAATCAAAACCAAAAAAACTAGTCAATATAAGATATTTTTGTTGAACTAACAATTTATGATAAGTTAACCTATGCTGAACACCTTCCAAGCCTATTCCTATTATCAAGGAGTCTCACTCTGACAAGCCAATCTTTGTTGAGTCACTTCTTAATGATTATAAACACCTTTGGGAAAATCATTACCTTGACCATATGCCTATTTTTTAAGAGCCTCCCTTTGATAAGTTAGTCTCTGAGGAGTTCTCTTTCCCTTTTCCTATCATTGAAGAGTCTCACTTTGATAAACTAGTCTTTGTGGAGCCCATTATGCCATCACAGGCCGTTATTTGTCTAAACCAAAAATTCAACAAAACATCATTATAACAACATCCGCACCAGATGAAGAATCATAATTAGAGTTAGGTTTTATTCTTGAACTAACATCATATTTAGCATCAAATTAGAAGCAACATTGATCTCAACATTAGATTTAGAGTCCATTAAGTTTGAATCAAATTCAAAATTATAAAATGTTCATGGCTATTAAAATATTTATTAGTCATGCCTTATAGATTAATTTAAATAAAATTGTGATCCTTATATGATTTTTGAGGATGATTACTTCACCATCGACATAAGTTATCCTAGTATATTTTATGAGTATTGTGCTACCTCATCCCATTCCATTACCACCAACCAACATAGCCATATTATTGGCATTCCATCTCTCACAAGTGTCAATTGGGACTGATAGAATCACACCTTATCTAAATACATCCATGGCGACATATAAATTAAAGAACATTGAAGAGGCCAAGACTACATTCATGCAAAATAAGAATAATCTCTTAGTGAAACCTTTGTAGAGGTGTTAAGAGACAATCAAAGTTCAAACTCAGTATCTTCTAGTGAAACCTTTTTAGAGGTGCTAGAAGATAATCAAATTCAAAAGTCAATATTCCTTAGTGAAACCTTCTTGGAGGCACTATAGGATAATCAATACAACTTCATTAGTATAAATGTCTTAGAGACACCAATACCTGAGCATAAAAGTTCTTCACTACTTGATGACAAAAAATCAAAGATCAAATCAAAATAGCTTCCTATCTCAGCCTAATCAAATGGTAGTTTCTCTCAAGCCCAAATAATAGAATAATTTGGTGGTCCTATTAAGATAATATTCAAAATTCTTTGGATTTTCCACATCCAAAGTTATGCCAAATCTAGAATCAGCAACTTTGTGTGTGCCTAAAAATCTTGATATTCATTTGTTTCCCAACCATCATCCATTCCATTATCCTCCACCTATATATTTCACAAAAAGACCTATCAACCAACATTTATCCCTATTTACCATCCATGGCCACACTTTACTTTGTAGAGGCTATAAAGATACCTTATCTTGACATTTGAAGGAATCGAAATCAATGAGTAATGAATATCACAACATTATTAGAATTCAAATATATAGCCTATTCTTCATAGAAAAACCATTTAGACAAGGTGTGGGCTATCAATTAACATGATTGGGTATTATATTTATATCATTTGTTGATTAGGATGTGCATCTCCACATTATAAAAAATAATAGAATCATTTACCACACCTAAGCCAAACACATCCAAACCCAACCAACCACACCCAATCTAAACACATCCATACCCAACTAGCCATACCTAGGCCAAAAAAATCTAAAACCAACAACCATCATAAACTAAAAACATGTACCATGTCATTATTATTTACTATTCCTTTTTCCATTATCGCATACCCAGCCAGTTACCTTACCAATTGGGGTTAACCCTTTCAATATACTTATTTATCATCCTACTATCCTATTAGTTTGACATTCAAACTAGTCTATCCTACTATTCCATTCTATCAAATAAATAATTTTTTGATCCATCCTATCCTAGCCTATTTGACTTTGGTTTATCCATTGGTTTCATGTTTTTAACACAAAGAATCAGATCAATTTAACTAGTTATTTTAAGCATTCTAGATAGAGGTAGTATTTTAGAGTGGTATGATTAAATTTTCGTAGTTATATCCTTAATTTCTTGTTCCATTATTATCATGTTTGTTTATGTGAGCTTGATTATATCCACCTACATGGGAAAATTAGTGTTTCATCAATCTTGCTACTAATTATAACTACCTAAAGGCAAATTAGTATCATTGATTTGATTAATTTTATCCTAGTTATAACCACCTTTGGTCAAACTATGAGAAACATTTTTTTATTATGCCTTGACATACCAACTAGCCATTCATATGTCATACTATGACACTATACCAACTATGACTATTTTTTTTGAATTGGATACTATACTAGTCAGATTCCTCTATTATAAGGTGGAACTACTATGACCTAGGGCCATTTTAGGACTATGTGGTATGTGATCAATACTTGTTGAGTTCATTTTATTCCCCATTTTCCATCACTCTCTTACCATTTTCTAAGCATCAATTCAAGTTTTCCATGCTTTTGTTTATTTATGATCTTGGAATGTTTAGTGTCTCATCATTCTCAATCAAGTTGAGATGCTCCAAAAATCCCAAAAAAAATCATAAAATTTCAAAATCCAAAAACATTTGTCCTATCTAAGCCTAGTTAGTCATCCTTAAACTACCCTATTGGGGAAAATCCATTATTAGGATACTTTATATTACTTTTACTTATAGGATTTTTGTTTGTTTGTTTATTTTCCTATTTGTTTGCTTTCTTTGTCTATTTGTTTTTTTACTTGATTATTTATTTACTTTCAACATTGTTGCCTTGATTCAATCTATATTCATTTATTGGGTGATTCCTTGTGCATTTATACTTGAATCCATTCATATTCATACATCAACATTATCATCATGGTTTTTATCATTAGTGCATTTTTTTCAATTAAGTATGGATCAAGAGGTAGTCCTTATGGATATTTTAGCCAATTCCTCATGGTGTTCTATCATGATGCTTATCATCACATTATACAACAAAAATCAACTCAAAATGTTGTATAAATAATGGATCCATAGAATTTTCTCCAAGTACCTTGGAAAATCATTTCACCCATCATGATCAAATCAACCTATTAACCATTCTTGTTGTATCAATGTTAATAAGCAAGTGCATCTCCATATTGGTAGGTACAATTAAATATTTTTTATTAATTAACCTTTCTTCATTTTCTTCACTTTATGTATCATTGCCTGCCCATCCATATTTAATCTATACAACAAGTTATATCCTTGAGTTATGCTTGTTAATCTACCCTACTAGGGCACAATCAATCAAACATATTTATTCAAAATAGGTCATCCTAATGCTTATAAATACCCTTGGTTAAATAATTATTTTGACTTTTGTTATTGATTATAACCACCTTTGGGAAAATTGGTACTTTTTTTTAACAAATCAATGCATTCAAGCATTTTCTCATTTGGGTTAATCTAACCCATGGGTTAATTCCACCTTTATTTTTACTTCTTTTTAAGGTACCATCCATCCACAAATGTGATGGCCAATCCCTTAAAGGGGAATCATCCTAGGATTCCCAACATTATTAGGATATTTTTATCCAACCATCATCTTATTTTTGGTATACATGCCTTTTTCTCATTCTTTGAGAAGATATTATTGTTCCTATAATTTGTAACATCTTCCCAAATAGGGGTAAACTGTAGATATCTAAAATTGTCCAATAATGGCTTCATACCCAACTTTAGATAAATTCTTACCAACCATTGAACATCTAGCTTAATAATTTATAAATGACTTAAATTTAGCTTCATAACCATATAAAGAAATCAATTTAATCCAAAAATCAATTAAATTGAACAAATGCACCATCATTTAATTCAAATCTTTCATAAATATTCAAAATTCTAACAAGGGTTAATTCAAATCAAATCCTAATCAAATACTAATCAATTCCCAATCAATTCATAATTGAATTCATCCATGAGTAACTAAATCAATTATCAAAAAGGAAAATTCAAAAATCGATAAAGCATCTTAGGAATGAATTATTACCTTTTGTGAGTTGCCCAAATACAAAATATCTCAAATCACACCTATTATATGTTAATCATTAGAGTTTGGACACCTATTAACCCTATTTGGGTTAACTAGGAAAACCAAAGTTAGGATTTAACCCATTCCAAGTCATTTAAAAGCCTATAAAAGCAATCTTAGATCTCTTCATTTAGAGATCTTGGAACATAGTAGATTTATAATGTTGGATTTGATTCATGAAGTAAATGTATAGTGTTATAATGATGAAATTGAGCCAAGCCAAGCCAATTTGGGAAAAAATGAATCCAAACAATCAAGCAAAGTATGGTACTAAGAGGAGATGGAGATATCCAAGCCCCATTGATGAAGACCTTTTGAACACAATCTGAGCAAGCCAATGAATAAATATCTTGGACTAACCAAGGAAGGTAAGAAAATTGTCATTTCTTTGAATTTTAGTTGTGTTTTCAATTGATTTATTCACTAAGCTTCCCTTATGATCTAGGCCTAAAGTGTTATCTTGTTTAGTGTGTGGATTTCATTGTTTTTGGAACTAACACTATATTAACCTCCTCTCTTGAGTCAAATTCCTTGATCACATGTTATAGCCTTTTAAAACATTTCAAATTACTTATATGTATTTTGATCAAAATTAAAAACTCATAGACATACACATACCTTAAATATACTAAATATATCAAATAAAATCATAGTAAGCTTCTAGCTACCACCTCTTATACATCTCTATCAAGGCACTTTAGATCAAGAGACCACTTGACCTCTTTGTCAAAACATCATAATTAAACTTGACACCATTCACATGACACTAAGACATAATCCCTTAATATGACAATAAAATACATCTTAATGATCAAGAACATCATATGATAACCAAGGACTACTAGGACATGAAAAAAAAATTAGTGTAGGGGTTGTCATTTGGACTTAACAGGCCAAATTTCCAGCAATATCTCTAACATAAGGGTATTTATAATAATGGTCACCATGGGAGAGTATGTGTACATGGAAACATTGTATAAATAGACCTTACTTGGACTGGGGTCTCTACTAAACTCTATAGTGTACTATATGAATTATTCTTAGAGTTGTAACTAGTAACTATGTTGTAATTGGTAACTGTGTTGTAACTAGTAACTGCAAAGGATACTCATATGAAATACCTTCAACTATGATAAAGTAATTTTCATGTATATATTTTAGGAATATATGCATGGTGGATGGGATGGATCATAAATGTGGTATCCACGGGCTTCCCAGTATCATGTCAAATACACCTACACTAGGTATAATTAAGAATCTAGTGGTCACTTGTGCTGGTATAACCTATAATAGAAGTATAATATCCTTAATTGATCTTTGAAAATTTCCACTAAAAACATTGATAACTATTTTTTTAAGATATATATCCTACTCTAAATACCCTAAATGTTATAGAAGTGTGATAATTTTAATGGTAATACTTGACCTATTGTCAACCATAACACTCTAAATAGGATGATGCTCTATGTAGGATCATACAAAGAGTTCATATAAATATGAAACATCATCAATAATATCCTACTCTAAGAAGGTGATGAGTGGTCTATCTATAATTTTAGTATGACACACACTAATGATACTATGTAGTGGGTGTGCCTCCTCTATAGTATTATGATATGATGTTGGTGATGGATGTGCCTTATACATGTAGTGAACACTTGAAGTTCCCCTTCCTCATTTGTTTTATTATTTGGAAATTGTTATGAGAATATTTTCAATGCCTTATCTTCCATTTATTTAACTTTAGGTGAATTTATGGGTGTTCCTACACCAATAATGCTAGCCTCTATCAAATCTTGTATCTCATGCTTTAGGCTAATGCAATTGTTTATTATATGGCCTAATTTATTGTGATATTCATATAATGCATTGGAATAATAGTTCATTATAAGAGTTCATGTCATATAAACATATTTATGGGAGTGAGATATATGACATTACATTCCAAGAGATATTGTAAAACATGTGATAAATATATTGAAAAGTTGGTGAAAACTCTGCATGGGGGAGCAAATAAAACTAGGTGAGGAGATGGATCTAAATTTGTATTAACTATGGCATTTAGATCACTCTTATTTTAAGTGGACCTTACCTAATATGGATGATTATTATAATTATTAGTAGTTTATTTTGATCCATTAGTATATTTTATTTTCCCCATAGAGAAAAGCTTGACTTCTCTTTACTTCACTATGTGGCATAAATTTGTGAAGGTTGGAAACTTATTAAACAAGATAAATTCATGTAATTATGGTAGAATAATCTATTTGGATATATCTTGGATCTCTTTATCTACCATGGGGATAGTCAATTTGGCTAATATAGTCTTATATTATAAGATGTATTATGTAATAGGCTCATTATATATTTTTTTCAATTGTGCTACTTGAGAATATGAGATCTTATCACTGATATTTATTGATGAGTGTGATAAAAAAATATCTACTAATGAATTAAATGTGGTGATATATTGGTTTAATAGATCATAGAACCATTGTAAGGCATAATCATTTAGACTACATGGAAACAACTTAATGAGGACCTAATCATTGGACATGTAGTCAAAAAATGATGTGTGTAAATCCTAGAGATAGTGTTATAGGTCCTACTCATCATTTTTTGACTACATGAATCCAAGGAATGTGATGACCTAGTGGCTTCTTACTCAATATGTAACACCTTAGCCTACAGAGTATGAAATTCTTGCATAATTGGTTGTACATATTAAGTGGATAAACTAGACATAAGAGGTTTAACTATCATTGAATATTTTTGAGTTACAAGTGGTTATTGTGATATTTGAGTTGGGTCCAATGTAAGTGTAATAATGTTATTATCTAAGGGAGTATAAGATATACTATTGTTTTATTTATTATTTATTTATATTATGGATTTTAAAATATGTTCATGATCAAGGGGATATTATTGAATTCTATCTCTAAAGATCTATATAATCTCATCCTTATTGACAATTAGGTTTTCATTGTTAAGTGGGGCAAAAGTGTCCTGATTCTCACATTATGTATCATCTTGATATTGATTACATTTCTCATCTTCAGATGCATTATCATTCAAATCCACATAATAATGGTGTGAAGGATAAATTATAGGAGTTCAAAATGGTCCCTTATCTATGATATAATCTTGAATATATTGAATCTAAATATGCTCAATAGGATTGACACCTAGACTAGCACTTATTCTTAATGGAAAAGAGATATTTTTTATATGGCATATAATAAATAACATGAAATAATTATATTAATATATAAATTATTATATATTACAAGATTAAAACAACTAATGAAATAGTTAAAACAAGGATACTATCCCTAGTAGCATCCAGGGTTAGGGTTTGAATAACATTTAAAGTAGGTCAAGTTCATCAAATATTTTAACCTTTTAGAATTTAGTGTAATTAAATCCTATGTTTGTGAAATATATGAGTATACTAAATTAGGCTAATAATATATGATAAATATATTCATTAATATATTATAGAATTGACTAATTTGACCTTTCAAAAAATAGTGATAAATAATGCAAATAAGAACTTGCTATAAAATGATTGAAATGGATGATCTAGAGGCTAAAAATTGAGTAAAAGCTTGTCTAAGTGTCATTAATAGGACCCATGTATCAAAACCACTCCTAGATAGTATAACCCTAATTGGACATTAGTGACCTTATTAGACATGTGGCATTAATGTCCCTATTTTTGTGGTAGTGTCCTTTATGTAGTATTATCCTAGCTTTTAGTTGCACCTATGTCTATATTTATGAGATATGTTCATATGTGCATGAGTTATGAAACCATAAATATTTTCTATTTTGATTTAATTTTTTATAAAACCCTAATCCTCCATGTTTCTAGCACATTTAGTTGACACAAGTTGAAAAGTGTGTTTGTTAGTGGGGTAGGCTAGACATCCTCAACAACCTATTATGATGAGAGTTTCCTACATACCAATACTCTAAATAAGGATCAATACAAATTTATTTTTCCCCACCTAAGTTTTGGTGTAAGTTCAATTGAAGATAGTATGATAGTTGACTTGAGTGCTTTGAATGTGTTTGAGATTAGAAATCTAGGTAATATAAGATTAAGAATGTTGTATACGGTAGTATATTTAACTAGGGAAGAATATGAATTATTCAATTTAATTATACACAATTTATTATAATTTTTCATATGTATTTTGCATCTTATTTCTTTCTATTAATTATAAGGATAAAATCCATGTATCTATACTATTATGTTGCTTGTATAGGTGCTAAAATTGGTTTAGGCTAACCCTATGAGGTTTAAGATTTGAAAATATATCCATTTATGAAAATAAGAGGTAAATTATAGTAGCACAATTATTAGGACACTAATTCCATGTGGTTATACTATACTAATTATGGTGCTAGTGTCCAAGTGGAAAAACACTAGGCATGAAAGGCTAGGATGTAAAGAATGGGAGTTTAGGATTGCTTTAGGAATGACTAAGGATGCCTATGGCCTACTATATAAGTATGATAATATTATATAGGATATTTTTAGGGATAATCTAGGGATAAGTGGTCTCAGATAACACTCTTAAGACTAATGTGCCACTTTTAGGTGATTACACTCAGCATGCTTATATTGCTTCTTAAGTTCCTTAATTTTCTCAACAAGTTTTTATTGTTAAGGTTAAACATGTTTATTAAATAAAATATAATTTATAATATTTTTCAAAATATTTCACATCCTTCTAGTTTGAAAAATCATTAAATTCCAATTTATGCCATTTATTCTCCTTTTGAATTATGTCAAAGTAACATAAGTGTTCAAACCACTACACTTTCCACATAAAATTAAAGTCCAAATTTTTTTTTACCTAAGTACAAGAAATAAATTAAATAAATATATGATTATGTGCTAAAAATTGGAAATTTAATTAAATTAGATTGAAATGGAAATAAAAAAGAGGAATGAATTTATAAATACCTAATTCTAACTAACCTAGATTCTGATAGAATCTAAAAATGTAGAGAACAATCTTCAAGAATAGTTGAGAAGAAACTATATAAAGCATGCAATTATTTTTGATGATGAATAATTTTGTAGGACTTGATAGAGACAAAGACCAAAAATAAAACATCCCAAAAGTGGTCAACTCTATGAAATTCGGTCAACCTAGTCTAAAAATGGTTGTTTAAATCCTTATAACCCTAAAAGAAATTTAAACCTTTTTTCAATAATAGATATCTAAAATTATTATTCAAATAAAAACATGATGTGCGTATATGTTATAATATTGTTTCTTTCACTAGATCTCAATTCCACACTGAGATATCATAAAATGTTATGTTTTGGTGGAGGGGACTACCTTAATTAGATTTCATCCTTCCATTCACAATATTTTATAGTTTGGATCTCAAAACTCATGCATGTCGATAATAAAAAATGTATGTATTTCCCACCCTTGATCCTATGAGACACAATTTAAAAAATAAAACCATATGCTCTTTTTCTTATACCCTATTTTGGTACTATTTATTAAAAAATAAATCAATGGTAATGATATATAGATGTAATCCTTAAAATTATAAGATATAATTGATGTGTTCTCAAAATACTTGATCAATTTTTATGAATGTATTATGGTTATTTTGTCTATATAAAATTATTACATTAGAATTAGAAAATATTAGCATGCAAGCTGGCCACATCAAAGTGGGAAAAATGAAAACTAGGCAGAATGAAATATGGTGAACACTGGGAAGAAGGGCCAATGGAAAAAAAATAACGCACCCTTTTTTACTATATAATAATATTCAAGACCAATTTTAAACTATTTTGAAAATGGTCAAAAATGAAAACCCCAAAAATAAAGACCTAGATGATCTATAGGAAATTTAGGTGGATCACAAGTTAAAAAAATGATATATCAAGAAAAATTCAAGAATGAATATATGCATGGCAAGACAATATTAGGCCCAATATAATTGTAAATATTCACATAATATCCTAAATTAAACCAATGATCCATATACATAAAGAATGATAATAAAATGTTAATTACAAGTCTTTTACCAAAACTAGGTGTCTACATAATTCCAAATTTTGGATGTGCATGTGTGCATGTACATAAATTAAAATATTCAATGAATTTTTTGTGTGGTAAACTTGCCTAATATAATTTATGGTTGAATTTATTTCCTTATATGGAAGTGAATTTTTGCATGAATGTTCCATCAATTCCACAATGTCAATATTTCGAGTGTATCTAAAAGAAGATTCAAATGGATACTAATGTAATTGAATGAAATAAATGAAAAACTAAAAATAATTAAAAGGTACAAATACACCTAGTGTTATGTGAACCAAAATTCCATCCCTTAAAAATTTGAAACTATCCTAGGATTCAATTATACTTTTCAAGTGGATAAAAAAATTGAAAAATATCTCAGGTCTTAATTATCCATAACTAGTAGCCAAAAAATTACAAACTGGATGCTAATGACCCATGTCATGTGGTAAAAGTCTACTTCCTTAAAAAATAATAAAATGTATGGTACCTTTCCATAAACTCTTGATATCTTGACATTTGTAACCACATGACATCTTGTAATAAAAAAATAACATAATATAACTATCTACCCCCATTTTTAGGTAAGGGATATTATTGCATATAAGTCATCTTAAAATAAATCATCACACACTACGTGTGATATATATACATACATACATACATACATACATACATACATACATACATATATATATATATATATATATATATATGTATGTATGTATGTATGTATGTATGTATGTATGTATGTAATAATCATTTAAAGCATATATGTAACACATGCATATAACCATATAAAGATATCTTCATGTAAATATAAGTAGTCACATGAAACCTAATACTATCTACTAATATAGAAGTAGATAAGAAAGGGAATAGAAAGGGAGGGGAAAGTTGTATACCTTGATATAACCCCAAAAATAGGGAAAAGTGATATTCCCTATTGTAACAAGCAAAGAGGATGTGAGGCAAGGGATTATCCTGATATATGCAATGTAGGATATATAGACACATGTGTGCATCATGCCTTTAATTTAAATATATAAGTAATAATTACAATAATAGTATTCCCTTGTAATGAGTTCCCCCCCCAATGTAAGAAATTTATACTCAATGAAATGACTACAATAAAAATTTACCCATATGGACAAGATATAATAAATAAAACACATGAATAATGTTTAAGTATCATGGCCCTTGGTGTAAAATATAGGATCAATCTAATATAATAATTAAGGGGCCTCACCCTAGATATATGCATGATATTTATCATGGAAACATATTCAAGTCTATCAACCATTCACATGGTATGGAGCATGACAAATAATATATATAATATGTGAGGTGACCAAAAACAAAGTGAAAACAAAAATAAAGTGCAAACACAAAAAAAAAGTGAATAAAAGGCCAAGAAAATAAACTATAGATAGGAATAATTAATTAATAATAACAAAATCCAATTGGAAAATGAAATCTATTAAATACCATCAAATCAAAGAAACTATCCATATAATAAACTAGAAGTCAAAACAATGTATAATAAAATAAGATGTTTCTATAATGACTCCATATTCAACTATGAATCCCTACTCATTTTTTTCACATTAATCATTATCAAAAGTGTTATTTATGATGCACTAACATGTTAATTAAGATGAACATAACTTATAGTCTTAATAAGTAATGATTGATTCTTTTACATCATAAATGTTTGGATTTTTTCTTAATGCTTTTATTTATTAAGTACCTAATTGAGTTAAATTTTATCTTTCACACCTTGTGGGAATTGATGAATTTATATTAATGATTGGATAGTTAAATAACTATATACATGATTTCAATATGACCACATTTGACAACGTTTTAAGTATTTCTCTACAAATCAAAGCATTGATTTGTGGAATGGAATTTGACTCTATGATACAATAAAAAAAGTTTATTTATAGGTGGAAATGTAATCATCTTAGAGTCAAGTAAATTATTTTAAATTGCATGTGTATTTTAAAAATATTTGTTAAATTCCATATTTTCCTTCTGATAAGGCATACACTATATTTGAATTTTTTCTATATTATTAACTAATTTCTTGAGATCATTCATTTTAAATACATTTAAATTGAGATTTGAATCATCTAAAATATAATAATTTTGTATGTTCATGACTTGATTCACTTATTCCACATCATTATTATTGAATTTAATAAAATGGTTATGTAAAAATATTTTATTGATACCACTATTATGATTATGAACATTTAAATACTTGTGATACACTTTGAAAGGTACTCATACAATTGATAATCATCACTAAATCCAAGACCTATTGTCACTAAATCTTGCACACTAGAGATGGGTTTTCAAGCCTACTCTAAGATTTGGGTAACATTGGAATACCTCTAGGCATGTGGGTTGCCTATGATAGAGGTATACCTCTAGGTTTAAGGGATATCTCCCTAGATTCATCTTTGATTTCTTATCACCTACACTAACTATTTGCTTGGATGAAAAGGGATATAAGTGACATGAAAATAACCTACTCTGATGAGGTGATACACCATAAAGATCTCCAATAGACTGCCATATAAGTGCACTATGAAGCATGTGTTGGGAATGTGTTACAAGGTATGCATGAAGTTGTCATTGATGACATGTAAGTGTCATTGATGTCTTTATGTGTTTTCATTATTTTTCTTGATGTTGAAGTTCATAAATTCTTATTTAAGAAACCTAGTGAAATGGCTTAGGCCTAGTAGCATAATAAGTTGAGCCATTTTAGACCTGTATAAGCAAGGTTGGTAGTGTGAGAGTATGTTATGATGTTTTATGACATGGGTATGAAGTTTTAAGAATATTATAAGAGGTTTTAGGTTATTTTCATAGTCTAAATAAGACTGGCAGTTCAAGGCATGGTGTATAAAGAGATGTAGTATGGTCTAATGAGGGGTCAATTTAAATTTCAAAGGTTTAAAATTTATTTAAAACATTTAAAGAGGTGTGAGGTATTTTTTTAAAAATTTTACCAATTTTAAAGTCATATCCTACATGAGAAAGCAATAAAATTAGTGGTAAGGTTGATTGTGTGCATAGAATAGGGTGTTGTAGACCCGAGAAGAAGTTTATCATGCTTGTTGGCACATTAAACCTTTGAATGATATCATGATATATTCAATTAAGTTTTGTAAGGTCCCTATATTGAATTACCTGGTATTGGTTCTAGATTTTAGGGGAAATCCTTTATGAATGATTGCTAAGAAGGTAAGGTAATCAAAACCCTAACAAAGACTTGATAAAAAATATATAATTGGTTATGGATAATAATTTTCCTATTGACATATTTTTATGTTTTTAAAATATAAATGAATCTTCAAGGTTTTCTCAGGTTGTTTTGGTTTATAGTTACATTGAGTAAAAGCTATAGGAAAACCCTTATTTTCAAGAATTATGATGTAGCAGGCAAGTTGACCAGGTCAAAGCATGAAAATATATGGAGGATGATGTGTAATAATTATTTATTATTCCCATGAAATTTAATTATCATGTTTATAACCAAAAATGTGATAAATTTTTCGTGGAAGTTAGCATATCGCTAAACTAGCCTAATGAGGAGAATAGTGAGAAAACTAGGCGAGAATGAGAATGAGATAGGGATTGGTTGCAAAGGACTCGGTATGGATCCTAAGGCATGGGGTAATTATTAAATACATATACATCTTATCCCTTTTTTTATAATTTTTTATGTTGCCTATACTCAAGCAAAAAATTATCATCAAACTAGTCTATCTAACTTAGTGAAGTCTGTGTAGAGTGATATAGTGAGATTGGTACGTAAGACAAATATTGATATAAAACCATGAAATATATAATTTAAAATATTATATAATTATGATGAAAATTCACACAGAATCATTTTAATATCACATAAGTTTTTCCATAGGTGTTCTATGACTTGATTTTCTTGACTATGTTTTTGGTGCTACAGGCAACATTCTCTCTCTATGTGAAAATGTTGATTTTGAGTCATTTTAAACTAATTTAAAGGATATAGTGATATTTAAGGTTTTATAAATGAATAATATGATAATTTTAATGTATTTTTTATTAATTTTAAGTCCATTTTCAATCTTGGAGAGTCAAATTATTTTGATCATGTGTTGACGGTGTTTGGTGTTTCTATGTAAGCATTTTGCAAAAGTATTTTTGTGGAATTTTGGTCTATGTGGTGAAGACCAAAGAGTTTTTGGAAGTAGTGTAAGTAATAAATATCATGTGCATATACACACACACACACACACACACACACACACACACACACACACACACATATATATATACATATATACATATATGTATATACATACATATATATATATATATATACATATACATATATATATAGATATATATATATATATATACATATATATATATAGACATATATACATATATATATATACATATATATATATATAGACATATATACATATACATACATATATATAAATATATATATATATATATACATATATATATATACATATATATATACATATATATATATATCCATATATATATATATATATACATATATATATATATATATATATATATATATATATATATATATACATACACACACACACACACACACACACACACACACACACACACACACACACACACACACACACACACACACACATATATAGATATGATTCTATTCATGGTTTATGTGGTAAATTCATGTATATTAAAACACTTAACTTGATGTCACTAGTATTTTAGGCAGTGAGAAGGCCTAAGGGTGAGTAGACCTAATTGGATGGTTGAAGGTGTGAAATGGGCCAAATGGAGTTGGGGACCCAAGGTGAACTTATAAATGGTATATTGGAGGAATTTATGAGGTGTTTCATCAAATTTTTAATACAATAAGTGCTACTAAGGGTCATAATGGTAATGTGTGGATAAGAAATACCTAATTGCATTAGGTCTCCATTAGGCCTAATGGTGGATTTGGTCCTTATGGACTATGACCGACTTATGTATTGTTTGTTTAAATTATGTAACATATGTAGTGATATAATTCAATAATGATAAAATTATGTTGAGGTACTTATCTAACAAAGATAGGTATGATAAATAATCAAGTATAAAGTCAAGGCTTAATAAGCCTATTTTGACTAGTTAGAGAATTGAGCTATTGATCAAAGGATATAGTGTTTTAGAGAATAGGTTAAGTGTTATAAGAGAATAATAGAGATTATATGAAAATATAATTAGTATTTAACTATTTTTATATAGTTTTTGAGAAAGGTAATTTGACCTAATTCTACTAAGGAGAGGGCTAATTGAGCGAGAAGGCTTAAGAGGTTGTTTGAGTGGCATTAAAGGGTGAAGAGTGAAAAACAAGGTTGTCATATATATTTGAGTTAGTAACAAGTGTTATAAGGTTATTATACATTATATTTGACTTATTTGGTGCTAAGTTACTTAGGGGCTTGGATCCTCCTTTCAAGATAGAGCTTGTAAAAGACTAGTTGAGTGGGTGCTTAACTAGGGAGGGGTTGGATCTCCTTTTGAATTTGGTGATTCAATAAAATTTGGATCTTAAAATTATATAACTATAGTACATATATCATTCAATGGGTTTTATCCCACAAGAGGGTTTCCCACATATCTCTTATGTTCTTTTATGATATGCTTGTATAGTTGTTTATTTATAAATTGATCTTTTATGTGAATGAATTCTTCATGGAATGATGAATGGAACTGAATAGATATTATTAATAAAATGATTAAAACCCCCATCTTAGTAGATACTTCCAAAATTGGTATTAGATTTTGGTCCCTTGAGTATACCTAACAATCTAAGGGGGATCTTTTGAGCACAGATATGGATCTTGGCAATGAAAGTGTTTTCTATGATCGCCATGAAAATATACCCACAATTAGTAAAATAGATTGTAAATTTTGTTTAAAAGATAAGGATCACATGGAATAATGTAACCATATTAGATTTAAGATAAAGACCTTAAAGGCACAAATTGAGCAAGATGTTATCAAGTTAAGGACTTATCAAAATTATGAGAAAAGTACTAGAAATATTAATAATATCATAGATAGTCAAAGATCCTTTCATGACATGAGAGGTATTGGGTTTAGAAAAAAATGAGTTTGAGAAATGTCAGACTTTAATAAACATTGATTAGTCAAGGAGTAATGAAACTAATAGAAACAAGACCTATGCAAAATCTTCCCAATTTTAAGTCAAGCATCAACAAGTATATAAGGTCCTTTCTCCTTAAAGAGTTGTAAAAGGTAATAATTTTTAATCCCATCTTCATCAAAAGACAAAAAATGTCAAATAATCACAATATGTGAACTCCTTCATAGTTTATTATTTCTCTTGTGGTAGTTTTGAACATAAAGTTATTAACTGTAGATTGAGAAGCATAATTTTATGCTAAATTTGTAACCAAAGAGGACATATTGTAAGAGAGTGTAGGAAAAAAATATAAAACTAGTCATGTTGAGAAGTTATGGAGTCATGACACTAAAGAATGGATCACGAAAGTAGAACATATAGAAAATAAGTAGAAATATAGAGGAAAAGAATATATGATAGCCCAAACTACTTTTCACACTCAAGATGAATATTTGAAATGGTACATAGATAGTGGCTATTCAAGTCACATGATAAGAGATAAAAACAAATTCATCACTTTGAAAAATAATGCCACTTATTCAGTAAGATTTGGGGATAACACATCTACTAATATAGTTAGGAAAGGTGATTTGATCTTAGAAAATGGGAATACCAAGACAAAAATGTTTTATATATAGATGTATTGAAACACAACTTGTTGAGTGTGAGTTAAATGTGCACCCAAGGACATACTCTAACATTTCATGAAAAAGTATATGAGATAAGGAGATCTAAATCATAAATATTGATTGACAAAGTTAAGATAACTAAAAATAATTTCTATGTACTAAATGAGATAACAAAAGAGAAATTATTCATGAGCAAGGTGGATGAGATTTGGTTTTGGCATAGGAGGTTAGGTCATATGAACTTTGAAAATCTAGTCAAGATCATTTCTAAGGGATGTATGAATAATATTCCCAAAATCTCTAAAACTATAGATGTTATTTGCAAGGCATGTCAACATGGTAAGAAAACTAGGAGAAGATTCAATTCTAAAGAATATTGCACTACTATACCTTTAAAATTAATCCAAAATTATCTATGTGGACCTACAAGGATTCAAAATATTTAAAGAGATAGCTACTTCATGTTGCTTATAGATGATTTCACAAGAATGACTTAGGTAGCATTATTAAAGCAAAATTCATAAGATTTATGTAAGTTTAAAACCTTCAAATATTTGGTTGAAAATGAAATGAATGTGAATATCAAGTATCTTAGGTCTAAAAAAGGAGGAGAGTTTTGGTCAAATGAGTTTGATGAGTTTTGTGAGTTTAATAGAATAAGAATACAATTCTTAACTGCTAGAACACCTTAATAGAATGGAGTCATTGAGAGAAAGAATAGAACAATACAAGAGATGACAAGGACCATGTTGAATGAGTCCAAGATATCAGATGGTTATTGGAGAGAAGTTGTGAACACTGTAGTTTACACTTTGAATAAAGTTTAGATTAAGATCAATGGTGATAAGAATCCATATGAAATATAGAATGGTAGACCTATAAGTGTTGAAAATTTAAAGGTTTTTGGGAGTAAATGTTATATTAAGAGAAATGATGAGTACATAGGAAAGTTTAATTCTAGATCTAATGAAGGTTTCTTCTTAGGACATTCATAAATAAGTGTTACCTATAGATGCTATAACAAAATATTACAAAAGATAGTAGATATCACAAATGTGAAGGTTGATGAGACAAAGAATCCATAATCTGAGTCAAAAAATGATGAAGGAGAAATAGAGATAGATGAGGATGAACAAGAGAGTGAGAATAAAGGAATTAAAAGGTCCTTCTAGGCAAATTCAAAAGGATCATCTTGAATCTTATATCATTAAAGGCAAAAGTGTAGGTATAAAAATAAGGAGAAGAATGGTGAGTGATGTTGCTTTAATTTCAAAATTTGAACCTAAAAACTATACAAAAGCAAGTGAAGATAGGTTTTAGTTAGATGTAATGAATGAGGAGCTAAATCAAATTGAGAAGAATGAAACTTGGGACTTAGTACATAGACCCAAAGACAAAAAAATCATTGGTATAAAATGGGTTTTTAGGAAAAAATTGAATGAGATTAAAGAGGTCACTAGAAACAAATATATAATTGTGTGAAAAGGATATGCTCAAGTAAAAAGAGAGGAATTTTAAGAAATATTTACTCTTGTATTAAGGTTATAGGCCGTTAATATGTTTATTTCCTATATAGGTTTCAAAGGATTCAAGATATATCGGATAGATGTTAAGTCAACCTTCCTAAATGGGAAATTAGAAGAAGAGGTATACATTGAATAACCTAAGGGTTTCTTATTGATTAATAACAAGGATTATGTCTAAAATTTGAATAAGGCCCTTTATGGTTTAAAACAAACCCTTAGAACTTGGTATACTAGACTTGATAAGTACCTTTTGAACCAAGGGTTCAAGAGAGGTGTTTTAGATAGTGACCTATATTTCAAAAGTAAAAATGATCATCAGTTGATAATTTTCATCTATGTGGATGATATCATCTTCAGTGGAACTAATGAAAACATGACCAAGGATTTTTTAGAGGTGATGAAGGCAGAATATGAGATGTTTATGCTTAGAGAGATGTCTTTCTTTCTTGGACTTCAAAATAGTCAAATTGAAACAGATATGTTCATTTCATAGGTCAAGTATATAAAAGAGATGTTAAATAATTTTGAAATGGAAGATTTTAAGGCTTTAATTACACCTATGGTTATAAGATGTAAACTAAGCAAGGAGGATGAATCCTCAAGGGTCAATTAGATAAAATATAAATTAATTATTGGGATTTTATTGTATACTACTACATCTAGACCTAATATCATGCAAATAATAGGCCTTATGAGAAGATTTGAAATAGATCCCAAGGAAATTCACCTACAAGCATTCAAGAGGATACTTAGGTATCTAAAAGGAACTTTGGAATATGGTTTATGGTACCCAAGAAGTAAAATGTTTGATCTAGTAGCCTATACAAATGTAGATTGGCATGGGAGTCTCGATGATAGAAAGATCACTAGTGGAGGAACATTAATCTTAGGAAAGTGTCTAGTTTCATGGTTAAGCAAGAAGCAACCTTTAGTATCTCTATCTATTTATGAAGCTGAGTAAATTGAAGAAGCCTCATGTTGTAGTCAAGTGTTATGGATGAGATAAACCTCAAGAGACTACAAGGTGTATTTTGATGGATGTATTCCTATTCTTTTTAATAATACTAGTGCCATAAGTGTTTTAAAGAATCCTATCTTGCATTCAATGACCAAAATTATTCCTATCAAGTTGTTTCACTAAATTTTGTATATTTTAGGTCTAAATGAAAATATAAAGAAGGATGGGGATAAATGATTAGAATGAACCCAGATTAGTTTTCACATCATATCCAGACATTGTAAGAACTCCTCTTTGGATGGGAGGACTACTTGAAAATAAGAAAGCACTACCACAAGATGTTTTTTAGTAGATAAATGAGTGGGCTGGCAAGCTATGCACTTGTTCTAGGAAGTGTAAAACTTCCCTAGAGATGACATTCCACTTTTGAGAAGAAAAAGAAAAATAAATAACTAAAAGAGAGGTGAAAGAGATATAAAATTACTATTACTAAAGAACTATAAGAAATAAAAAGTGATAGGGTACAAGTGAGGTACTTTGTTTGTGTTTTAGAAGTTGTTTGGGTAGGTTTTGAAGAGGTTAGGGAATATACAGTCACCAATGTTAGTAGGGGAGTGATCAATATCAATTATATTGTTGAGGTCAATAGTGAGGTGACCGATGTTGATTAGGTTGCGAGGTTGGTAGGGGCAATAATTGTTTGGAAAGTTGTAGAAGGCTTTCCCAAGTTTGGGAACTAGTTTGGATCAGGTCAGGGAGGTTGAGAGAGTTATGAGAGGGAGATTATGGCTATTTAAGTCTAGTTAGAGGTTTAGTATGTCAAGTAAAAGGGAAACAAGTAAGGAAGCTTTGTAACTCCCTCATGAGGGTAAGGTCAAAAGTGCATAAAGTAGTATAGGGTAGATATAAATAAATATAATAATAAATATTTAAATGACCTATAGTATCAGTGATATACTTAACTATGGTGGTCACTGAATGATAAGTGTCAGATTGATGGTCCATATCAGGGAGTCTGAACCTGAGTGCTTGAATAGAGAGAACAAGTGGGTGTTGTTGGTCCTCAAGAGTTTGGTTACTGATTATGATTGACTTACATAAGGTGATTATAAGCTTGGATGCCAAAAAATAGAATTCTAGGATCTTGAATGAGAGTAATAATTGATTTTATTAATTTCTACTAACTTGAACTATAGGTTGGATTTTTTCTTATATTTCTAACATCGACAATTCCTCCAACATTGGCCATGGGTTGACTGATGTCAATGGCCATGAATAGGTAAACCTTTCTATTTTTAGCATATTTTCTATTATTGTGTATGCCAAGTGTGACACCTATTATAAAATAATACAAATAAGAGGTTAGGAAGGAATTATGTTGTTTAGGAATTTAATTTAAAAGTGGGAATAAATCTTGGGTAGTTAGGATGAGGAGACTAGGTCTTGAGGTGACTCATCAGGGGAGAATTAGTCATAGGGTGAGGTGGCTAGGTAAGGTGGCAATAGGAGTTTTTAATTAACTTAATTAATCATTTTAAATTAATTAAATGTGTGAGGGGTAAAAATATGGGTTAAGGAGATTAATTATTGTTATTATTAAAATGGGTTTAGGGGGGTTTTAACACAGGGAGTTACACATGTGTGTGTAACATAATATTAGTGTTTACATTTGCCCATTTTTGTCTTGTAATTTATACTAACATGTTGTAAGACAATAAATAGGATTTAGATGCTCCAAGTATTAAATAAGGTATCCCCCCTCAAAATAGGAATCAATGGAGGAAAAACTAAAATTGGGTACCAGTTTGATAAAAAGGTAATTGGGTGAATGGTGGAGAATTAAGTATCACTCCATATGTGTATACCATAATGAGCTATAGTCAATAAAGTCAAGAATAGGCAAAGTTAAGGAGGACTTAGATAGATGTAACCAAAGTATAGCTTATAAGTGATAGTTGATAGGTCAAATCAATCAAAGTTGCATCTCCAATGGTCAATGTGTCCCAGGTATCCAAGGTAGGAAGTGCCCCTAGGAAACACAAAATGGTTTAAGGTGACAAGATGGGATTGGTTTCCATCAACAACACCTAAAATACATGTGTGTGCATAATAGATAACTATAGTGGAATAGATTAAATAGTTAGGACAAGTAATGCAAGGGTGGTGTAAAAGGGTCAATGAGTGAGGAACTAATCATGATCTCCAAGAAAAGTCATTGAGGGTGAAGATTTAAGTGATCTTCAATGTCATTTCATTATGGTCGGGGGAGATATATGTGATCTTTAGTTGCCCTAGTATATGGGTAAGGTTTGAAAAGTTGGAGGTTGTTGGTTATTAAAATTAGTAGTGGAATGGTGCTAACATCAGTTATATGTGCCAATATTAGTAATATAGAATGTTGAAATTAGTAAAACTAGGGCAACATTGCCAATGTTGGTAGGCATAATCATTGACATCGATAGGTTAGGTCAAGAATGTTGACATTAGTGGTTGACCAAACTTGACAAAATGGTGTTTGGTGGCTGCCCAAACTCATTTGCAACCTTATGATTAGAGAGATCAAATAAATATTGAGAGTGATTTGAGATGGCAACACAAGGAGGGGACCCAAAAAGAGGCACAAAACCATAAGAGCTATTAGTGCTAGCCAAGAGGAGATAGAGAGATGAGGTAAGAGATTACACTAGTTTTATTTGGTATTTATAATTTTTAGGCTAAATGAGAGGTGGGGTTGTAAAAAATATGAGTCGAGGGGTATAAAATAGGTTAGGGTAAGTGTAGGATAATTTAGTGGGATTTATGGGTAGGTATTTAGGGGAAATGGGTAAGTTTGGGATTAGGTTGTCTGGCCCTAGGGCTGAACCAGTCACTGACATTAGCGAGGTTGATCGACATTAGATGATAAGGAAATGAGGTCTTTTGAGGCTAGCTTAACCATTAGTCTAGTTGACTACTTCCACTAGAGATCTAAAACTCACCCTTTCTCCTATTGTGATAATGTTATATAGTCACCAACGTTGGTATCAATGATGACATCAATGATGTATTGGTTTACATCATGGATGACATCATTAGTAAACTACTGACCTCAATTCCATGTTGATTGACATTAGTTGACCTCACTAACATCAATGACTGGTTCAGCCTTAGGGCTAAACAACCTAAACCCAACCTTACCCCTTTCCCCTAAAAACCTACCCATGAATCCTCCTAACTTATCCTACACATACCCTAACCTATTTTATACCCTTCCACTCATATTTTCTACAACCCCACCTCTCATTTAGCTTGAAAATTTCAAATACCAAATCAAACTAGTGTAGGCTCTGACCTCGTCTCTCTATCTCCTCCTAGTTAGCACTGTTGGCTCCTATGGTCATGTGCCTCCTACTAGGTCCCCTCCTTGTGCTACCATATCAAATCACTCTCAAGATATATTTTTTATCTCCAATCACAAGGTTATAAATGAGTTTAGTTAGCTACCAAACCCCCTTTTGTTAGTTTTGGTCAGCCATTGACATCAACATTCTTGACCTAACCTGCTAATGTCGATAATTAAACTTACTAACATCAGTAACATTTCCCTAGTTATACTAATCTTAGCATTCTCTATTATCAATATCAGTGCATTTAACTAACATCAGCACCATTTCACTACTATTTTTACCGACCAACCACCCCTAAATTTTTTAACCTTACCCATACATTAGGGTAACTAGAAATCACATATATCTCCCCCAACCATGACAAAATGACATTAAAGATCACTTAATTATTCAACCTTGATGAATTTTCTTAGAGATCACAAATATTTCCTTACTCATTGACCCTTTTACACCACCCTTGCATTGCTTGTCCTAACTGCTTAGGCTATTCTGCTATAGTTGGCTATTATGCACATACATGTTTTTTAGGTGTTGTGGATGGAAACTAAGCCTATCATGTCACCTTCAACCATTTTGTGTTTCCTAGGGGTAATTCTTACCTCATATAACTAGGACACATTGACCATTAGAGTTATAACTTTGAATGATTTGACCTATCAGTTATCACTTACAAGCTATGCTTTGGTTACTTCTATCTGAGTCCTCCTTAACATTGCCTATTCTTGACTTTGTTGACTATAGCTCATTTTGGTAACACATATGAAGTGATACTCAATTCTCCACTAATCACCCAATTACCTTTTTATCAAACTAATACTTGATTCTAGTTTCTCCTCTATCGATTCCCATTTTGAGGGGGGATACCTCATCCAATACTTGGAGCATCTAACTTCTATTTTTTGTCTTGCAACATGTTAGTACAAATTACTAGACAAAAATGGGAAAATGTAGACACCAAAATTATGTCACACATGTGCATAACTCCCTATGTTGAAACCCCCCTGAATCCATTTTAATAATAACAACAATTAATCTCCTTAACCCATACTTTTACCCCTCACACATTTAATTAATTTAAAATACTTAATTAATTTAATAAAAAAATCATATTTCCACCTTTCTCGACCACCTCACCCTATGACTAATTCTTCCCTGATGAGTCACCTCAAGACCTAGTCCCCTAATCCTAACTACCCAAGACTTATTCCTACTTCTAAATTAAATTTCTAAACATCTAATTCCTTCTTAACCTCTTATTTTTACCATTTTATAATAGGTGTCACAATTGACATGCACAATAATAGAAAATAGGTCAAAAATATAAAATTTTACCTATTCTAGGGCCATCAATGTCGGTCAACCCATGACTGACATCGGTGGGATCACCAATGTCAACAATATAAGCGAAACTCCAACCTATAGTTTAGGTTAGTAGAAATTAAGAAAATCAATTCTTACTCTCATTCAAGCTCTCAAAATTCTATTTTTCAATATCCAAGATTATAATCATTCTACACAAGTCAATCACAATTAGCGACTAAGATCTTGAGGACTAATAACACCCACTTATTATCTCTATTCAAGAAATTAATTTTGGACTCCTTGATAGGGACCATCAACCTAGCACTTATCATTCAACAATCACCATAGCTAAGTATATCACTGATACTATAAGTCATTTAATTTTTTATTCTTCTATTTCTTTAAATCTACCTTACATTACTTTATGCACTTCTGACCATACCCCCACGAGTGAGTTATAAAGCTTCCTTGATTATTTCCATTTTACCTGACATACCAAACCTCTGACCAGACTTAACCAAGCCATAATCTCCCTCTCATATCTCTCTCAACCTCCTTGACCTGATCTAAACTAGTTCCTAGACTTGAGAAAGTCATCAATAACTTTTTAGACAATTATTTCCCCTATCGACCTCGGCAACCTAACCAACATTGGTCACCTCACTACTAACCTTGATAGTATAAGTAATATCAGTCACTCCCCTACCAATGTTGGCAACTGTGGATTCCCTAGCCTCTTCAAAACCTACCTATAAAACTTCTAAAACACAAACAAAGTACATCAATAAGAGGAATGGACCTTATTTCATTGCCATGATGATAGATGAGAGGCCCCAAATGGATGGCATTTGTTGAAAAAAAATAGGAGGTATAAATACCTCTAATTTAGTAGGTGATTATAGAGAATAAAGTGGAGAATGGGAGACTAGTTCTTTGACAATTGGTTCATAGGAGGTTTTAGTGAGTTTATTTGGTTCATCATATCCTATCCCATGCCTCTTTTTGGCATTTTCAATGGTGTTGCTAATAGGATATTCAATAGGCATATGGACACCTTGTTCATAATGACCCAAACTAAATCCTTTCTAAGCACACCTATAGAGATAGGTGTGAGTGAATCTAGGCTTACTCAGGAAAGATAAGTCATAGGTAAATGGTTGTGGTGAAGAAGATGAATTTCTAATAATGGGAGCCTACTCAATTCCCCCATATGTGAAATTGGTTTGAAGGTTAGGGGGACTATAAGGGATGACCATCCCAATATGGGGATCATAATTTGGGTGCATTTGAAGCCTTCCATAATCTTGTGGAGTATAGAACATGTAAAGCATCAACAAATTATATTCCTTGAGTGACAAACAATGAAATGTCTCCTCCATGAGATTTTTGTTAGGAATTTTTGTTGCCAATATCTATGTAAATATAGGAGTGGAGCTTATTGAAGCTTCAAAAGAATCATGAGAGGAAGATGATGTTTTCAATGGGATGAGAACATCATTGTGACTATATGTCATATTACATGTTTTAAATGGAGGTGGGTCAAAAGGTATAACATGTACTTGTCCATCATGTTAAAACTTGACACAGTAGTGCAAAGTTGAGGGTACACATGCCATAACATGTATCCAAGGTCATCTAAGTAGTATGCTATATTGGAACTCTCCTTCCACAAAATATAAGAGCTCAAGAATTGTGTGGGGACCTACATGAATATGTAAGATAATATTGCCCATTATAGTAGCTATAGTATCGTTAAAGGAATGGAGTACCACATCAGTTTGAGACATGAAATTGTCAGCAAGGGATAACTATTTATAGGCATGGGTGAAAATAATATTAATACTAGCTCCCCCATTGATAATAACTCTCTTGTTATGATTTTGATCATTATATGTGATAATAAAAAGGGCAAAATCTTGATCTTCAGGGTGTTGAAGTGGAATTTCTGAATCACTAAAAGAAATCAGGGAGATAGAATTAAGGGAGCTAACCAAAGCTATAAGAGGTTTGGGATCATTTTATTGTACCTTAATTGATTTCAAATCACTAGTCAAATCTTGATGATATTAGTATGTGCTTTGGATTAACTCATACAAATACATTTTCATAGGAGTTTGGTGAAGTTGTTTCACCATTGAGATTTGAATAATGTCTTAAGATGTTGTTTTAGGAACACCTAAGATAGAAATATTAGAATTAGTAGGGGGAGTGTTTTTGGTAAAGGGATGGTTTTAAAGTGTAGTGACTTTTTCCTTAGCTTTATCTTTTTGGTTTTGTGATCAGGTGGCCACATTAACTATGTTGATTTGAAAAGTTGGTGAAGGAGGTGGTAAAGGGGTTAAAATGACATCTTTGGGTTTGAATTTTGATTAATAGTAGGAGGCACTGTAGATGTCAAAGGTAGAATAATAGGAAGGTTAACGATAGTGTCATTGAAAAGAGTGTCAACATTGAAGTGTTATTGAATAACCGCTGTGAGGGATTTATAATTCTTAGTATCATGTCTAGGTGAATGATGATATAAAAACACTTGTGTATCATCAAACCAAGATGGCTTCATTCCAAGAGGACTATAAGGCTTAATGGGAGGAATAGTTATTATCAAAGATTTCAATAACTGACATAAAAAAATATTTGAGAGCATACAAGTGGGCTTGTACTTGTTGTATTAATAGGAGTGGACACCTTATTTTGTTTTAGTGTTGGACAGGTAATTTTGCATGGTGTCTTATTTGGTGATGGTATAATTACATGTTTGGCTATCACTTTCTTAGTGTCAAATGTGAGAGGCCTAATAGATGGCAAAGGTAGGAGTGGAGGTATCTTAACCTTTTCTTTAGCTTAGTTAGATGATATTCTAACTAAAGTAGAAATGTATGGCCCTAAAATAGATGGTAAAGTTGAGGGTTGAATAAGGGATTGGTGAGATCTAAGAGATTTAATATTATTCTATATTTGAGGGTGAGAAACTACAACTTGTGGTTGAAGAGTTAAATATAATTTCACCTATGGATGAATTAAATTATAAATGGGGTGTACACATAAGGGCCTAATCTACTTTAATGTAACAAATTCCTATGAGGGTGAGGGTTATAACATAGATGGTTGAAATTTAGTTGCTTTTGGTGAAGAAGATATAGCTTTGTCAAAGGCCTTAGGGTAAAGGGTATTAAGGGGATTAGTGATAAAGTTCAACATTCATTGTATTGGATATGGAGTCTTAAGATGGTCCCAAATTATCAGATGGTCAAGCTTCGTGGAGTCAAGAAATTCTATACTTTTCACCAAATGTGAGAAGGTTTTTGATGAATTTTATGTAGGCCTTATGATTGTGTCTTTAGAAAGCTATAGTGTTTGGAAAAGATGGAAATTATTAGTTTTTGCTACTTCAGGCCAAAGATGAGAAAGATATGCAATGGGGTCTTCTTTGATAGAGATGCGAAAAGAGACTTGATCTACCATGGGTGGAGGGGAGGTAGGTAAAGTAGGTTCCTCAAGAGGATAAAGCATAGGTATTATGTATCCCTCAACATGTGGTTGAGGCATAGGTAAAGTATAATCCTCCATAGGTAAAAGAAGGGGTAAGAGTGGTGTAATTATAGTAGGTGAAGTGAGTGGGGTATCACTCTCTATATGTGGAGGAGAAGTAGGGGAAGAAGGTTCCTCAAGAGGTTATAATGTAGGAATGATGTTCCCTTCAACATGTGGTTAAGGAATAGGTAGGATATGGTCTTCAAGTGGTAAGAGGATAGGTAATATTGGTGCAAATAGAAATGGGATTACATGCTCCTTGGATGGAAAAATGAGTGGTAAAGGAGGATATTCCTCATGAGGGAGTGGAATGGGTGAAATAAGCTCTTCTTCTTGAGGAGGAAGAATGGGAAAAATAGATGCCATTGAATGTAGGGAAGGATTCGATGAAATAGGTGTCTCATGTTGAGGGCTAGATTGAACTAAAGATATAGGAAAAACCATATTATGATCACCTAAGTTAGTTATAGATTAGAAAATATTTTAATTTGGTGAATGGTTAGGAAAAGGATGTTTGAACACATCCATATGTTGATTAGGAGGTGCATTAGGATTATCCAAGACGAGCTCACCTCTATCAAGCATATCTCGAACAATGTTCTTAAGTGTCTTGTAATTATTAGAGTTATGGCCTTTAACTTGATAGTAACCACAAAACTCATCTTCTTTGTATTGGGTTGGGATAGGATGGGAAGTGTCAAATTGTATAGGATTTTTAATCTGAGGAAGGGTTATGACACCTTGCTACAATAGTTTCTCCACGATGGATGTATATGATTCCCTAATGGGAGTGTATTGTCTTTGTTCATACTATTGTTGTAATTGACTGGTCAAATTTTGATAAGTTGAATAATTAAATTGGTTTATGGTTGTGGAAGAGGTTGACTTCATGACCATTGATTTGGTGGTGCCTTTAGTCTTTTGGTTAGAGGGAGAAGTTTTAAAGGAGGAGGAGTCATTTGACTTGGTATTGGGATTCTTACTACATAACTTAACTTTGCCTTCATCAATATCATGAACCTTGAGTTTCCATTCTATTGTAAAAGCTTCATCAAATGTGAAAAAAAATTATACCCAAAGTGTGGATGAGATGTGCTTAGCACATGCCCTTAAGAAAAGATCAATAAGATCAGGTTGGGGTAAGGAGAAGGAGATTTGATTGATCAAGCTTCCCTAATGAGTTATAAAATCTACAATAGACTCATCATCAAATTATCTGATAGAATAAAGGTCTGTTATAAAAACCTTTTTAGAAATGTTAATAGAGAAATGGTTTAAGAATATTTGTGCAAGTTGGGTAAATGAGAAAAGGGAGTGCTGAGGTATAGAGCTATACCAATCCAAGGTAGCACTTGAAAGATACATAAGGAAAGTGTGAAGTAGTAATGCATCATCATGCCCTATTAAATAACAAGTATGTTTAAATGCTCACAAGTGCTATTATGTGTCCTTTTTACTCTAGAAACAAGTAAATTTAGGGAGCTCCCATTAGCTTGGATAAGGGTGAATAGGAAAAGAAGGATGGATTGGTTCATTTCATATATAATCATAAGATAATACATTCTTTACACCAAAAATGGATGTCTCTAGATTATACATCTTGTGCATTAGCATCTTAGTGAGGTCTGGAAGGGGATTAGTTTGGAGGATTCCTCCTAACTTATAGGGAAGTTGATAGGAAGCATAGGGAGCATATGACATAGCTTGTGAGGTTGTGCTGGGGAAAAATAAGGATAATAAGTCATAGGTTGAGGTACAAAAATAAAAGGGAGTTGTCTCATTGGGTTAGAGAGTATGCCTTGGTTAGTTATTATTATTGTAGGTTAAATTATTGTCATGGTTAGACTAGATAAAGGGTGAGTCATAACTCAGGTAATTATAGGTGTGAGGGTAGATGGAATAGGTACCACTAAATTATGTAATGGGGTGTGACTTGGCTAAACTAGTTGTGGTTGTGAAAGTAGGGAAGTTACACCAATGTTTAGGTAGGATTAGGTAGTTGGAGGTGCCACATTGTTGACATTATTTATAGTTGGGTTACTCATCCAAGTGGTGGTTTGGGTAACCATGGGGAAAATAGTGGAGGAAACTAAAACTAAGGTTTCCCCCTTTAAAGAGGTTGGCATACCATAGATTGGGTCACCCAAAGAATTATGGGTTCAACTCATAACAAGGTAATGTTGAAGGGCTACCACATTATGATCAAGAAATTTAGCAAAATATTGATCACCCTCAGGTGAAATGGGTATTTGGTTAGGGTTTAGAGTATGATCTATATCTGAAGTATACTCCATGATAGAATTAGAAGTGAGAGGGGAAGGTGGAAGTGGTTGCTATCTTGCATAATCGATAAGAATTTTGGCTTCAGCTCATATCAATACCATGTAAGAGGTGGTTTAAATAGTATTACTAACCTATATTTGAAATAAAATAAAGAAAAAATAGTTTTGAGTTTAGGAAAATGGGTTAATTTAGCTTTATATTTTGATAAGATGAAACTACACTGTCACCGATATCGGCAAGGATGACTGATATTAGTAGGAATAGTTTATCGATGTCAATGAAATAATCGATGTTGGTAGGTAAAGTCTATCAATATCGATAGGGTTAATTAATGTCGATCACTATGAAATCTTGGGAAATGGAAAATATGATGTTTTAATAAATTAGAGGCTAAAAATAGGTAAAATAGTGGATGTAAAAGGTCTGTGTAAGAAGGAATAACACTCAAAAAACCTAAGATAACAAGTTATACAAATTGAGTTTTAGAAAGAGTATTGATTTTATGAATCAATAGAAAAGTGTCCTTACCAACTCAAAAAGACAAAAGGCAATTAAAAATTAGAAAAATAAAATTCATCTAACAACTATTAAGTCTTAGAGATTAATTATTAGTCTCATGTTGGCTTATGCCTTAATCAGATAGTGAGAAGAGAATTTGGTTATCGAAGGTACTAAAAAGCAATCTAGAGCTAGTTTCAAGTTAGTTTTGGTGTTTAAAAGGAAATATATGTTAGACCAGGTACATGGATTTTTATAAGATATTTCTCTTTGTACTTCATGAACCTAGAGCTGAGCCAAGCCACTTAGACAAAATATACCTTTTGTCTAGAGATTATACTCTACCAGAGAATAAAGTGGGTTCTCCCTTTGGTGGTGAAATCCAAGTAAGATAGCCAGGTAGGGTAAAGTGATCCACTAGGTGATGAAATATTGATGGAAATTTTCTCAAGTGAGTTTATATGCTTGTTTTATGTGAATGTGGTTTGGTTGTGTAACATAGGTGTACTATAATTCATTCAAAATGCTTGTAATTAACTAGGTGAGTTAATATGCAACAAGAAAACTATGAAATGTAGTAAGTTTTAAACCCAAATCTAAAATGTTTATGAAATAGGAATAGAGTATTAATTTAACTATCTTAATGTGCATGCAAGAGGAAGTAAAGAAGGGATTCTCTTTTTTTTTTTGTAAAATAAAATGAAAAATTACTTTTAGAGGCAAGGAGAAAAGAAAGAAAATTTTAGTTTAATGCCCTTTAAACAGAAAATAAAATATTGAATTTTTCATTTTTAAGAGAAAAGAGAAGGAAGAAGTGAAAAAAATGAAAATTTCACTATAATTCACCTATATGAATGTTTTAAAAAATAAATGAACCCAAGGAAAATTCTAGGGTCCACTGGGAGTGCTAAAAAGGTTTCACTGAATTTTGTCTATTTTAAGTCTAAAGAAAAATAGAAAGAAGGATGGGGATAAGTGATTAGAATGAAATCTGATTGGTTTGTGCACTATATACAAATGTTGTGATCACTCCTCTTTGGCTGGGGAGGACTACTTGTAAATAATAAAGCACTACCACAAGATGTTTGTTAGTAGATAAATGAGTGGGCTGCCAAGCTACGTCCTTGTTCTAGGAAGTGTGAAATTTCTTTAGAGATGACATTCCACTTTTGAGAGGTAAAATAATAATAAATAACTAAAAGAGAGGTAAAGAGAGATTAAAAGAGAGATAAAATTATCATTATTAACAACGTGCAAGCAATAGAGAGTGACAAGGTATAGGTGAGGTTCTTTGTTTGTGTTTTAGAAGGTGTCTAGGTAGGTTTTAAAGAGGCTAAGGAATCCATAATCACCTACATCAGTAGGGGAGTGACCAATATCAGTTATAATACTGAGGTTGGTAGTGAGGTGACTAATTTCAATTATGTTTTTGAGGTTGGTAGGGGCAATAATTATCTAAAAAGTTGTAGAAGGCTTTCCTAGGTTTAGGAATTGGTTTGGATCAGGTCAGAAAGGTTGAGATAGTTATGAGAGGGAGATTATGGATTGGTTAAGTCTGGTTAGAGGTTTGGTATGTTAGGTAAAAGGGAAACAAGCAATGAAGCTTTTTAACTCCCTCATAGGGGTACAATTAGAAGTGTGTAAAGTAGTTCAGGGTAGATATAAAGAAATAAAAGAATAAATATTTAAAGGACCTATAGTATCAGTGATATATTTATCTATGGTGGTCACTGAATGATAATGCTAGGTTAATGGTCCCTATCAGGGAGTTAAAACTTGAGTGCCTAAATAAAGAGAATAATCAGGTGTTGTTGATCCTTAAGATCTCAATTGATAATTGTGATTGACTTATGCAAGGTGATTGTAAGCCTAGATGTCAAAAAATAGAATGTTAAGAGCTTTAATGAGAGTAAGAATTGATTTTATTAATTTTTACTGACCTAAACTAAAATTTGGAGTTTGGATTATATTGCTAATGTCAGTGATCCCACCAATGTCAGTCATGGGTTGACCAATGTCGATGGCCCTAGAATAGGTAAACCTTTCTATTTTTGGCCTATTTTCTATTGTTGTGCATGCTAAGTGTGACACCCATTATAAAATGGTAAAAATAAGAGGTTAGGAAGGAATTAGTTTCTTAGGAATTTAATTTGGAAGTGGGAATAAGTCTTGGGTAGTTAGGATGAGGGGACCATGTCTTGAAGTGACTCATTAGGTGAGAATTAGTCATAGGGTGAGGTGGCCAAGTAAGGTGGCAATAGGAGTTTTTAATTAATTTAATTAAGTATTTTAAATTAATTAAATGTGTGAGGGGTAAAATTATTGGTTAATGAGATTAATTATTGTTATTATTAAAATGGGTATAGGTGGGTTTTGACATAGGGAGTTATGCATGTGTGTGTGACATAATTTTTGTGTCTACATAAGTATCACTTTTTAAGAGAATAGGTAAGTGAATAAAACATTAAGCTTGAATTTGTGTCTACCAAGGATCAAATTATAGATATCTTGACTAAACCTCTTCCAAAGTCTAATTTTAAACATATGAGATAGGAATTAGGTGTGATTCCTATTCCTATCAATCACTAATCAATAAAAAGTTCTTAGGGGGAGCTGATGAAGAGGTGGTTTAGCTCCACAAATATAAAAGAAGTGTACAAGTTATGATGTCAAAGGGGAAGTCATATAACTTTATCAAGAAGAAGCTATCAAAGATATGAAATATGAAAGGGGGATTTTTTTTACATCTTTTTATTTTGTGTATATTTAAGTGTTAATTCCGGTAAGTGCTTTTTCATTAATGTTAAAGGGATATATTGATCTACATTGAGAAAATGTTAACTAGTAAGAGAAGTCTATTTGAGTAAGTTTCATCAATGGGTTATTTCCATCAATGACAAAAGGGGATATTTTTGGGAATGTGTTATAATGTATGCATTAATTTGTCATTGATGTCATGTAAGTATCATTGATATATTTTTTGTTGTCATTGTTGTTCTTGATGTTGAAGTTCATAAAGCCTTTTATAAGGAACCTAGTGAAATGGCATAGGCTTGGTAACATGATAAGTTGATCCATTTGAGACCCGCATAAGTAATTTTGGTAGTGTGAGAGTAGGTTATTATGTTATATAACATGGGTATGAAATTTTTAGAATATTACAAGAGGTTTCAAGTTGTGTTCATATTCTAGATAGGACTAGAAGTTCAAGACATGGTGTACAAAGAGACCTAGTGTGGTCTAATGAGGGGTCAAGTTCACTTTCCAAGGTGTCAGAGCTATTTAAAGCATTGAAATAAGTGTGAGGTATTTTTTTAAGCATTTTTACCAATTTTTAAGTCATAGAATATAGGATAAAGTAAGAAAATTGGTGGTAAGGTTGATTATGTGCACAGAATGGGGTGTTATAGACCTAAGAAGAAGTTTCTCATGCTCATTGGCATATGAAACCTTTAGATGACATCCTTATCTCTTCAATAAAGTTGTTGAATTTCCCTATATTAAATTTCATAGCATTGGTTTTAGATTTTAGGGGAAATACTTTATGAATGATTGATATGAAGGTAAGGTAGTCAAAATCCTCCTAAAACCCTAACAAAGACCTGATAGGAAAGATATAATTGATTAAGACTCATAATGGTAATTTTGACCTAATTTTATGTTTGAAACATATAAAATAATATTCAAAGTTTCCTCAAGTGGTTTTGGTTTGTCTTGATAGTGAGTAAAAGCTACAAGAAAACCCTTATTTTTAGGAATTTTGATGTAGCAGGCTAGGTTGACTAGGTCAAATCTTGAAAATTGATGGAGGATGATGTTTAATACTTATATTTTATTCATATGAAATTTTATGACAAGGTTTTTGAATAATTTTTTTAAAACTAGTCATGAAAGTCAACTTATCACTAAATTGGCCTAATGAGCAAAATAATGAAAAAACTAGGTGAAATTGAGAATGAGATTAGGGATTGGTTACAAAGGAATAGTGATGGATCCTAATGCATGGGTTAATTATTAAATAACTATCCCTCATATCCAATTTGTGTATAATTTTTTATGATGCCTTGTTATGCCCCTAACCTATCACATGTATGAGGATAGTATTAGCCAACTTGTGGCTTACTTATCCTTCTTTGATGTTATATTACATTTATCTATGCTTTCTTTTGATTATTAGATTGGCCTATGGAGTAACCATGGCCTAGATAGAATATATATATAGGAGGTAGTGGGTAATCATTTATCATCATTTGTGAATTCTTCTCTTATTAAAGCTTGTGGAGGTTGCCCCCTCAAAGTGGCTTATATATTATCATATATTTGGATATATTTCAGTCATATTTGGATATAATTCTACTATTATACTTAATTATTGAAGTTATTTCATTACAAGTGGTATCCGAGCTGTGATTTGGGCAATCTTGTGGGTGAAACACTAAATTTTTAAATTTTGCGATATATAAAAAATGGTTGAGAATTTATTTTCAAAATTTTTACTGGAAGTGAGAAATAATCAAATTAAGATTCCATTAAAATTTTAGATCATTTGGATCTTTTTGACAAAACTTATCTCTATTTTATGGGTTTTCATAAAATTTCCCTATAGTGCACAATTCAAAGAATTTTTCTAAGTTATTTACATTTTTGGAAAGATTAGAAAATTTTGGATATGGTTTGTTCTTTTTATATTTTGATTTGAGGCCGAAATAATTCAAAAATCACTTGGTCAAAGATGGGTCAAAAGTGCCAATAAGGGTCGACATCGTAAAACCCTTTTATGGTAGGTCCACAAACTTGGGGCCAAGGAAAGGGTGTTGAAACTCTAGGTAAAACTCATAACAAGGATGAGATGGATTCAAAAGGGGGATGTACTAGACCCTTTGTACCAATATTTTCTAACATAGATCACAAAGTGAGTCAGCTTGGCTATAGTGTGTAAGGCATTCAGAGTGAGGTGCAAGACATACAATCTAATATGCAATCCATACAAGATAGTTTGGGAGATATCATGATAGCTTTGTACATTAATCAGTCAAATCATCAAGTTAACTCTATTACACAAACCCACCAGGGTGGTTTTCCTAACCAGTCTACTTCAAATCTAACTCCATGGCCACAGAGGAACCTATTACCAAAGGTGGATATGCGTAAATTTGATGGAAAAGATCCACTCAATTGGATCAACAAAATGGAGAGTTTTTTTGACCTACATCAAATTCTAGGTGGATAGAAGGTTACCATGGCATCCTTGTATCTTGAACCTGATCAATTAATTTGGTATCAATGGTTGTGTGCTCAAAAGAAAAAGATGACTCTCAATGTCACCTAGTCATTTTTTACAGAGGAGCTACAATTACACTATGAAAATAGTGTGATAGAGAATTAATTCAACCAACTAGTAAAATTGTGACAAACTAGATCCGTCAAGGATTATATTCATCATTTTTAGAACCTATCCTTACATGTGGAGATAATTTCTGAAGTAAACTTGAATGACCTATTTTTGGGTGGACTCAAAGACCACATTCAATATGAGGTACGCATGTTTAATCCACTTAAGATTTTTGATTCTATTATCATGGCATGTAGAGTTGAGGAAAAATTCATAGCCAACAAGAAGCAACCATTCACTCACTTCAAAGATCATAGCATATTGTTACCAACATTTCCTCCACCTACTAGATTGACCCCTCAACAAATTGAAGAGAAACATGCAAAAGGATTATGTTTCAGTTGTGACAGCAAGTGGAGTAAAGGACATAGGTGTGCTGAGAAGAAGTTATTCTACATTGAGGGACCAAATGAAGATGAAGAAGTAGATGATGCCTCTAATGATGATGAGGAAGATATAGAGGAGGTACCTAAAGATTCCCAACCTAAAATCTCTTGTCATGCACTTGCAGGTATTAGCACTCCACAAACTCTTAAGGTGGTGGGTTTCCTCAAGAAACAGAAGGTGATAGTGTTGATTGACTCAAGGAGCACACATAACTTTATAAACCATAATTTGGCCACTCGATTAAACTATTTCATCTACCCAGCACCAAAATTTTAGGTTATGATTGTAGATGGTGGCATAATTAATTATTCAGGCAAATGCCATAGTATTAAACTTGCTATGGGTGGGTACAATCTCGACTCTCCTATGTTTGCTACTCCCATGGGTAACACATACATTGTTTTGGGAGTACAATGGCTCACAACCTTAGGTACAATTGAGATGAACTTCCAAGAACTATTCATGCGCTTTCATTCTGAAGGTAAGAAAATTAAACAACATGGATTACATGAAAAATCTCCATAATTTATTAGTTCACATCAGATGACCAAGATGATAAAAAATGGGGCAGAGGGAATTATTACACGATTATGCTCCATAGAAGTTCAACCCACACAGGTATCTACACATCCTAATCTACAGATAATTCTTGAGTACCACTCATCTATTTTTGGGGCCATTCCAAAAGGACTACCACCAAAAAGAGAACATGATCATGCCATTCAACTAATTCTAGGTAGTCAACCACCAAATATTAGACCATATAGATATCCATATGCACAAAAGAGAGAAATTGAAAAGATGGTCCATGAGATGCTAGAGGTAGGGATCATCAAGCATAGCCAAAGTGCATATTCATCACTAGTGGTCATGGTGTAGATGAAGGATGACACATGGAGGATGTGCCCCAATTATAGGGAACTCAACAAGTACACCATCAAATATAAGTTTCCTATTCTAGTAATTGATGATTTACTTGATGACTTGCATGGTGCTAATTATTTCACAAAATTGGATCTTTGCCTGGGGTACCATCAAATTAGAATCAAGGATGAAGATGTTCATATAACTACTTTTAGAACACATGAGGGCCATTATGAGTTTTTGGTAATGCCCTTTGGTCTTACAAATGAACCATCTACTTTTCAGAGCTTGATGAACACTATTTTTAGGCCTTTTTAAAGGAAGTTTGTGCTAGTTTTCTTTGATGACATATTGATTTATAGTCAGACATGGGAAGCACATCTACAACATGTGAAATAGGTGTTGATAGTTTTGGAGAAGCACCAACTTTATGCAAAGCCATCTAAATGTGCTTTTGGAGTATAGGAGGTAGAGTACCTGAGTCACATTGTTTTCCATGAAGGTGTCAAATTTGATCCCCAGAAGATCAAAGTGATAATGGAATGGCCCATGCCAAAAACTCTCAAAAACCTTCGAGGGTTCCTTGGACTAACAGGTTACTATAGAAGATTTGTGAAAGGTTATGGCAGCATAACAGCTCCACTCACTACATTGCTAAAGAAGGATGCTTTCCATTAGAATGATGATGCCACCAAATCATTTGAGAAACTAAAAATAACTATGTGCACCACTCTAGTTTTGGCTACTCAAGACTTCTCATAGACATTCACTGTTGAATGTGATGCTTCTGGGTCTGGATTGGGGGTAGTACTAATGTAGGGAGGAAGACCCATTACATTTGAAAGTCATCAATTCAAAGGTAAGAATATACAAAAACCTATTTATGAGAAATAAATGATAGTTATTCTTCATGCAGTTAAACAATGGAGGCCTTATCTGATGGGTAGACACTTTAAGGTGAAAATAGATCATGATAGTCTCAAATACTTTTTGGAGCAAATATTATCATTTGAGGAATAATAAAAATGGGTAACCAAAATGTTGGGATATGATTTTGAGATCATCTACAAGAAGGGTAAAGATAATGTAGTAGTAGATGCACTATCCAGATGGGATGCATCCACATAAGCATTACTTTGTGTAATGTCTGTGTTACAAGCAGATTGGGTGGATGAAGCTAGGTTAGAATGGAAGCAAGACAAGGATACATAGGTTCTAATTCAAAATCTCCAGTAAGGTAATTTATCCTCTAAAAATTTTGAATGGAAAGGTAATGTCCTATGGTATAAGGGTAGGTTATACTTGTGCAAAAATTTAGAGCTTAAGCATAAGATTCTTGCCAAGTTGCATGCATCTCCAATTGGGGGGCACTCAGTAGAATTAAGAAAGAATTATTTTGGGAAGGACTCAAGGGAGATGTACAAAATTTTGTGGAAGAATGCTTGATATGCCAAAAAAATAAAGGTGAAATAGTTAAGACCCCAGGTCTGTTACAACTGTTAGCAATTCCTAGTCAAAGGTGGGAGGAGGTTTCTATGGATTTCATCATTGGGTTGCCTTGTTATGAAGTTAAGAATGTTATTTTGGTCATTGTGGATAGATTTACCAAATATGACCATTTTTTGTGCTCTCTCACACCCATTTTCAGTAAGTATAGTAGCGGCTATTTTTATGGAAGCAGTTCTCAAACTACATGGAAGCGCAAAAATAATTGTAAGTGATCATGATCCTATTTTCACTAGTAATTTTTGGACTGAACTATTTTCTTGTTTGAGTAGTCAGCTAGCTCATAGCTCATCTTACCACCCCCAATCTGATGGACAAATTGAAGTGGTTAACAAATGTTTAGAGGGGTATCTCCGTTGTTTTGTATCAAATAAACAAGAACATTAGGTTAAATGGCTACCACTTGTAGAATGGTGGTATAACACATCTTTCCATACCTCTTCTAAAATGTCTCCATTTCTATCACTATATGGTTACCATCCACCTTCCATCACTTCTTCATTAAAGGTGCACACCAAGGTTCGAGATGTGAAAGATCACATTCAACATCAACAAGAGGTTTTGGCTAGTTTGAGAGAGAATTTGGACTTGGCACAAAATAGGATGAAGCAAAAAGTGGATCAACACCGTAGTGAGCAAAATTTTGAGGTGGGTGATTGGGTATTTGTTCGTTTGTAGCCTTACATGCAGATGTCCTTAAAGCAATAAAAAAAGGACAACAAACTTGCTCTTAAGTATTATGGTCCTTATCAGGTTCTACAAAAAATTGGAAGTGTGGCTTACAAGCTCAAGTTACCTCATTCATCTCACATACACCCAGTATTTCATGTTTCCTATTTGAAGAAGGTCATTGTATAGAAAGTTTCTGCCCAGACAGAGCTCCCAGAACTAGATGAAGAAGGATGAGTCATTTTAGAACCAAAAAAGATCCTCCAAACACGTACTAAGAGGTTGAGAACTAGAGAGATTAGGGAATATTTGATCAAGTGGAAAAACTAGAGCAGTGAAGATACAACTTGGGAAGGTGAATATTTTTTGCAACAACATCCAGAGTTGTTCAACATTGAGGAAAACGTTGGTTTGAAGGGGAAGGGCATGCTACGCCCCTAACCTATCACATGTATGAGGATAGTATTAGCTGACTTGTGGCTTAATTATCCTGATTTGATGTTATATTACATTTATCTATGCTTTATTTTGATTATTAGGTCAGCCTATGGAGTAACCATGGCCTAGATAGACTATATATAGGAGGTAGTGGGTAATCATTTATCATCATTTGTGAATTGTGCTCTTATCGAAGCTTGTGGAGGTTTCACCCTTGAAGTGGCTTATATATTATCACATATTTGGATATATTTCAGTCATATTTGGATATAATTATGCTATTATAGTTAATTATTTAAGTAATTTCATTACATGCCTATACTCAATCAAAAGGTTGTCATCAAATTGGTCTATCTAGCACAATGAAGTCTATGTAGAGTGACATAGCGAGATTAGTCTGTAATTACAATATTAATATATGAACATGAAATATATATTTTAAATTATGGTATAAGTATGATTAAAATTCACATGAACCTATTATAATATCAAATAATTTTTCCCACAGGTGTTCTATGACTTGATTTTCTTGACTATGTTTTTGGTGCTACAGGTAACTTTCTATGTGTGTGTGTGAAAATGTTGTTTCTGATTCATTTTTCACTAAGTTGATAGATAAAATTATATTTAATGTTTTATAAATGACTCATATGATAATTTTAATTCATTTTTATTCACTATAAGTCCCTTTTCAAGCTTGGAAAGTTAAATGATTTTGACTGTGTGTTGACAATGTTTGGTGTTTCTAAGGAAGCCTTTTACAAAAGTATTTATGAGGAATTTTGGCCTATGTGGTGAATAAAAAATAATTTTGATAATTATTTTAAGTCATAAATATCCTATATATATTATTTTATGCATAGTTTATGTTGCAAATTTGTGTATATGGTTAAAATTTACAAGATAGACTTTTAGGCAGTGAGAAGGCCTAAAGGCAACTCGACCTAATTCGATGGTTCAAGGTGTGAAAGGGGCCAAATGGAGTTGGGGACCCAAGGTGAACTTATGAAAGATATATTTAAGTAATTTATTAATTTTTTCATCCATTATTTAAGATAATAAGTTTTCCTAAGGTTCATAGTGGTAATGTGTGGATAAGACAGACCTACTTGCATTAGGTCTCCATTAGGCCTAATGGTGGATTTGGTCCTTATGGACTATGAAGAAATTATGTGTTTTTTGTTTAGTTTATGAAAAGTGTGTAATGATATATTTAAATTATAATCCAATTATGGTGAGTTCCTTGGCTAACTGAGATAGGTATGATAAATAATCAAGTATAAAGTCAACGCCTAATAAGCCTATTTTTACTAGTTAGAGAATTAAGATATTGAGCAAAGGATATAATGTTTTGGAGAACATGTTAAGGGATATAAGATAATAATATATCTGATATTAATATATCATAAGTATATAAATATTTTTATATAGGTTTTGAGTAAGGTCATTTGACCTAATTCTGCCGAGAGGGCTAATCGAGCAAGAAGGCCTAAGAGGTTGTTTGAGTGAGATTGAAGGGTAAAGAGTGAAAAATAAGTTTTTAATATATAATTTAGTTATAAAAAAGTGTTACAAGGTGATAATATATTATATTTGACTTATTTTTTGCTAATTTACCTAGGGGGTTGGAGCCTCCTTACAAGATAGAGATTGTAGAAGACTAGTTGAATGGGTGCTTAACTAGGTAGGGGTTGGATCTCCTTGTTAAGTTGGTGCTTTAATAAAATTTTGATATATACATTATAAGACTATATTACATGTGAATATTTCATTTTTTTATCCCCCAATAGGTTTTCCCACATATCTCTTGTTTTCTCTTGTGATATGTTTGTATAGTTGTTTGTTTATACATTGATCTTTTACATGAATGAATGATTCATGGAATGATGAATGTAATTGAATATATATTTTTAAGAAAATTATTCACCCCACACATTATTATATACTTAAAATATCATGACTTATAACACTAGTCTTAAAATCTTGAATTTCCCTAATAGTAGTATTTCAAACATGGAGATGATATACATTGAACGACTCAAGGTGAGTGAACCAGAGGTCAAATTATAGTAACTAAGGATAGTCTTTAAACTTAAAAATATAAAAATTAACTTTAATACACTTCATGTGACCTTTTAGAGTGGAAATTATTTTCATCAAATATGGAAGAGTTTAGATAAAGTAAGGATAGATACTAATCACTTGACCTTTCACTACACACCACTTAACACACTTAGAAAAAATAGCTTGTGATCTCAAAAAAAAAATGAAAATATTTATTTAAAATTAAAAATACAACATAAAACTAGGAGGGCTTCAGCATACTAGGTGTGAATTTAATACAAAAGCCAAAATGGCTTACATTTATAGAACATTTGAGAGGAGAGAGAAGAAGTGAATCTCAAAGGTCACAATAACAAGTGTTAATTAATGAGGACTAGTTACATTGTAGAAGAATGGAGTGGAGAAATAGAAAATGAAGGTCTTCTTGGATAAGTGTCCATTTGAAACATGAAAAATGCCTCAAACTAGCGTAGGGTCTTCAAATGACCTTCTTTAAATTTCCTTCATGATGAGGCATCTCTTGACTGCTAAAATTTGGGCTAGGAAGAATTGACACATGTGCACTATCCTAGGGAGTTTGGAAACAAAAAATAACATTAATCAGAGGCATCATTAACTGAAATCCTTCCTCATGACACTTGTACTCACCATCTAAAATCATTCATTAGTCTTTTAGGCCTCAATCTTCACATTTGTCATCCAAGTGGCCTTTAGTTTCTCAACCAAATCCATGTAAGATGTGTTATGACACTTTTATAGAGTTTTTTTCTTTCCAATCCATGAATTAGGCCTTAAAAAGATCTAAAATTGGACTTCTCATCTTCTCATTAGGTAGTCACTCCTCATTTTTCACTATTTTCTCAAGATTGCCTATGATGAATGAGACAAAAGAGGTGTTTTTATGCTTCTATATAGTGATAAATAGACATATAGAGTTATAATAAGTCCTAATTAACCTCACCAAATTATTATTATTCTAAAAATCTCCTTTGTATCTATAGAACATCCAAAATCTTATAAAAAACAATATTTTTACCATGCCCATACAAATAGGGTAAAAACCAATTACATGGAAAGGAGAACGGGAAATTATTCAACAAGTCCAAAATAGTTTTTATGAAATATTACCCCCTCTAAGTGCATCACCATTTTTATTTCCTCCATCATGTCTTAGACAAGGGTGTATGAGGGTTTTGAGCTATTTGGACCGTTAGATTATTCTAAAATCATGACATCTAACCTCTAAAAAAATAACAAAAATACTGAGTATAAGACCCTACTAAACTACCACTAAATACTTATGGTACCATTATATCAATATATATAGATGTGAGCATTTGAAAATGGCTCATTGAGCTTTAGAATGCATTCCACATACCCCTATGATAGAACTGGGTCAAAATGACCAACTTGAGTTATTCATCTACAATTGAAAGGTCCTAAATCATCATAAATTCCATATTGAAGGTCATAAATTATTTTGGAGTGGTTACATTATCATGTGAATAGATTATACCCTTGTAGGGCTCAAGTCTAGTTATAGGTGTTTCCAAACAAGTTTTTGCTTTTCACATTCAAAAGGAAATGAGAAACTAAGATAAGATGGTCAAGGGTTTGTACATACCCAGATGAGTTATACACACCGTTATCCAGACGATTGAAGGAAATCCTCTTTGGTTGTGGAGGATGACACCTATAGAAGAAAGAGACTCAAACATAGAGGTTGTTAGATAGGTAGATGGTGGCTTGCCAAGCCAAGCTTGATCCCAAAAGTGCAGAGACTTCCTTGAGGGATGACAACCCACTAGTAGATAAAAAAAGAATGTCTAATAAAGAGCAGAATGTTGCTAGGAATAGAGATGATAAAATACTAAATTAAAAGAAACAAAAGCAAATGCGTACCTAAAGGCTGTTATTGGTCTAGTCATAGTCACCAATGTTGGTTAGTCTGCCAGTGTCGGTTCGTAAAGTCTGCCAACATCGGTTAGTCTACCAACATCGATGGAGGTAACGGGCCTAGTGACTGGCATTGGTCGGGGCAGTAGTCTTTGGATGATGTCTAGACGGGTCTGTGGTCTATTTGTGGTCAGCAAGAATGGCTTGAGGTGTCTGAGAGTCTATGCAAGGTCTGAGAGTCTATTGTAGGGGTACGAGACAATGGATAGAATATTAAAGAGGGATAGAGGGGTAGAGGAGGCCTTTCAACCTCTCTAAGAAGAGTAGGTTGGGTCTGTGGTCTAGTTGATAGTCTAAGAGCTAAATATGAGCTAACTACTAATACATTTCTAGATTATTGAAATGAAATAAATGAAACATACTCAGCTCATACCTACTGAAGAAAGAGCGTTGCTGATGCTTGTACCTATTGTTGATGTAGAAGAATGTAGAAGACTACCTGTAGAGTGGAGTGACTGATGTAGAGTACTTGTTGTTGATGCTTGGTGTGTACCTGAGAGAGAGAGAGAGGTCTGATTCACATTTGGGGAAGACTGGAAGATTGGTGGATTGAAGATCGAAAGGTCAAGTTGTTAAAGATTGAAGATCAAATCCACACTCTAGAGGTGGAATGCAGTTTTGAAGGCAACCGACACCAGCAAAAGCACCAACATCGGTCGACAGTTGATCGACGTCGGTGGCTGGAAGGTAGGTAAAAAGGCTAAAAATAGCCTTTCATCCATTTTCCCAACTGTCGAGTTTAAGCATCGGGGTAAGAAATGGTCGAAGGTGGAGTAAATGGATGTGAGATGATAGAAATAGGTCATGAAATGGGGTTTAGGCATTTAATATTGGCCATGGGGGGAATGAAGGGAATCTAAGGAAAGGCATCCTAAAGTGGTGAGGTGTCAAGGGTGAGATGGCAAGGGGAGAGAATTATTAATTTAAAATAAGATAATTATTTTAGATTAATAAGACAGGTTAGGAGTGGTTAAGTGGACCAAGGGGACTAAGGGGGGAGGATGATCAAGGAGTAGACATGATTTCAATGTCTACATTTGCCCCTTTTTGTCTTGTTGGTTGTTCTTGATGAACTGCAAGACAAAAAGAGGAGTTGGTTGCCCTAGGTGTGGGATGAGGTCAATTTTTGTCCTGTTGGTTGTTCAAGTGAACTGCAAGACAAAAATGAATGTAGGTTGCCCTAATTATGGGATGAGGTATTCCCCATCAAAGCAGGAGTCGAGGGAAGGGAACCTAGAATCAGGTGTTGATTTGACAGAGAGTGGATGAAAATGGTGAAGTTGGAGTGAGAACACTGCAATAGTCGTGATTACATGTATACCACTTCACAGGATGGTCAGGTCAAATTGTTGCAGGTCAAGGGTCAAGGAGTGCCAAAATCAAAATAACTAGGCCCCAGCATTAGTCATAGCTGATTAGGTTATTTAATCCAAGCTATAGCTCCAATGGTCGTCGTGTTTTAGGTATCTTGGGCTCAGGAAGTGCTCCTAGAAACATGAAAAAGCCACAAGTAGTGGGGATCAAATTGCTCACAATCCAATACTTGTGAGGGTCAAAATATGGTTTGCGGATAATTTTGCTAACCATTCGTGAGGTAGCATACATGCAAAAACAACCAAGGCAAAGTTTGTCTTGGAAGTGGTCAGAGGAGATAGTCCTGATCTCTAAGGTCATTGGTTGAGGTGGGTCGAGATAGGTTGCTAGTCAAATTAATGGATGGACAAAAGAATGTGGCCGAGCTAACCCCAGAAGATGCTATGTCAACTAAGTGCTGCCTACATAGCCCTTGTTGGAAGGGCCTCAGGCCAATGTAGTTCTCCCTAAAAAGGAGGAAGAGGGTCAAAGTTATGGATTGTTTTGGTCGAGGTCAAGTCATGGTCAAAAGGAGGATATGGTTTGTCCATCAGGTAGACAAACAAATGAGGGTGGTCGAGCTAACCCCAGAAGGCATTATGTCATTTGAGTGGTGCCTACATAGCCCCTATCATTTAGGGCCTCAGACTAATGTAGTTCAGATGAAGAGTCAAAGTGGTCGATGATTGGTTTTGGTCATGTGTTGAAATGATGAGGATAAGATGATGTTACAGCCTTTTCCATATTGTGTGATGGTGTATTCTGTAACATTGGTTGAGGGGTCTTTCATCCCTAGCAATTTTCCATATTTGTGATGGATGTATGCTAAAAATGAATTGAGTATGTTTATGCTTCAACAAGTAATGGTTTATGCTTGACATAAATTGTGTAGTCGATAGTTTCCATGTGTATTGGTGTCCATAGAAACTAGTGTGAATGGTCTATGATAATGTATGATGTCATAATGTTGGTCTAAAAATGTTGGGTTGGCTTGGTTTGGTTGGCAAATGATGTGGTTGAATGTGACCAAAGTGTATGGGCAGAAAGTGAAAGGCATATTCACCCTTTCATTGAAAAGGATCAGAATGATAGCATAGATAGGGGTTGTTAGAACTGAGAGCCCCATTCATGCATTACATCATTGACCATGGGTTGTGTTAGAGAGGTAATCGAATCACTTTGACATTTAAGTGAGCTCGAAGTCCCTTGAGTAGGTGATGTGATATGGGAGGATAGGGTAACATTTTTAGTAGAGATAACCTTGCCCCTTTTTATAGGAGACCCAGAGATGACTACAAGCTAAGTCCATGACCCCCCCCCCCCCTTTTTTTTTAAGCAGACTGATCAATGCGGGAAGTCTACATAGAGACGTCATTTTGCTTTGTGGTCATTTGTGAAGCTGATCGATGCAGGAAGCTTCTAAAAGAGTGCTATTTATAGTAGGATTTAGTCATAGCCATCCTTCGAGGGAGTGGTCTATATTTTTGATTTATATATATTTGATATGTCTTGGCCTAGCTATCCTTCAAGGGAGCAGTCTAGTAAATATATCAATTATGTAGCTGTCCTTCGAGGGAGCAGTCTACATTTATAGTTTGTGACCTTAGATATTTTGACATCTCGATTTATTTTTTGACAGAAATTTGAGTCATGGACAAGGCTATAGAAGTTCAAGGGCTCCCTTTTATTAGGACAAAGCATCCATACTTTATAAAACGGTTATATAGGATTTGTTCAAGGGAATAGGGTTGAAAGGAATGAGGATTTAAGAGGATGGGGTTGCTGAAGGGACAACCTCAAGTTAAATGTCAAGTGAACGAGTACTCGACTAACAGTAGAATGGTTTCAGATGCAAGGCATTAAAGGGCTCAGGTTTTGATAAGTCCTTAGTCCATGATCGTGCATTTTTGATGTAAGGTCTAAGCCAATTTGGAGCAAACTTGCCTCATTTACTTCTTTCCAAATTGGTCATGTGTTAGTTGATGTTGGACATGAAGTTGGTTGATGTGTTGTCAGATTGTTTGGTTGGTGTCTGGTCGATTGTTTAGTCGAGGCTTGGTTGGTGCTTAGTTGAGGACATGATTTAAAAGTTGGTTGATGTCTAGATATTGTTTGATCAATGGTCGATTGAATGTTTGGTCGAGGTTTGGTTGAATGTTTGGTCAAGGCTTGGTCAATGGTCGATTGAATTTTTAGTCGAGGTTGGTTGAGGTCATGATTAATAGGTTTGGTTGATGTTTGGTCAAGGTTTGGTTGATGTTTAGTCGATGTCTGGTCGATGATTGGTTGAGGCTTAGTCGAGGCTTGGTTGAGGTCGGTTGAGACTTGGTTGATGGTTATGATAGTCAAGATAAGGTCAAATTCCCCCAATTGTTAGAGAGAATGTTTGACAGATTTAGTTTGAGGGGGCAAGATTTTGATCTGCCAAATTAGAGGCAAGAATCTCAAAATCACAGATGATGATAAAGGTGATGGTTGATAATGATTTGATTAAAGTGGCTAATGGTTGGGGATCATCAGGCTAGACCTCCATTGATTGTAAGGCTTGGATCAAAGTTTGATGATGCTGTGGAGAGTTTTGTATGAGATCATATAAAGACATCTTCACAAGGGTTGTGTGGTGAGGTTGTTTCACCACAGAGTCAGGGATTGTCTTTGGAGATGTTGGCTGAGATGTGCCCAAGATAGTAATCTTGGGTCTTGGTTGTGGTGAAGGTTTGGTAAATGGGGATGTCCAAGGGATAGAAACATGTCTTTTCCCTTCATCCTTTTGGGTTGGTGGGTTGGTGGTCAAGTTGACTGTGTTGATTTTGAATAATGGGGTTAAAGGTAGTGGAGGGACTATAGTCTGGCATTGAGATCCCAATTTAGGTGATGATGTTCATGAGGCATGTGATGGTGTCAAAGATTTGGCAAAGGGGTAGTCAAGAGGATCCTTGATGAGAAGGGTATCTTTTTTCTGGTGTTGACGAATGACAACTTTAAGAGTGCAACAATGCTTAGTGTCATGTCCTGGTGTGTAATGATAGTGACAAAATTTAGTGTTGTCGAACCAAGATGGTATTGATCTGAGAGTTGATGAATGTGAATGTGTTGAAGGTTTGTTGATAATATGGTCAATAAGAAGGGTGTCTTTTTCCAAGTATTGGTGAATGACAACCTTGAGGGCACAACAATGCTCGGTATCATACCCAGGTGTGTGATGATATGCACAAATTTGAGTGTCATCAAACCATGGTGGTTTTGGTCTAAGAGATTTGTATGGTTTAAGAGGTGGAAGACTGATGTGAGAAGACTGCAACAGTTGTCGTAATAGCAAGGCATAAGAACCCGCCAATGGGTTTGTGTGTTTTGTTGCAGTAGGTGTTGATGACTTTTGTTTTGGAGGCGTAGGAGGCATTGCTCATTTTGGAGGAAATATATGTTTGATGGGTTGAGAGAGTAATGGAGGTGACTTACCTCTATGAGGTATTAGAGTAGGAAGCACTCCTATTAAGGTAGATGGATGTGGGCCCAAAATAGAGGGCAATGATGAAGGTGGGGGAGGAATTATCTGGTGTGGTTTAGTAGCCTTCTTTAGTTTGGTTTGAGGGCCACTATTGTGTGAGGAAAGGTTAGATATGGGGTGAACACCAAGAGATTTAATCTCTTTTGGCATGGTGGGTGCCTACGTGGGTTTGGGTCTAGATGTGGATGGAGGTGAGTGAGATGTAGCAATCTCAGGTAAAAGGCAAGAGAAAAGCATCACTGGGTCTTCCTGGGTCGAAGTGGGTGAAGAGATAGGTTCTTTTCTTGGTGGAGAAGAAATTGGAGAATGTGGCTCCTTAAGAGGGCAGAGGGCAGGGATGATCATGCCCTCCACTTGTGGTTAAGGAGTAAGAAGGGTAGGGTCCTCCATAGGTAGCAAGAAGGAGGACGGTGGGGCTAGTGGTGCCAGTATGGTCGAGGCATCCTCCAATATAAGGGAAGTTGATGGAGAACTAACAGGAGAAGAAGGTTCATCCTCATGTGATGGACTTATGGGTTGACTAACCTCTTGAGATTGTGAGAGAGGTTGGTCAGGGATGAGAGGCGAGATTGTGTTGACCGTGCATATATCATGCTCTTGGGAGCTATCGGCCATGGTGTGGACATTGTTTTGGGTAGGCAGATGATTAGGAAAGGGTTGTTTGAAGATGTCTATACTTTGATTGGGTGGTGCATTTTGATTGTCTAGGATGAGGTCACCCTTATCTAGCATGTCTTGAATGATGTTCTTGAAGGTTTGGCAATTATTGATGTCATGGCCTTGGACACGGTGATAGTGATAGAAGTCATTTTCCATATACCATGTAGGGATGGATTTTGAGGAGTCAAATTGAGGTGGTCGGATTGGAGGGAGATTGAGGACCCCTTGCTTGATGATTTTTTCCAACACGGAAGCGTATGACTCTCCAATTGGAGTGTATTGACGATGTATGTACCATTGTTGGAATTGTTTGGTGATGCTTTGAGATGTTGAAGGTTGAGATTGAGTAGTTGTCAAGGATGGTGATCTAATGACCACAGTGTTGGCCACTCCTTTGGACTTAGAGTTGGCAGAAGAAGAAAGTCTAGAAAAAGAAGGGTCATCGGCTCTTGCATTGGTATTATGCAATCTGACCTTATTCTCTTCAATAGCGTAGAGTTCAAGCTTTTGAGCCATGGTGAAAGCTTCATCAAAAGTGCGGAATGTTTGAACCCATAAGGTGGATGAGATGTGCTTGGCACATGCTTGAGAAAAGATCTTGATGAGCTCAGGTTGAGGTAACGAGAAGGAGAGCTGATTGATCAAGCCCCTCCAACAGGATATAAAATCGACTATTGATTCATCGTCAAACTATTTGATAGAGTAGAGGTCTGTGATTGAGACTTTTTTGGTGATATTGATAGAAAAGTGGTCAAGGAAAAGTTGGGCTAGTTGGGTGAATGAAAAGATGGACTGACTGGTAAGAGAGTTGTACCAATCGAGGGTAGGGCCAGAAAGTGACATGGGGAACGTGTGTAGCAATAATGCATCATCATGGGCTATCAAGTAACAAGCATGTCTGAATGCTTGTAGGTGCTGTTGCGGGTCTTCCTTTCTCTAGAAATGAGAAAATTTAGGAAGTTCCCACTGGTTGGGATATGGTCAAATTGGGACGGAGGGATGGATGGGTTTGTTACAAATTTGGTCGTATGAAAGGACATTACGTGAACTAGAAATGGAGGTCTCGAGATTAGACATCTTGTCCATCAACATCTTGATGAGGTCAGCTGATGGATTGGTGGGAGGGGCACCCTCTAGGTTGTAGGGCACTTAGAAGGTGCTAGAAGGGGCATATGATGTAGATGGTTGTGCTTGTATAGGCGCAACATATGGGTATCTAGTCATTGGGATAGATGTGGAAGCCAGGGGCAGTTGTGTCATGAAGGTAGAAGGCATAAGTTGACTAGATACTGCCAAAGGTGGTTACATGGTAGCATTGGTAAAAGGGGAGGTAGACACTCCTGCATTTATAGGTGCAAGAGTGTGTGGAGTTCAGACAATCAAGTTCTGGTATGAAGTAGAACTTGGTTGAATTGCATGTGGTTGAGGGGGTAATGAAACCCTGATGGAGGTCGGTCCAAAAATAGATGGGGAGGCCAAACTTTGTATATTTGCCATGGTCAGGTTAATGGTTGAGGCAATAGTCTGAGTCATAAAAGGCTAAGTAGCGGATGGTGTCGATGTCATCGCTGCTTCACCCGAAAGGTCTTGCATTTGGTTTCTTGTGAGATAGTGTTGGAGAGCCTTGACATTGTGGTCAAGGAGTCTCTCAAAGTTTGGGTCCCCTTCAGGGACAATGGATGGTCGGGTCAGGGTTGGTCGGGTAGGAGTATGTTCGGTCTCTAAATGATACTCCATTAGAGGACTAGGCATAGATGGTGAAGGTGGGAGTGGTCGTTGCCTCACGTGGTCAACAAAAGTCTTGGTTTGACTATGTGTCAAAACCATTCAAGGCAAGAGGTCAAGTCTCAAAAACTATGTTTTTTCAGTCCTAAAAAACCATAATGGGTGTTGGATAGCAAGAAAGTCAAGTTTTAAGCTTGTTGTTTTGAGAAGAAAAATTTAGACAATGACCGACGTCGGTTGAAAAATTGATGCCGGTGAAAAAGGTTGCTGATGTTAGTTAGATAATTGATGCCGGCGAAGAAAGTTTGCTGATGTCGGTGGTAAAACTGATGTCGATGACTGTGTGTTCCAGAAGCTCAAAGAATTTGACAGTTTTTGGAAAGAAGAAAACATCCTCACTAGCTCAAAAAACTAGATGGGAATAGAAAAATAGATGGAGATAGGCAGACCTTAAGCATTAAATCCTAAGAATCAACTTTTAGAATCATGTTGGCTTATGCCTTAGAGTGTGTTTGGGAAGTTGGTTTGTAGAACAGGTCCTAGAAGAAGTAGTCTATGGTTGGTTTCAGGTTAGTTTAGGTGCTCAAGAGTCTGTGTTAGGTTCCGTACTTGACCTGGTGCTAAGGAGCAAGCTCCCCTCACTTCATGAGCCCAGTGATAAGCTGGTCTCACTTAGCCAAAATATACTTTCCCTAGAGAGTATCCTCTACCAGAGAACAGAGTGGTCTTTCCCCTTGGTAGTGAAGCCCAAGTGGGATTGCTGGGATAGGTAAGGTATCCGCTAGGTGATGAAATCCTAGTCAGACCTTGTCTCAGGTAAGTTAAGATGTTTGATTTGTGTAAGTGGTTTGGATATGTAACATAAGTGGCCTATGATTTATTCATGATGCGATTTTAATTACTAGATGTGTGGACTAAAAATTCAAGCAAGTAGAAATGAAATGCAAAAGATTTTAAGCCCAAAACAAAATGTGAGTTCAGATGAAAACAAGTTGAGAAAGGGTTGAAGAGTATGAGTTGACTAGTCTAAGATGCAACAAAAGAAATAAAAAGAAGGTTTCTTTTTAACCTTTGCTGATAGTGTCTTTTGGAAGAGATAGAAGAAAGAGATGAAAAGGAGAGACCTAATGCACCTATATGAAAAGAAATGAAAAGAACCCAAGGAAGACCCTAGGGTCCCACCGGGCGTGCCAGAATATTTCCAAACAAGTTTTCACTTTTCACATTTAGAAGGAAATGAGAAACTAAGATAAGATGGTCAAGGGTTTGTATGTACTTGGATGAGGTCTATGCATTGTTATCCAGATGACTGAAGGAACTCCTCTTTGGTTGTGGAGGATGACACCTATAGAAGAAAGAGACTCAAACACAGAGGTTGTTAGATAGGTAGATGGTGGGTTGCCAAGCCAAGCTTGATCTTGGAAGTGCAGAGACTTCCTTGAGGGATGACAACCCACTAGTAGATAAAAAAGAATGTCTGATAAAGAGCAGAATGTTGATAGGAATAGAGATGATAAAAGACTAAATTAAAAGAAATAGAAGCAAATGCATACCTAAAGGTTGTTGTCAGTCTGGTCACAGTCACCGAGGTCGGTTAGTCTACCGGCATTGATTGGTAAAGTCTGTTGACATCGGTTAGTCTGTCGACATCGGTGGAGGCAACGGGCCTAGTGATTGGCATCGGTTGGGGCAGTAGTCTTTGGACAAGGTCTGGATGGGTTTGTGATTTGTTTATGGTCAGCAAGAATGGCTTGAGGTGTCTGAGAGTCTGTGCAAGGTATGAGAGTCTATTGCAGGGGTGCAAGACAATGGACAGAATGTTAAAGAGGGACAGAGGTGTAGAGGAGGCCTTTCACCCTCTTTGGGAAGAGCAAGTTGGGTCTGTGGTCTAGTTGATAGTCTAAGAGCTTAATAGAAGCTAACTGCTAATACATTTCTAGATTATTGAAATGAAATAAATGAAACATACTTACCTCATACCTGTTGAAGGAGTGTTGCTGATGCTTGTACCTGTTGTTGATGTAGAAGAATGTAGAAGACTACCTACAGAGTGGAGTGACTGATGCAGAGTACCTATTGTTGATGCTTGGTGTGTACCTAAGAGAGAGAGAGAGGTCTAATTCACATTTGGGGAAGACCGAAAGATTAGTGGATTGAAGATTGAAAGGTCAAGTTGTTGAAGATTGAAGATCGAATCCACACTCTGGAGGTGGAATGTAGTTTTGAAGGCAATCGATGCTGGCAATACCACCAACGTCGGTCGACTGTTGACTGACGTCGGTGGCTAGAAGGCAGGTAAAAGGCTAAAAATAGCCTTTCATCCATTTTCCCAACTGTCAGGTTTAAGTGTTGGGGTAAGAAACAGTCAAAGGTGGAGTAAATGGATGCGAGATGATAGAAATAGGTCATGAAATGGGGTTTAGGCATTTAATATTAGCCATGGGGGGAATGAAGGGAATCCAAGGAAAGCCATCCTAGGGTGGTGAGGTGTCAAGGGCGAGATGGCAAGGGGAGAGAATTATTAATTTAAAATAAGATAATTATTTTAAATTAATAAGACATAGGTTAGGAGTGGTTAAGTGGACCAAGGGGACTAAGGGGGGAGGATGACCAAGCAGTAGACATGATTTCGGTGTCTACAATAGGCCTAGCTATGTTTTGTGACCTAAAACATCCCCTATTATTAATGATACCTAAAAATTATTCTAAATATTTTTTCATGCCTAAAAAAATTTCCACACCATTATTAATGTTCTAATACTTTGCATATCATTCCCTTACCATTCACTCACCAAATTTGTAGGGTGATCTTATCTAGGAGTGCCCTTTATCTAAGATAAAATAGAGGGCATCTCCCCTATTTTATTATAAAAAATAAGGATATGAGGTGTTATATTAGGTAATGAGGACCTTATAAACCAAATTTACATGCTTAATAACCTTTTAAAGGTCTCCAATACTTCAAATCTCTAAGATATACTTGCATGATTTGACTGTGCAAGGTTTTAAGAAACTCCAAGGTTGTGACTATGTGAAACTTACATTTTCTCTATTTTTATTATCTAAGAGCATCATGGAGTTAACATTACCACTATGGGAGTGATTTCCACATGAAACCATATTATATCTCTGTCAACCCTCTCAATCTCACATCTCTCCATTTTCATGGGTTAGTCTGTCTATTATATCATACTATAGGTGTATATTTGGGTGGAGTTGGAGGTTTCTTATAGGTGAAGATACATGTTTTATCCCTAATATTCATGACTTAGGTCCTTACTAAAGTTATATCAAATAATTTTATAGTTGAGTATATTCATATCATTTCTTAGGGCTATTCCAACTTCCATATTTGCCTATTTCAGTATACTATGGTCTACAGTTTGGCTGTAGATGACCATTTAGGATATTTCAAAGACTCTTGTATGTGATGTTCTATATATGGACACTATGTTTCAACTCATTTTATTTACTTTGAATCATTATCCCTTTTTCACTCTTATGTGATCTCTTCTCATGCATATAATCCATGTATCCATTCACCACTACAAGTTAGGTTGCTTATATTCAATTCTATATAATGTTTACTAAGTCTCTTAGGTCAAAACCTATCTGAGTTATAAATCACTCAAAAACATTAGTTTTTAATTAAGCAACCAAATTTTCATGTTCAAAACATTTCCCTTAGGCTTGGAATACAAGATGAAAATAGTGAGACTTGTCTAGACCTCAAGACACTCTACCATCAAAAGATAGTATATGGGCAAAAAAAGATTCGGATAAACTAAGGTGAGTTGTCTCCATTTACAACTTCCTTGACTTGTGATCATGTTTTAAGGTTTGTTTGTAGTATAATGATTTCATAATTATCACCATGGCTCTCTCAATACCCTCATACTTGATGAATATTTCAAACAAGTTCAAACACATAAATTTCAATGTTCCTTTATCCTCTATAGATTGCACTGAAACCCCTATTGGAAACATATATGTGTCACTATGTAATATAGGATTGTGTGATAAGTTTGAAGGATTGTCAGCACCAATATCTAACCTTTGGAATGGACAATCCTATTATTTCCATATTGTAAGTATTATCACCATGTTTAAAACCTCCTTGTGTCATGAATATGATTACTCAAGGATCCTTTACACTTGACTTTAGATGACATTTACAAGAAGACTGACTGTGTAATATTTATAGACCTCTTCACTCCATCAAATTATACTCTTTGAGATTTAATCTCCAAAATAAGAGACTTATAATCATTATATCATATGTTTAAATCAAACATTCTATCCTTGCCCTGAATCCACTCTCATGAAAACAACTCTATAATAGGTGAAACACTGGTCTATAACCTCAATGATGTAATCAACTAGTTAACTAAGATAGTTTTGATCATCAGTTCACCTTCACATATGAAATAAAGACTAAAAAAATTTTGAGGAGGAATATCATACTTCTCAATATCATGTACATAAATTTAATTTCATATAACAATGCAAACATAGAAAAAACCCTGAAGTGTTGTGGTTGGGCAGGAAGAAAAGAGTCACAAACCTTCTTAATAATGGTTTATGAAGCATTGTACACCAATATTACAACTATTTCATGAAATTGGAGTAGACAAAGAGTAATATCAGCCCTATAAATCATTTTATCTAAAATAACTCCTCCTAGCCATACCAAGTTGAGACTGGTTGACAATTCTACTTGTCTAGGAGAGTGATATGAAAAATAGAATGGTCTTTTACCATTTTCAAGTTTTTCAAATCTGTTTAAGAATATAAATGGACTTAGGGGACTTAAAAAAAACACTTTTAAAGTCCTCACACATTCCAAATCTACTATATAGGTTATATAACAACTAAAAACTACCACTTTCCCCATTGATCTTCTTGTTCTGACATTATACCTACATTTTTTTAGTTTTACAATAGTTCTTATGACATATTCTAACATGGGGGACATTGAATTTTTTTTGAAACACTTGTCATTTAATGAAAACTATACAAGTTCATTTAATGACTCAAAAGTGACCTTATATGATATAAAATGACAATAAGGACTAATAACCAATATGATCAAGGTTAAAGACACATTAAATGACCTCACTATGACCATGAGACACATTATACACCCTAGGGGACCCTATGAAAAGTTTAAACTATATAGGGTGGTTGACTTAATTTGACTTATGGTTAAATTAGTCAACATTTTGGAAATTTCCTAGGGGTATGAAGCTAGCTATACCAAAGACTAATATCCTACTCCTATCTATTGGGATATGGGGTCACCTATACACTATATGCACAATGAATTTCCTCTTAAATAACACAAAAACACACCAAACAATAAAATACAACACACAAGACAAAACACTAAACAAACACACATGTAATCTTAAGAACACTTAGGGGAAACACACACAATATAATCAAAACACACCTATCCTAGTATGTACAAGACCTCAAACACTTTGAGCTAAAGGACAATTCACCATACTTTAACCAAGATCAAAGATAGTACCTCTTACATGATTTTTACTCCAACGAAGAAATTCATCATGTGAAGCATGCTTATAAATAAATAATTGCTTGTGTAAGTAATCAAATGACTTATCATTTTCATCTCTTCTTCTATTTATAAGTGTGTTACTTAGATATTTTAAGAATGCTCCATACTACCATCCAAGAGACTTGTTTGAGCCTATATCTTGCTTGAATTATGTTATGTCCAATTGGCACTCCTTAAATTAAATCTTGGGAGTCTTCAAAGTTACTCAACTTCACTCTCTTTACTATCATTATGAACTTTATGGACTGAAAGAGATCTATCCTCAAGTTGAGGTTTGGACTACTCTTTAATAATAAAATATTCTAATTTGGCTTCATTAGGTTCCTTCGTAACTGTATCTTCTTTGATATTATCTATACACTCAACATCATGCTTACAAAAACACAATCCTTCATGATTTTTAGGTTCATCAACAAACTTATTATCATATTCACATTTCTTTGGAAGGGAAGTAAACTTACTCAATTGCTCAAATTATTAAAATATGGAATGTAATTGTTTCCATAGATAATCTTCTTATTCATGGTAGTCATGTTCATGGACTCCTCTATCTTATGTAGTTAGAATGGCATTTTCCTTCTCCCTATATTGCTCTACCATGCCTTGAAAACTTTCATCATCATGCATATGAACCTGGTAATTACCTTCATCACCTTGTGGAAAATAACTACCAATGAATACTTCATAATTTTCATATACTCCTTCATGGATTATGTATGTGCCAAGATTAGTTTACTCAAAGAAGGAATATGGATCATGTTCATAGGTGGTCGCACCATAATCATCTAGCAAAATATCAAATATGCCCTCAAGCTTTGAGTATGATCAATCATCCACAACATAGTCCTATTGATCATTGATTATGTAGTTGAGGTTAGAGCTCATTTTCACATAGGGCTCAATATGTAACTTGGATAATGGTTGAGTTATAATGGTTACCTTTTTTACATACCTTGTCTTAAAGGCCAAGAAGGACCAATCAGTTGAGAGATAGCCTCCTATCTTGTTTGTGAAATCTCTTGAGAGGTAGATAACAAATTGAGTAGGCAAATTAACCACTACTATATCTTGAAGGATTGGGAAACTAGGATTATCATGTAATAAAACTCTCAAACCTTTTTCAAGTCCCACTGACTTAGTTGGTGTCCCATCAAGTTGAAGCACTTTCTTACCGTATGGTTTGTATACATCTAAAATTGGACACTAATGGATTCATACCAAACACTGGATTAATTATTACCAACCTTTACACATCTATCCTAATTTTTTTTTAAAATCTCAAATTTGGCTTCATAAAATACAATTTGTCTTATATAATAATTAAATGGGATCAAATGCACACATTAATTAATTCAAAAATATTCAAAATGTCAAAAGTCCTAAACATAATTAACCAAATTAAAAATAAAATAAAATTTATAAATTGAATTATCCATGAGTAATTAAATGAATTATCAAAAAGGAAATTTAAAAATCAAAGTATGTCCTAAGAATTCATAATTACCTTTTTGTGAGTTGTCAAATATGCAAAATATCCCACTCATGCCTATTCATTGATAATCATGAGGTTTGGACAAATATTAACTGTAATGGGGTTAATTAACTAAAAAAATTAAGTTTTGAACCCTTTTCAATCCCCAAATACACCTTAACTCACCTTGGGTTGAGGTTAGTTGTTAAACCTATAAATACAAGCCTAGACCTCTTCATTTGGAGAGATTGAACATAATAGTGTTATAATGCAAGTTTTTGAGAAATTTTTTAAGACCATAGTGTTATAATGATAAAATCACAAGTAAATCCATGAATCTACATCAAGAAATCATGAGCTAAACCATGGTGCCAAGTGGAGAAGGAGCCACACAACTCCATTTGCCAAAGATCTCTTCAACACAAACCAAGCAAGCCAAATGAAGAAAATCTCTGAGGGCATTAAAGAAATTAGTTAGGAATGGTGTAAGTTATTTCCATTTTTAGTTGTGATTTACTAATTGGTTTTCTTAACCATGCTCCTCCCTTTGATCTAGGTAAGATAGTGTTATGCATGTTAGTGTGTTTGTTTTCATTTTGATTTCTTTTTATTGTGAAGCTAACATATGATCTAACCACCCTTCTTAGATTCCTTGATAATATATGGAACACTTGGTGGGACCATGAGCACCCTACATAGCAAGGAGATGAAGATTCAAATCAAAAATTGACATTTGAATGCTTAAATTCCTTCAAATTTGCAATTTTAGCTTTGATTTTATCATATTTCTAATTATTTAATTATCTCAAATCTACATAGAGACCAATACTAATTATGAATAACCATCATTGATTCTATGTGACCATTATTTGTTTTACCTAACTGAGATTAATTTTCTATAATCATTATTAGTTGGTAGGTAGGGAAAAACATAGTTTACAAGATTGAATTTTGAATGTTTTTAGTATTCATAATGGTTGTTTCTTGATCTTAGTAGCTTTTAAACTCTTTGTCTAATATTTGCCTTGTAGGTTTTGTTGAGTTTTTAGCTAATCATTACCTAAATTAATATGTTTATATTTTATGGTTTTTCCTTTAGGTTCATAGGTGATCTATGATGATTTTAATTGATCGATGTCAATTCTTCACGATCAACATCGATTATATGAACCAATCCCATTAGTTGATTTAAATTGATATTAGTAATTTTTGACGGGCCATAGTCACTATGTTTTCAAAAATTAAAACTTTATATATCCTTTTCCAAAGTTCATTTGATCATACTCAAAAATTATTCAAAGTAGAAGGTTACTATCTAACAAATACAGGTCATAGATGTGATTTGGAACATAGATTTGCTAGTTTTGGCTTAAGACATTTCATTTTGGGATTTTAAAAATAATTTATTTAAATATTTAACATTTAAATCTGGGTGATAAAATGAACATGTTATATCTTTAACATTTGGATGTTGGTGTTTAAAAAGAACTAAAAATGGCTAAGTTTTAAAAACACTTCATTATTGGTGCTTAAAACAAATGCTTAAATCTTGAACACATACTTTTGGTGTTTAAAAATGAACTTAGGATAAATCTTGAATATTTGTAATTTTGGGCTTAAAACAAACAAAAATGATTTTTTATTAATTTTTTTTTTCAATTCTTTCAATATTTCATACTTAAGCTAGGGGGCCAAGTAAAGAACATCATTATATTTCAGTTTGGTGAACAAACTTCACTTGTAATTACTTGAAAATTATTTTTTGTTTGTTATTTTTACAATAAGAATAGTGTATGTATTCTCTCCCCCCATCCCTAATAGGTAAATTAGGTGATCATAAGTGAATTTTCATTACATTCGGTGCCTAGTCTAAGGCATAGAAAGAAATTTTCCTAGGCTCTCCCCAAAACCCATATGGTATTGGGTGATCTAAAATCACTCTACTAGTCTTTTATTTTCATGCAATTTGGCTTATGAAGGGGATGTAATTACCTCTCATGGGTTCTCTAGGGAAGCATTATCTTGGGGTTTATCTTCTAATAGTGTTTTAACCACTTTACATGGTGGGGTATACAAAGATGGGAATGCATACTAATAGAGCCACAGAGTTGAGTGAATAACCTCTCCTTTAATAACGAAGTCCCAAGTTAGGTTTGGTCAACTAGAGGATACTACTAAGTAGTTAATGGATGGTATCATCATGCAAATGAATAAACCCTTGCATGATAAGTTGATTTTTATGAACTCAATTGATGTGATGCTTCTCTTGTGTGAATCACACTTGGGATCAATCTAGACAATTATAACTTGTAAGTTTTAGTCAACCCCACTTTGCCACACCTTGTTAGGATATAGGATGATATACTTAGTTTTATTTTGTAATTTATTATTTGATTGCTTGGTGTGTTGTATCTAAAACTTTGTTGTTTATACCATGTCATGAATGAGTTTGTTTGTCCACATTACTCCATTGTTTGAGAAGGTGTTATGCCATCTGTTTGACACCTTGTTTTAACTTAGAAAACTTTTATGTAAAAAATATTGAGTGTGGAACTTGATGGAGATGGGTAATGGTATTCCACCTGAATAATTTCATGTTTTTTGCCTTATAAGTCTTTGAAATAAACCATTGTCACATCTTTTGAGAGCAATAACATCATTACGCTATCCAAATTGTTTCAAAATACTTATCTTGTCTTGTGTCCAAGTTTCAATTTTTGAAACCAAATCATGTGTCTTATTGGATCTTTATTTAGCATAGTCATGATGTCCAAAATTTCCTAGCTTATTGGTCATCAAAACCCTAGTTTACCTAAGTTGAGTCTTTGATTAACTTTTACAAGATTGGATCCAAACATTGATTGATTTTATTTTAAGTCTCGACACATAAGGGTTGATACATAGATATTTCTATTTTAGTTTTGTAACTTAGGTTAATTCATTACTCAAATTTGAAAACTATTTACTTTGTGACTTTGTTTGACATAATCAATCCATCTTTAAAGTGCCTTTTATTTTGTGTTTTATACCAGTTTGATCATGTTTATGTCTACAACCAAGTGCCTAATCTTTTCAAAACTACTCCAATTTTTTTAGATTAATCATCATCTTTTTGTTTCAAGTTTAGATTTTTATGCCACATTTGGCCAAAATTCCTAGCATTAACCTTGTTTTGATCCTAGTTTTTGATGTTTCATTTGGAAAAAAGTCCTAGTGACTTTTTACCTTTCCTAGTTTAAACCTATGTGGAAAATTTTTTGGACATTGAAGTTTGGAATCTTATTTTTAGGTCATTTTACTTGACCTTGTTTGTGTGATACATTTAAAATTAGACATTTGATGTTCTATTGCTTTTACCAAGTCTTTATATAGAGTTTTTGGAGATACAACTCTGCCCTAGACCAATCTAGACCAAGTTTAAACAATTTGTTCTTTGGACATCATTTTCATATTTTGTATAACTCTAAGACTTTTTGTAGAGTGTTATAATTGATGTGGATATGTCTAGATACACTTATGGTAGAGTCATGTACAATCTAAGTTATGATGGAATCACCACACAAAATTTAGTTGGAGACCCCTACTGGGATGATATGGTTTGTAAGGAGGACTTATGTGAAGACCTTTTTGAGGATGATGTTATTTGTGAGATGGATCCATATCGACCTTAAAATAATAAATCAAGAGAAAAAATTCAAGAACCTACTTATGATTTAAGTCAAACCCCATATATAGATAAGGATGATGTTATTTGGGGGGAGGATCCATACCCTTCTTGCAATCCTCAATTTGGTGAGCAAGATAAAGTTCTCAAGTAAAAGGTGCATTAATATATTTTTTAGGCTAGTTGTGGTATTATACTTTCTCTCATGTGACCACCCAATCCCCCACCTATATTGATAACCCTACTTCATACTATACGAGCTACCAAGCTCCACCACATCCAAGGAAACCCATTACCATTCTAGGACCTCATCCTTTAGATTGTGTGAGTAACTAAGCTCCAAAATGCCTAAAAATTGTCATTCTAAGACCTCATCCTTTGGCTTGTGTGAGCAATCAAGCTCTATAATGCCCTCTCCTTATTACTTCAGGACCTAGTCCATTTGGATCATGTGATAAATCTAGCTTTGTGATACCCTATCACTACCATTTTAGGACTTAATAATTTGGCTTATACGAGTAATAAAAATCCATAATGACTTATCATTATCGAATCACTAGCTAAATATTAACCATTTCCCACTGTAGTTAACCCCATCCAATTATCTAGTCCTAACTGAGCTATTCATTATCCCAATCAAGAAAATTAGTACCTATCCAATTGAGACAATAATTAAAGGACCAAAATGTATTAAAATTTTGTATTTTATAATTGATTATAAATAAAAATTAAGAAACCCAACCAATCTAAAATGTTTTTGTTGAACCAACCATTTATGATAAGTCAACCTAGGATGAATCACCTTTCAATATTTTACCCATTATCAAGGATTCTCACTCTGATGAGTCAGTCTTATTTGAGTTAATTTTTAATGATTATAACCACCTTCTGGTAAGTCATTACCTCAACTATATGCCTATTTTTTAAAATCATCCCTTTGACAATCCAATCTCTGAGGAATTGTCTCTTGACCTATTTCCAATTATTGGGGATTCTCACTTTGATAAACTAGTCTTTATGGAGCCCATTATGCCATCATAGGCCATTACTTATCCAATACCAAATATTAAATAAGACATCATTATAATATCATCCACATCAGATGAAGAATCAAAATTAGAGTCATGTTCTATTCTTGAACCAACATAAGATTTAACATCAAAAGTAGAATCAATGCCAATCTCAATATTGGATTTAGAGTCCCTTGAGTTAGATCTAGAATCAGAATATGTTCATGGTTGTTACAACATGGGTTACACATGCCTCATAGATCAATTGGAATAAATTTGTGATACTTCTATAGTTTTTTAGGATGAGTACTTCAGCTTTGACATAAGTTATCATAGTATCTTATATGAGGATTGTGTAGACTCCCCCCATTCCATTACTAACAACCAATATAACCATGTTATAGATATTCTATCTACCACAAGTGTCGATTGGGACTAATAGAATTTTAACTTATTTAAATATATCCATTGTGACATATCAATTGAAGAACAACAAGGAGGCTAAGACTAAGTTCATGTAGAAGAGGAACAATCTCCTAGTGAAACCTTTTTGGAGGTGTTAGGGGACAATCAAAGTTCAAACTCAACATCTCATAATGAAACCTTTTCAAAAGCACTAGAAGACAATAAAATTCAAAATTCAACATTCCCTATTGAAACCTTCTTGAATGTGTTTTGGGATAATCAATCCAACTTCATTGGTGAAAACCCTTTTGAGGTGACAATAATTGAGCACAAAATTTCTTCACTGCTTGATGAAGACAAAATCAAAGATCAAATCAATATAAATTCCAATATACAACCTAATAATATGGTAGCTAATCTTAGGCCCAAATGATAGAAAAATTTTGTGGTCATATTGAGAACAAATTCAGAAGTCTTTGGCCCCACCACATCCAAAGTTATGTCGAATATAGAATCAACAACATTATGTGTGCTTAAAAATCTTGTTCTTCATTTTTTCCCCAACTATTACACATTATATTATCATCTAGCATTTCATTATCATCCACCATTCCATTATCTTCCACCATTCCATTTTCTAATCAGACCTATCATGTAACATCTATCCCTATCTACCATCCTTGGTTGCACTTTCCTTTATAGAGGCTATAAATAGACCTTGTTTTGACATTTTAAAGAAACATAATAAATAGCAAATGAGGATCATAACAACATCATTTGCATCCAAATATATAGTTAGTTCTTGAAAAAGTATATATTTAAATAAGGTGTGGGTACGTAATTTATATGATTGTTTATTTTGGTTGTCTCATTGGCTGATCAGGATTCGAATCTCCATATCAATAAGAATAATAAAATCATTTACCATACTAGGTCGAAAACATGTACCATACCATTTTTATATTCCATATCTTGGCCATTTGTCATTTACCTTGTCATCTTATTTTGCCATTCCCTTACCAATTTTTTGTACCTTGCCACTTCTCTCACCTTATCACTTGGGGATAACCCTCTTATCATTTTATCCAATCTTCATACCATTCATCATCCTAAGCCATACCATCCTACTATCCTATCACTTTGTTGTTATATCATTCCATTATACCATACCTTTTCTATAAACCAACATGTTTTGACCCTCCCTACCTAGCCTCTTTAACCTTGGTTACTCCATTGGTTTAGCTTTCAACATGAAGAATTAAATAAATTTTAGTAGTTATTTCAATAATTCAAGATAGAGGCCATACTTTGGAGTATTATTATATAAGTTTTGGTAGTTGCATCATTCATTTCTTATTTAGTTATATATAATATTTATTTGTGTGGGTCTGATTATAACCACTTATGGTCAAATCAATGTCTCACTAGTCTTGATACTAGTTATAACTACCTATGGGAAAATTAGTATCATTTTATGGTATACTATGCAATTATGCCAACTATGCCTATTTTAGTTTAATTAGCTACTACACTACTCATATTAATCCATTATAAGGTGGATCTACTATGACTTGAGGCCATTTTGGGACTATGTGGGCCATGTTCAATACTTATTAAGGTTAGATAGGTCCCCCTTTTCCATATATTCTCATATTTATGTAAGCAACCTTTTAGTTTGAATGCTCTCATCATTTTGTGAGCTTAGATCATTTAGTGTCTCATCATCCTTGACCGAGTTGAGATAATCAAAAATTTAAAAAACATTTGTAAAACCATTTATCAAAACCAAAAATCATTGACCACTTATTTGCCTTAAGGATTTGATGAACCCTCACTAAGTCATAATAAATCACTTGTCACTTAGTTTCCCCATCCTTTTCGACCTTGTCCCATGCACTTGTCATTTTATAAGACCACTCCTATTCTTCTATCACATACATCATGTTCTCATTATCTATCATCATTTTCTTCTATCCCATATCCTAGGAGAACTACATTTAGCCTAAATTTTTGTTGGATATTACATCCATGTAATTATAAAGGCAGCATCTACTTACCTTGTGCATGTGGAGACAACTCAACCACCCCCTTCCTTTTCTTCTATTCCCCCATCTTGTTTGTTTGTTAAGTTGTTGCCTATTTTTTAGGGAAAATATTCTTCATCTCATTTGATCATGTTGTTTGTCCTAACATTGTGATTGACCATTGTTTATTTTTTTATTTATTTCTTTTTCTTTTATTTTTTTTGTTTATTTACTTTTGTGCCTATTTGTTTGTTTTTAGTACTATTACCTTGATTTAATCTATATGTGTTCATTTGGTGATTCCTTATGAAATATTATTGAATCAATCCATATTCATGCATCAACATTATCATCATAATTTTTATCATTAGTGCACTATTTTTCCTTGAGTATTATATTGGGAGTCAGTCCTTATACATATTTCAACCAAGTCCTCATGGTGTTTTATCATGATGCTTATCATCCTATGATATAACAAAAACCATCTTCAAGGAACATACATGGTAAATGAAATTATGATATCTCCTTGTCACTAAGTTAAATCATATCCCAAATAGAGTAAATAAATAATGAAATAATTATCCTCATTGCTAGTTTAGAAGAGCATCTCCCTACTCACAGGTTGCCTACTTCATATTTATCCTTTGTATCAATTTAAAATCATCCTATTTAACATAATCATTTCATATCCTATTTTCCATTTTCAGGGTGCATTTCTTATAACCACCTTTGGGCAAGTCATTGCACACCATCCCACTTGCATTTCTAGTGATTATAACCACCTTTGAATAAACCATTGCATTTGTTGTATGGACTAATTACCTAGTGAATACAATATTCTTGAGTCAAATTAACATTAAATATCAACCTAATATATGTACACTTTTCAATGATGTTAGAATTATATATGCATTATTGATTCATATATCAAATTGCTTTATTAGTTGCAGTATAATGAACTTATGTTAAATTCACCAGATAGTTATACTATGAAACTATTATGTCAAAAATTAAAAAAAATACTTTAGACTTATAAATCACACATGTATCAAACTTTATATAATCAGATTAATAATAAAATATACTTACACACTCTTAACTAAATAGGGTCAGGATCTTCATTACAACTCCTTTCGAGGGGGACCTTCCTTATTTAGAACTAAGTTCCAATCCTTTTTTGAGAGATTTGAAAAATATTCTTATAGAATCAACTTTCTCATTACTAAAATAAATATTGCTACATAATATTACAATGCGATGACACTTACAGTACTATTAACTATCCAATCTTCAATTTTAACTCACTAACTCCTAATTTGATCTAGGTTCTACCATCAAATACAGAAGGTAGTTTATTAAGTTATAACTAAAGACACCAAACTAGAAAAAATACAAATACTTTAGAAACTACCCTAGTCAACCTTCAAGTGGTTAGTAACTGAAGTTACTTATTTTAGGCTTGTTTGGGTTAAGGGCAAAGTGTACTATTTTGTTTATTTATTTATTTTTGTCTCCTTCTCATTGTCCTTATATTTCTCATCTTTGGTAACACATCTAAATTTCCTTGCATCTAGGGAGTCTGTATAATAGCTATGGTACTTTTCAATCATCCATCTAATTCCCAAGACAACTAGATGTGTCCTTAAGATTTGATCACAACAATAGCTCTATTTTGTATAGTGGTTATAGATAACTTGTAGGTGAAGCCTATAGTTACTATGGACACTCTGTAGTGGCTATAGGTAACCTATAAATAAAGCCTATAGTTTCCATGGGAAATCTATAGTGGCTATAGATAGCCTATAGGTGGAGCCTATAGTTGCTATAGGAAACCTATAGTGGCTACAGATAGCCTGTATATGGATCCTATAGTTGCTACATATAGCTTGTAAGTGTTGTGCCTAAATGAGATCCTAAAACCTTACATTATCCTTCAATTTCTCATTAAATAAATTTACACAAGTATAATCTAATAAATGAAAAAACATCAATAATTCATAACATAACAATGTATAAATTCACACACAAAATCATAAATTCATTCATTCATTTGTATGAGTCATGGATGGTTATAGGGATTTACATATAAAAAGATATATTCTAGGTATATATGAGGCTACAAAATAGAGAAATTGGTGGCCTCATCACACCCCCTACTTAACCTCTTACTTGACCTTGAGAAAGCCTATGCTACATTTTTAAACCAAAGAATTTTCTAAAATCAAGGGGCTCAGTGTAGCCTAGCCCTTCAAAGATATAGAAGCTTTTAGCATCATCAATGTTCTCCCATATTTTATTCTCAACCTCTCTATCATCTGGGACCTTTCCCTCCTAGTCAAGAATTTGAAACCAAAACAAAAGAGGTTAAAACATCAATCCCAACTATTTTACCCTTCTCATGACAAACTCAATATACATGTATACTCTGTGTATAGCCTCCCTATGGTTTTGAGGGGAGTAAGGTTCCTTTATTTTTAAATCATCAAATAGCTATACCTATCTATGAGAGAAAAAAAATTATTTTCATCTCCTTCCATAAGACTCAAATAATTATTCTAAACTTCTACCTATTTTCTAATAAAGCATGCTTATAGAGTACTTGAGTTCATGAACGAGATCCATTCTTTTATTACAACATCTAAATTACTTGATTCACCCTTGATCATCAGGGTAGCTTCTTTTTATTTTTCTTGATATTGTTCCACTTGTTTCCTTCTACCTATTTCATTAATAACATATGAATAAAATGAATTCAGCTAGACATCCCTCAAGTAGATGTTTGGATTCCAATCTGCATCATTGGGTACAACATACTAGTGTATGTAAAATTCACTTAACTGAGCTTAGAGGTTAGGATCAACATGTCTATATACTTTAAATAAATATTTGGGGTCATAAACCATGTAATACTACTCATTATAGTTCCTATCATATATGAATTTAAGACATCTCTCTTCTAAGTAGACAACATACACCTTAGAAGGTGATCTTCACTCCATTAACATTTCAGTGGTGTCATGCATTTGCTTGATCCTAGTTTTAGCCATTTATATGTTTTATTTTAAATCATCTTGTTGTTCTCTTGTTTTAACATATACCTTAAATATATGTACTAACTTCTTGTAGTGAGTTTCAACATCACCAAATTTTTCCTTAAGAAAATGTAGGAGGTCATCAGTTTCTATAAGTGTGGTAGCTAAAATATCTACAGCAATAACTTTTTGTGTTTTTTTAGTGGGAAATGGAGGATGAAATATATTGTATAAGGGTTCCAAAGCTAGAACATAATCTACTACAAGTGCTTCTATGGCCAAGGTAGATGAATTTGTTGCAGGCTCCTCTAGGGAAGCTACTGCAGGTTCTTCCAATAACCTTTCTCCATCTATAGAAGGTTTTAAAAATTTTACTACCCCTATAAGTGTGTCAATGCCTCTCAAACCTTTAAATTTTTTTATCTCATTCCTCAACCTATATATTTATTTCATATCTTTTTCTAATGTTTTTAAATCTTGGGCATGAGGGAATATCCTTTACTCTACTTGTTTTTCCATAGTCTCTTTTTTAATCAATTCCTCTTCTATTACAAGTTGATCTATCATTCTCAATTATTATTATATATACCCAATGTTTCTAAGGAGATTAATGTCTTCCTCAGTGAATTTTTATGGCTAGGGTGACTATTCTTCTTCTTCTTTGGTAGATTCCTCATCAGTAGACCATTCTTCAATTTCAAACCCATCATGGGTCTTTCGAAACCTAAACTCTTTCTTTATCTTTTCATCCTCATTGATGTCTATGGGTGAGGAGGTTTTAGTTGTTTTTTGTTTCTTAATTATTTGAGATCTCCTAGGAGGAGGTCTCCTTATTCTTGATATAGTGGGTTTACTTTCTTTAGTTTTCATCTTCCTTTTAAGAGAGGTGATTGATGGAAATTGTTCTTCTTGTGTAATAGCTGAATGAAGAACTTCCTCTTATTCTGAAGGAGCCATGGTGGAATAATCAATCTATGCTGAGGATATAGTGGGAGAATAAATATGTTGTTGTGGACTTCCCTCCTCTATGTTATAAGGAGGTAGGACTAGTTTTCTTCTATTTCTTCTACCTGTAGCAGTTTTAGATGGACCCTCAGTAACTATGGGTTGGTTAGTAGCACTAGTACTTATAGAATATTATTGTACAATTTATTAGGCTTGTTCCTTAGGGGATTCCTCTCTCATTTTACTCTCTTCTTATTGAGGTTCATTATTTCCTAAGGCTTAAAACTTTTCCCAACTTAGATTAGGTCTAATAGAGTTTATTCAATGTTTAGTTATTAACCATATTATGCAATGATGAGATATGGATTTTTCAATACCCTTTTGGTGCTCTTTGGATATCCTTTTTAAAGTGTTCCATAGGTGATTTAGAACATTAATGGTTTTGTCATGCCTTAAATGATTCAAAAATTTAAACTAAAGAGTATAAATTAGGGAATACCTTCCTTCAAAGGTCATATATTTGATGATGTATGAGGCTATCTCCCTCTAGGTTGTAGGTAAGCTGAGTCTCTCCAAACCACCTTTCTTTAGTACTAGTCATTCATCTCCTTGACAAAACTTCTATCTAGCTTCTTGACTATTGGGTTTGTCTTAATAGTTCTTTCTTATACTTGGCAACCCAATTGCATGTCTCACTAGTTTTTTAGTTATTAAAAATGTGATTCTATATATATTAGCTTGGTCTCTTGTAAAGGATCTTGAAAGTTAACTAGCAAGGGGTTATAATAAATGCTACAATTTCTCAAAATAAGTGGTCTAACTAGCTCTTTTGAAAATAGCCCAGATGACTTGGTCTCTCTGAAGTTGCCTATGATCTATGGGTTCTCTCCTCATAATTAACCCTCTCATTCTGCTAAGTTTAGCTTTTTTGTCAATCATTTAAACTATTAATTGGCAACACATTTTATTTGGATTATAAAATCTACCTGTATAAAATTAGGGTTTGTTCAATAATGGTGGTTTGTAATTATAGGTTGTAGGGTTATAGGTTATGTCATGCTTTATCTTTGCATGAATGGTTGTAATGGCAAGGAAAAGCAACAAAATTGATCATTTTCCCTATATGGTATTATGACTTCATTATGGCATCTAATCCCACATGTATGGATCCTATAATATGTGGTATTCTCACCCATAACATCCTCCTTCTCACATAGATCCTTAAATGTCCTCAAGTGACTTGGAGTGAATAGGATGAAAGCGATAAAATGGGGTCATAATTAGGGGTATAAGTGTGGGTTAAAACATCATCATGTGGGTTTAAGTGTGAGTTGAGGGGTATTAATGAATGACATGTTTCATGATTTACTATGATTTTTAATATCATACATGATATACTAAAATAATGAATACTTTTTAATGATCAAAATATATGATGTACCTTTTTAACAATTTACCAAGGGCTATGTCAAGGATTTACATGTGAGTGATTAATGAAATTTAATTGTTGTACTTGTAGTTGTAACTCAATCAAAGTGGGACTTTTTGGAGTAATTATGTAATCATATGATGGTAGTATTCTATGGTACTCTCAATGCACTTGCATATGATTCATGACAACCTACATGGAATTGGGACATGGGTCTTAGTCTTGGATGGAGAATATTGATCTCCTACCACAAGGTGGTTATTACAAAGTTGGGTGATCCAAGTAAAGTATTACATGAAAATGGAAGAGGGTAGATAAAGGTGTTGTTGCTTTTTAATCTTCTTCTACATGAAATTACATGATTTGCCTGTGTTGTCTTATTGCTTGTGGATTTTGCCTAGTAACTTTGCCTTATTATTTTAGGGTAGGCCTGAGAATTTTTTTGACTTTTTTTCTCTAATCCTCCTTCATTCCACCTATGGTTAGTGTATTGTCTTGTATTCTCAAAATCTCATAATCAAGGCCATAGCTTAGAGTTTTGGAAGAACTATCCTACATGTGCTTAGAGAGATGTTAGGGGATGCTTATAAAAAATAGAGATGGTGCCCATAACAACTATAAGGTTGTGTCTAACTATGGTAAAAGTGCCCATAGTATCTAAAAAAGAGTTTGTAACAACTAAAGGAAGATGAACAGATTGCTCAGAATGATTGTTTATTTTTTGTTTTTGTTTTTACCCCTAAATAGCCAATAAGTTGGTTTTCTATTTAGGCGTATTTTATAGTTCTAGGCAGCCAGTAGGTTGGTTTTCTACCTAAAACCTACCAATAATGCCCAAAAAAGTTTTTTATTTTTGGGTTTTATTTTTTTTACTCTAACTACTACTTGTAGTATAATGTTTATTTTGAGTCCATACCAAGTCATTAGTGAGGGTGACTGGTCAAAGACCAAGTGAAGGTCTTAGTCTTCATGCCAAAGGAGGATTAGGATTTCCTTTTCTCCTTCTCCATTTGTGTGTTGGTTAGTTCTCCCTTTGTCTGGTGAGACATCATGTTGATCCAACACATCATTGTATCCATTTTGTAATTATGTGTGTATGTGCTTGGAAAACTCTTCCTAAGTGAGTGGCTTTTTATACAACTTTATTCTATGGCGATTGACTAATAGATAAAATCTTATTGGATTAATGGTTTGGAGTTATACTAATCCATTGTCATAAACATGCTCAATCTTAATATACCAAGCCATATTGTCTATAGTTTACCCTTGTGATCCTTATATTTTGAATCAAAAAGAAGGGCCCAATCTCCTACATTGAATTGACTGGTCTTATTGTACCTATCATGATAGGTAATCTTCTAGTGTTGTAGAATTTATATGGTATATAATTCTTGTTATCTATATTCATCTAAGGCATTCAATTACATAAGCCTTTCTTTTTATACTTTAGATATATCTATCCCAAGTACCAATGTTGTCCTTAAGGTCTTATGCTCAAATTATATTGGTAAGATAGGTTTATTCCCATAGCAAAAATAATATGGGGTGAAGCCTGTACTAGTATTCCACATGATTCAGTAAGCCTAAACAACTTCAAGAAGTATAGCCTCCCAATCCTTATGAGACATACTAATAGTCTTGGTCAAAATATTTTCTAACTCCTCGTTGGTGACTTCCACTTGTCCATTAGACTGTAGATGATATAGAGTTGATTTATTATACCTAATCTCATATTGTTAGATCAAAGTAGTCATTAAATTATTAGTGAATTGGGGTCCTTAATCAGTGACTATTTATCATGGCATAACATGTCTTGTGAATATTTTTTCATAGAATAAAGCTACTACCTTCTCATCCCTGACATGTGTAAGAGCCTTGACATCCACCCATTTAGTGATATAGTTAGTGTATACAAGGATATACTCTTTTTTGTTGCATTTTGGATCAAAAGATCCTGTAAAGTCTAGGCCTCATTTTTCAAATGGTTCAAGAAATATTAAAGGCTACAAAGCCATCTCGCATGAATGTGTAGGTCTCCACATACACTAACATCTATCGCAATGAGAAATATACCTTATTGTATCTTTATGGAGTGAGGGCCAACAATATCTTGTATTCAATATTTTTACTATTATATACTTGGCTATAAAGTGCCCTCCACAGGGTTCATCATGGTAGGATCTAAGGATATTTATAAATTCATCTTATTTGAGACATCTTCTGATGATAGATTTAGGCCCAATATAGAAAATAAATCTAGACAACCATGAATACTTTCCACTTTTTTGAATCAAAGCTCTTCTATGTTTAGGGAGGAAGTATTATGGGAGTAACCCTATGGCAAGGTAGTTAGCAATATCAGCATACCAAGGTGTGGTAAGGGTGAGGGAGAATAGGTTCTCATCTAGAAATGAGTCATCCACTATGGTATCTTCTTTAGGGAATTGTAGGCATGATAAGAAATCAGACATGACATTGTCCCTACCAAGCTTATTTACAATGATGATATAAAAATTTTATAATAAGAGTAGCCATCTTATCACTCTATCTGGGATAGGTGGTTTGTTCATAAGGTATTGAATGGATACATGGTCTATATGAACAAATAATTCATACCATATGATGTAGTGATGGAACTTGTTGATAGCATAGACTACTACCAAGAACCCTTTTGTAGTAACATTGTAATTTAATTTTATTATTTGTAGGTTCTTGCTTACAAAATAGATAGCATAATTGAGTGCTCCCTATTTTTGGCCTAGCATAGCTCCTAGGGTAGCATCTAAAGTGTTTGTGTGAATATGGAAGGGAATATTCCAATTAATACCATGTAGAATAGGGGTGATGGTGAATAATTCCTTTAATTGTTTGAATGTTGTATCATAGGTAAGAGTCCAAATAATTTCATCATCTTTAGTCAAAAGAGTGAATAATGGTGCTGCTACTTTGCTAAAATTGTTGATAAATCTCCTGTACTAACCAACATGTTCTAAAAAACTCATGACATATTTCTATTTTTAAGAAATAGGGAGATTTTTTATGATGTTGATTTTTGTAGGGTCAACATTAATTCCTTCAGTAGATATATGGTGGCCTAAGACAATGTCTTATGTCATAAGCATGTAGTATTTATTGTGACTTAAAGATAAATGGTACTCCTAATAGTGTTGTATAACTTTCTCCAAGTTATTTAGGTACTCATCAAACATTTCTCCATAAATAGTGAAGTCATCCATATAAATTTCTACACAATCATTTGCCATATCTACAAAGATACTCAAGACAACCCTCTAGAATGTTGTAAGAGTGTTACACAACCCAAGAGGTAATACAACATAAGCATAATTACCATAGGGATAAGTGAATGTGGTCTTCTCATGGTCCTTAGGAGAAATGCTAATCTGATTGTAACCATGAAAGCCATCTAGAAAGGCAAAATATTTCTTCACTGCTAGTGTGTCCAATACCTGATCAATGAAGGGTAGAGGAAAATTAAAACTACGTTGGATTCATCCTATGTTATGGTTTTTTGATTGGTTGGCACTCTTATTTGATATAGATATGATGTGTACATTTTTAAGGCTGATTATTTTCATGTCTTCATCATCCCATGAAAAATCACATTGGTTTGCATGCAACATGTTGACTAGGCATTTTTCCTCATTTGACTCCAACTTGTTATTAATAAGCATTGTTTTTCCTGGAGAGATTTCAATTTGACATGAGAGTGCTTTCATAATTTCTATATTTCTAATGTATCTAGTTTGGCTATAGCTATGAGGTAAAAACTATTGGAATATTTCATGTATAGATGCATCAGATTTATCTTTATTTGAGAATTAAGAAAATGGGCACTCAACACATTGTAAGTGCTTGAGATCTGTAGAATAAGTTTGGTAATTATTATGGAGAATGTTGGAGAGAATTATATCATCTTCATGATCATCCAAGGTGCCTGCATGGTGTATGGTAAATATATGAATCTAGGGAGGCTACTTTGTATCATCTTCTTTAAACCATAACATATGCTTTAGTGCCAAGGCTAGAATATTGGGGGATAGAGGACTGACTTCATAGTGTGGTTTCCATTGGAGATCAACATATCACTTGATTTGTAGATGATTAAGGTATCAATGATGGAAATTTAAGGACATCCTAAGATAAGCTGATATCCACCCAAATTAGGCTTAAGATACATCACAATGAAATCTACAAGATACTCCCAAGAATATAAAGTAATTACAAGATCTTCAATTATTCCTTCTAGGTTGAGTATAGATTTATCAGTAATTTATAACATTATAGATGTGGGATAAAAAAAATTCAATTATATTTTGTCCATTTTTTAGTTGTCATCACATTTATTATAGCCCCTAGGTCTATCAATGTATTGGATAACAACTGATCATGGAGTTAGACTGTTACTATTAGGTATCTTAGATCTAAATATTTCTTTCGTAGGGTGTTTCCTAGCATAAGGTCTACTAGTTGGCCAATCACATGCACTATATTGGGATCCTTCTTCTTCCTTCTAGGTTTACGTAGGCATAAGTCTCTAATAGATTTGGAATATATGGGCACATCCTTGATGGATTAAAAGAGGGGGTTTTAATAGAGAGATTTTTGAGCTATCCTATGAAATTAAATTCAAGCTCAATTACATGGCACTAAAGGGTAAGACATTTTGGATAGGGTGGGATTATTTTAGCAATAACTTTATTTGCTAATTCAAAGATTTTTTATGGTGATGAAGATGGGTTAGAATAATCTTTTATATTTTCCTAATTTGACTCCATTATTATGAGTGGGGCTACAAGTGGTATAAATTTCCCTAAATGTAGGTGAATTTCATGGATGTTCACTACATATGTCAGGTACTAGACAAGTTTAGTACTAAAGGTTGGTTAAACTAGCTTATTTTTAGGGTTTTACATAGGTTGGGCATTCAGTTGATTGGGCTTGGGTGTAACTTCTGTATTGGGCATAAGAGTAAGAGGTTGTTTTTTTTGTGTGGAGGGAATCATCCTTGATTATTTCCTCAAGGTTGATTAGGTCTTTAGTGCTATTATCATTGATTTGTGAAGGGTGGGCCTTGAGGTGGTTTCCAAGATCATATCTAAGGTGGGGATACATTTTGTGGAGGTTACCAAGAGATGGTGGGGTAGCTTGTCTAATGTGGCTACTAGTTGGAATTAGTATGTGGGGATGCATTTAATGAAGGTTACTAGGAGGTTGTAGGGTAGCATGTCTGAGGTGGATGCCAGCTAGAATTAGGAGGTGGGACATTCATCCATGGACTAGTTTAGTTGGGAGTAGTATTTAAAAATTGTGAGTTAAAGGAGGTCAAATTTATAAAAGGTGGATTTTATACCATACCTAAATAAGATGATCATTAAACCCATGGATTTATTTGTGTAACATAGAAAACCTAGTGTCCATCTCTTCCTACAACATGCAACTTGACGTTTTCTAGTTCTTCAGCTATGATGTTAGCTACTTTAGTCTGAACCTCATGACACCTACAATCTATCTTCTTCCTTATACAATCTATAAAATAGATGGTCAAATCTTGATCCAAGGATACTTGCTTTTTCCTTGAGTGTAGGATATCTATTTGGGTGGCCATATGACTAATGATATCCTATTTTATGTCTTGTAACAAGTTACTAACTTTGAATTTTGATAGGCCACTTGTAGATACTAGTGTAAGCTTGCTACTCCTATCTTTGTTTATGGTATACTTGTAATAGTTGTTTCTCAATTCCTTAATGTCTTCAAATTGTATATGGGATATATCTCCTCCACTCATTAGGTATAAGGTTTATATACAATGTTTTCTAACTCCTTTTAGGAAGATGAGTTTTAGAAATTCTTCTCCTAGTGCACTTTACTTGAATTTTTGTACACTGAACATGAACTATTCAACATAGTCTTTCAAAGATTCATCCCCTTCTTGAATCATCCTAAAGATGTCATTTCTTCTATAAATTATTCATTATCCATATTTTTTATACTTAGCCAAAAAATTCTTTTCTATATCCTCCCAAGTGAGGGCTGAATTACTACTCAATCCCATAAACCAATGAAGTGTTGAGTCCTTGAGGGTGGAAAGAAAAAGTTTTAACTTCTATGCATCCTACCTATACTCATAGTATCTAGACAATATTTCAAATTCAGACAAAAAGGTGTTTGGATCTTCTATGAATGTACCTATGAAATTGGGCAAGTCTGAGGGTGAAATATTTTTCATTTATGTTATGCCTATTGCACCTAGAATAGGAAACTCAAAAGTAACTATGTCCAAAGTCTTGTTATCATCCAAAAAGTCTCTTTGTCTATTCATGATGGATTTTCTTGTGATATGGATACCAAAGGTACTCAAGATCACATCTTTAAATTCTATATTCATCCATTCATTAGTAAAATAGTAAACATTTATCTACTACTCTATGGTCTTTTTTTATGAGAAATCTAAAGATTCTCCTAAGCTTTCTTGGATTTGTTCAAGAAATATTTGATGGAATGTTGTTCTGATGCTACTTTATAGAGTTTTTGGTTCATGAAGTTCTTCTCATTCATTTCTCCTTACTAACCTAGTTAATGCTTCCTCTACTTTTGTTTTCTTTTTCAAATCCATTAGTACTTCTTTTACAAGTTGCTTCCATTGATTTGTAGTATTTTTTTCTTCAAGAGCCCTTCGTATTATGATATATTTTATAATAGGATTCTTAGTTACTATAGGTACTTGTGGTTATTTCTTGGTAGAAACTTATGGCTCTTTTGGTATGAATATACCTCAATAATCTCTTTCTCTTTGCACAAACATTGTGCTACACCTTTTAGCTATCTTTTTCCTTCTTGCATAGGATTAGTGTCTTTTTTTTTAGTGTTCCAAGGGGTTATTTTAGAATAATAAAAAATTAAAATAAAGGAGTATGGAAATAAAAATAACTAGAAATGAAATTTTACTTCTAGAAAATAGTAAAGTTATCTACTAAAAGTTAGAAAATTACTCTAGGAAGCAGAAAATGAAAGTAGGAAAATGATCCTAGAAAATAGGAAATGAAAGCAAAAAAATTAATTTTAGAAAATAGGAACTGAATGTATGAAAATTAAAGGCACACTTTGTAGAAAGTAAATCACTCCTATAGGAAATAAATATTGAAAACATGAACTAAGTAAATTATAATATTGCAAAGAGGCATTAAAGGCTATGCACCATTTACTTCTAGAAACTTAGACATCTAACATAAGACACTATAGTGCCCTCACTCAACTTGCCTAACTAGAAATATACATCCAAGAACTTATACATATAGCATAAGACATCACAATGTCCTCACTCAACTTGCCTAGCTAGGTAGAATAGTGCACTAACCAATCTTAAAAATAATGATTGATTTTAGAAAATAATAATTGACACCCTCCCTGGAAATGGTGCCAAAATGTTGTGCAAAGTAATTACCTAGAGAATACCAAATTATTAAGTTTGATTAACATTAATTATCAAACCAGGGTGCATACACTTTTTTAAGATGTCAACACTATATATGAATTATTGATTCATAAATCAACTTACTTTACTAGTTACAATAAAATAAACTTATGTTAAATTCACCAGATAGTTATACAATGAAACTGTTATGATAGAACTACAAAAAAACTTCACACTTATAAATATGACTTTCATCACACTTTATATAATCAGATTAATAATGGAATCTACTTACACACTCTTAACTAAGGAGGTTCAATATCTTCACTACAACTCCTAAGGGGGCCCTTTCTAGTTCAAAACTGAGTTCCAATCCTTCTCCAAAATATTTGTAAAATCTTCTTATAGAATAAACTTTTGTATTACTCAAATCTTTAGTAATTAAAGATTTATATAGAATATTATAATGTAATGACTTCTATAGTTTTATTAACTATCCAATCTTCAATTTGAACTCACTAACTCTTAATTTGATCTAGGTTCTACAATCAAATACAAAAGGAAATTTATTAAATTCTAACCAAAGACACCAAACTAGGGAAAATAAAAATACTTTAAAAACTACCCTAGTCAACCTTCAAGTGGTTAGTAACAAAATTTCTTGTTTTAGGCTTGACTAGGTTAAGTATAAGGTATACTATTTTCCTATTTTATTTCATTTTGTCTCCTTCCCATTGTCCTTATCTTTCTCATATTTGGTATCACATCTAAATTTATTTGCATGTAGGGAGTTCATACAATAACTATGGTCCTTTCCAATCATCCATTCAGTTCCCAAGATAGTTGGATTTGTCCTTAATATCTAATCACAACAATAGCTATATTTTATATAGTGACTATGAGCAACCTGTAGGTGAATCCTATAGTTGTTATGATAACTCTACAGTGGCTACAAGAAACCTATAGGTGAAGTCTATAGTTATCATGGGTAACTTGTAATGGCTACATGCATCCTATAAGTGGAGCCTACAGTTACTATGGGCAACTTGTAGTGGCTATGGGTATCTTGTAGTTAGAGCCTATAGTTGTTATGGGTAGTCTATAAGTGTTGTGACCAAATCTGATTATATAGCCTTATTTTATCCTTCAAATTATTATTAAATAAAGTTACACAAGTATAATCTAATCAAGGAAAAAGCATCAATAATTCATAAAAAAACATATATATATATATATATATATATATATATATATATATATATATATATATATATATATATATCAATGCACATAAAAAATCATAAATTCATTCATTTATTTTTATGAGTCATGGATGGTTATGGGGATTTACATAGAAAAAGATTTATATTAGGTATGGATGAGGCTAAGAAATAGATCAATTGGTGGCTTCATAATAATTTCCACCAATTTAAAGGTTAATGATTATAATTGGCTTTGGGTAAAACATTTACTTTTTTCACCCAACCAGGGCTTATTTTTCATAATAGGGACATGAATGACTATAACCACCTTTGGGAAAATCATTGTATACCATCCCAGTTATGTATTCATATAATATTTAGCCCTATAAAGGTCTAATGATTATAACTACATTTAGATAAATCATTACACACTATCCCACCTATATTCTTAGTGATTTTTCCCAACTTTGGGATAATCATTATATTTTCACTTGTTTGGTCCACTTATTTCCTCATTTTGAGGGTCTATTTGCTGACCCATTTTTCGAACCTCTCCCTTGAGGGTGAACCCTATAATACATCCATTGTCATTAAATTCTTAAACATACAAGACCTTTTTATTCTTTGAGAATACGTTACTATCTTTATAACTTGTAATGCCTTCCTAAATAGGGGTAAATTATAGACATCTAAAATTGGCCACCAATGGATTAATACCAAATTTTGGATCAATTCTTACCAACCTTTAGACATCTATCCTAAGAGTTTATAAACATCTCAAATTTGGCTTCATAAAATACAATTTGGCTTATAAAACAAATAAATAAGATCACATGCACACATCAATTAATTCAAAAATATTCAAAATGTCAAAAATCCTAAATATAATTAACCAAATGCAAAATCATATCAAATTCCTAAATTGAATTATCCATGAGTAATTAAATTAGTTATCAAAAAATAAATTCAAAAATCAAATACTATCCTAGGCATTCATAATTATGTTTTTGTGAGTTGTCAAATATCCAAAATATTCCACCCATGCCTATTCATTTATAATCATGAGGTTTGGACAAATTTCAACTCTACTAGGGTTAATTAACTCAAAAAATTAAGGTTTGATCCCATTCCAAGCCACAACTACACCTTAACTCACCTCGGGTTGAGATTAGTTGCTAAACCTATAAATAAAAGCATATACCTCTTCACTTGGAGATATTGAACATAATAGTGTTATAATGGAGGTTTTGAGAAAGTTTTCAAGACCACAATGTTATAATTCCAAAATCACAAGCCAATCCATGAAGATACATCAAGGAAGCATGATCCAAACTATGGTGCCAATGGGAGAAGGAGTCACACAAATACATTTGATAAATATCTCTTGATCACAAGCCAAGAAATCTAAATGAGTAAAATATCTTTAGGATTTCAAGGAATTAGTAATGAATGGTGTAATTTCTTTCCATTTTTAGTTGTTCTTTGTCAATTGTTTTTCTTCACCATGCTCCTCCATTTGATCTAGGGAAGATAGTGTTATGCATGTTAGCGTGTTTGTTTTGATTTTGTTGTCTTTTTATTTTGAAGTTAACATATGATCTAACCACCCTTCTTCAATTCCTTTATCACATGGTTTATATTTTAGACCTAATTTATCTTCCATAAGCTTATGCATAATTGAGGTACTAGATCCACTATCTATAATGCAGTTGTGAACAATTTTATTTCCAACAATGAGAGTGAGGTAGAAAGGTTTAGGATTTCTAGATTTAGGGTTCAAAAATATGTGTGGGAGAATTGGTGAGAGTAACATTACCATGATTTGATGGTTAGGTGTTGAGTTGTATTTGAGACAACTGCTCTTGTAAGAGTTCCTTTTGGTTAGTCATGTGAAGTATTTCCCAAAAGGAGATAGATGTCTTAGAAATCTTCAAAGAATCAACAATGTTCAAAGAAGGAGGACTTACATTTTTGTGTGTCCTTAAAGGAAAATTATTTCTTTGATATTGAGGTATTGGAACACTTTGATTCACACTTCCAATAGTCTGATTTGAAGGAGATGTAGAAGTTTTAGGGACTACCATAATTTTAGTCACACCTTGCTACCTTATAAGAGGGTACTTGGACTTGTGTCAACACCATGATCATCTCCTATATCCCTCCTCTTGGATCTAGTATTTTCTACAAGATAAGTTTTTGATTGATAACAAAGGTGTCTTCCACTAGGAAGTTTTCAAGGTTCACCTTTTATGGATGCCATCCTTCATTTGTTTGCATGTAATTTTCATCTTCTACTAATAATTGAGGAGTGACTCCTCCTTGAGAAACCCAATATTTCTCTCCACATTAATTTGCATCCATAAACTATCCTTTCTTTCATTCCTCTCCTTGAACTAGGTTACTATGAACTAGGGGCATGGCTCTTATGTTAGAGGTGTAAGTTGGATTATATGTATTGGTTGGCCTATTAAAGTTAGGTTTTCCTTGCCCTGTACCTTGACCATATTTCTGAGGTAGGAACCTATTTCCTTGATGACGATAGGGAGAGGATTTTATTAAAACCATACTATAAATTGAGTTGCCTAACTTGAGCCTCAAAGGAATTATATCTTACCTTCCAATCAATGGTATCTTCTACGTTTTTAGGGGTAGTGCTAGACTTGGCATTTGCATTTGGGATTTTATCAACACTTGGAATAACAATAGACATGTTTGATAGAATGGTCATATAGAATTTTGGAGATAGTTTTAGATCTTGTATTAGGCCATTTTATGCTCTAATGGCAAGTTCATAAGCTTTAGGAAAGGTGTAACCACCCATGGGCTACAACATGATGGCTATGTTAGTACCAATATCCCTTAGATATGTAGGAAATATAAAGATTAAATGAGGTCTCATGGGAGGATAAAACCTATGCCAAGTTATTTGGAATATCTCATTAAATTCTTGCATTGTCTCCTTGGGGGCTCTTTGAATCACATTCAGTTGGTGAATAAGTGATGTGTGATCACTTTTGTCTTCAAACCTTGAAGTCAATAACTCTCCAAAATCATCCCAAGTTATGATACACCCTCTAAGAAATGTCCTATACTAGTCAATTGCTTTCCCTCTAAGGTAAATGGTAAGTAGTGTAATTTCAATATTGACTTCAGTGACATTTTGAAAACTATAGAAGTTAGAGATTTCCCTAATATGCTCACTAGGGGTGACATGACCTTCCCCATTGAATATGAGAACACTCTTGGAAGCATTATGAGGTATATCATCATATGTATGGGATTTTTAGTGTTAAAATAAGGGAAGGCATGTTTCCTATCCATATTTTCCTCAAGATCATCTTCACTTTCTTGATCTTCTTGGATTTCAAAGTCTTCTTGTTCATCAAAAGTTAAGATAGGTTGAGGATGTTGAATTTAAAGAGGAAGTTCAAGTTGAAAGAGTGGGTTTATAGGGTTGATACCTCTACTAGTATATGAACTAGTAAGGACCATGAAGTATTAACAAATAACTGATATAAATTGGGCTACAACTAGATATTACCTTGAATGGAGTCACCAAATGTTGAGTAGGACACTATATGTGGTTATGACATTGTCATGACGAACATTCACATGGATAAGATGTCTTTAAGATAATGGTCTTACTAAGCATTATAAAATTGTTTTTCACAATATATTTCAACCTAAAGATGATTTTTCAAGCCTAATATAAAATTTTAGAAACATTGGATTACCTATAGGTCTATGGGTTGCATATAACAGAGGTAAACCTCTAGGATTAAGGGCTAGATCCATATATTTATCTTTGCTTTTTTATCAGCTACACTACTTGTTTTATTGGATAAAAATGGGTATAAATAACATGTAAATAAACTAATATAATGATTTGATACACCATAAAAATATCAATTATATTACCATACCCTTATACTAGAAACATGACTTACAACACTAGTCTCAAAATCCTAAATTTCTCTAACATTATTATTTCAAACATGGAGGTGATATGCATTAAAATAATTAAGGTGAGTGAACTAGATGTTATATTTTAGACACTAAGGCTATTCCTTACAATTAAATATATACGAATTCACTTTAATACACTTCATGTGACCTTTATTGGAAACTACTTACATCAAACATGGAAGAGTTGAGAGAAAGCAAGCATAAATACTAATCACTTAACCTTTCACTACACACTAATTCACATACTTGTTAAAAATATATTGTAAACTCAAAAAATTATTTAAAATATTTATTTCAAAGGAAAAAATAACATCAAACTAGCAGGGCTTCACCATACCAAGTGTGGATTCGATTACAAAAGCCAAAATGGCTTGCATTTATAGAATATGTAAGAGGAAAGAAGAAGTGGACCTAAAAGGTCACAAGAACATGTGTAAATTAATGAATACTATTTAAATATATAATAATTAATTGTATAAATATACCTTGAATTTAATATTGGATAAGTGTCCATTTAAAGCATGAAAAACTCCTCAAACTAGTGTAGGGTCTTCAAATGGCCTTCTTGAAATTGTCATCAAGATGAGGCATCTCTTTACTACTCAAAGATATACTAAGAATAATTGACATATGTGTAATGTCATAGGGATATTGGAAACAATATATAACATTCATTATATGCATACCTAGCTATTAGCCTTCCTCATGACACTTGTACTCACCATGTGTAATCATTCATTAGTATTTTAAGCCTCATTCTTCACATTTGTCATCCAAGTGGGCATTATTTTCTAAATAAAATATATGGAAGAGGTTTTAGGACACTGATATAGATTATATTTTCATTTAAATCCATGAATTAGGCCTTAAAAATATCTAAAATTAGTTTTATCATCTTCTCACTAGGCAATCACTCTTCATTTTCACTATATGTTCAATATTGTATGTGGTGAATGAGTCAACATGGCTGTTTCTATGCTTATTTTTAGTGATAAATGGGCATAAGGATTTATAAAAATTCCCAATTAACCTCCCCAAATTTTTCTCATTCTTCATATCTCCTTTATACTTATATAACATCCAAAATCTTGTAAAAAACTTTGTTTTTATCCTATCTATAAAAGTAGGGTGTAGACCAATTAGGTGGAAATGAGAATGGGAGATTATTAAAAAATTCCAAAATATTTTTTAGGCCATATTACCCCCTATTAATGCATCTCCATTTTTATTTCCTCAATCAAGTCTTAGATAAGGTTTTAGGAGGGTTTTGAGTTGTTTGGATTATTAAGGATTGTTCATAAAATCCTGATGTCCAACCTCCAAACAAATTAAAAAAATATCGAGTATAGGACCCTAATCAACTACCATATCTCCTTAGGGAATCATGTTATCAATCCAAATAGATGTGAGAATTTGAAAATAGCCTATGAAGCTTTAAAATGCAATTTGCATACCCCTATGATGAAATTAGGTCAAAATTACCAACTTGAGTTATTAATCTACAACTCAAATGTCTTACATAATCATAAAGTCAATAAATGGGGTTGTATTGGTTCCATGATCATGTGAATGGATTAAGACCCTTGTAGGGATGAAATCTAGTTTTAGGCCTAATAGGCCTAACTATGTTTCATGACCTAAAACCTCCCCTAATTATGAATGATACCTATAAAGTCTTAAACATATTTTTTCATTCTCAAAAAAACTTTCAATACCATTATTTATTGTTCTCATAATTTACATCTCATCCCCTTACCATTCACTCACCAAACCTGTAAGGTGTTCTTGACTTGGAGTGCCCTCTATCTAGGATAAAATAGAGGGAATCTTCCCTATTTTATCAAAAAAATTGATGATATTAGGTGTTATATTATGTAATGAGGAAATTATACACCAAATTTCCATGCCTAATCACCTTTTTAAGGTCTCCAATACTTCAAATCTCTAAGACAAACTTGTATGATTTGACTGTGTAAGGTTTTAAAAAACTCTAAGGCTATGATTATATGGAAATTTCCTTTTCTCTATTTTTATTCTATAAGAGAATTATGGAGTTAAAATTACCATTATGGTAGTGTTTTCCACATTCTCACCATCTAATATCTCTACCAACCCTCATAAGCTCACATCTCTCCATTTGCATGGGTTAGTCTGTCTACTATAGTAGACTATAGGTGCACATTCAGGAGGAGTTAGAGGTTTCATATAGGTCAATATGCATGTTTTATCCATAATATTCATGTATTACATATTTCCTAAAGTCATCTCCAATAATTTCATATTTGAGCATGTTCATATCATTCCTTAGGGGCTATGCCAAATCCAAACTACCTACTCCATTATCCTATGAGTCTATAGTCTAGCTATAGATGACCATTTAGGAGATTTCAAAGACTCTTTTAGGTTATGTTCTATGTATGACCACTATGTTTCAATTAATTTGATTTGATTTAAGGCATTATCCCTATTTCACTCTTATGTGATCTATTCTCATGCATAAAAACCATGTAGTCGTTCACCACTACAAGTTAGGTTGATTATAGTCATTTCCATACAGTATTTACTAAGTCTCTTATGTCAAAACCTATCTAAGTTAGAAATTACTAAAAAAAATCCATTTTGATCAAACAATAAACTTTTCATGTTCAATACATTTCCCTTAGGCTTGGGATGTAAGATGAAAATAATTAGACCTGGCTAGACCTCAAGACACTCTACCATGGAAAGACACAGTATATGGGAAGAACATGATTTAGAGAAGCTAAGGTAAGTTGTCTCCATTTATAACTTTCTTAACTTGTGAGCATGTTTTTAGGTCTATCTAAAATATAATAACTTCATCATTATCACCATCACTCTCTTAATTCCATCAGACTTGATGAAGGTTTAGAAAAATATCAAACACCTATATTTCATCCTTCCTATATCCTTTGTAGATTACACTCAAACCCCTATTGGAAACTTGTAGCTGTCACTATGTAATATAGGATTATGCGTTAAGTTTCAAGGATTGTCATCACCAATCTCTAACCTTTGAAATGGCTCAATACTATTATTTCTATCTTGGAAGACTTATCGCCATGTTGAAAACCTCATTTTTTCATGAATATGATAACTTAAGGACCCTTTACACTTGAGTATAGGTGACATTTGTAGGAAGGCTGATTATGCAATGTTTCTAGACCTCTTCACTCCATCAAATATTACTTTTTGAGATTCAATATCTGATAGAAGAGACTTATCATCATGCTTACAGATGTTGAAATCAAACATTCTATCCTTTTTTTTAATCCACTCTCATCTAAATAAATCTGTAACAAGTGAAACACTAGTCTGCAACCTCAATGGTGTCCTCAACTAACAAATTGAGATAAATTTTCTCATTATCTCACCTTCACATGTGAAATAAAGACTAAAAACATTGTGATTAGGAAGGTCAATCTTATTAATATAATTTACACAAATTTAATTTCATAGAACAATGAAATCAGAGAAGAAACCCTAAAGTGTTAGGGATAGGTAGGAAAAAAAGAGTCATAAACCTTATTAACAATGGTTCATAAGCATAATACACCAATCCTATGACTATTTACATGAATTTATAGTATCCAAATATTAATATCATCTTTCAAAATCATTTGATCTTTCTCAACTCCTCCTGGCCATACCAATCAAAGACTGGTTGACCATATTTGCTTGTCTAAGAGAGTGATAGGAAAAATAGAATGATTTTTTCCATTTTAAATTATGTAAAATTTGTTTGAGAATTTAAATGGACTTATGGTACTTTAATAGACACTTTAAAAGTCCTAAAACATGCCAAATCTACTATATAGGTTGTACAACAACTTAAAACTACCACTTTTCCCATTGATCTTCTTATTCTAAGATCATACTCACATTTTGTCAATTTTAAAATAGTTCTTCTAACATATTATGACATGTTGGATGTTCAATAATATTTTAAAACACTTTTAATTTTATTAAAACTATACAAGTTCATTTAATGACTCAAAAGTGACCTTATATGACATAAAATAACACTAAAGACTAATAACCAAATATGATCAAGGTTAAAGACACATAAAATGACCTCATTAGGGCCATGAGACACATTTTACACCCTAGGGGACCCTATGAAAAGTTTAAACTACATATGGGGGTTGAATTAATTTTAATTATTCCCAAATTAATCAACAAAACCTATTTTGAATTGATGATAAATTGAAATGATTGGTTCCTTAATTTGTTTCTCATGTTTTCCTAAACCTTGACCTTTATATCCCATTTTTAATGCACAAGTGAGTCAAAATCCATATGTTTTAAAATATAATTGAATATGAATAATTTTTTTATTGGGTTTTAGTGGGGTTGAAATATTTACATAACATATTTCCTTTACCTTTATCATCATAAGATAAAGGTTACTTAACAAAAAATGTGTTCCATCATCTTAATGGGTGAAATATAGTTGATCAATACCAAGGGTATGCATTTCATATCTATATTACCTTACCTTTAATTTAAGTCATGAATTTAGTCATATATACCCTAAATTCTTTGGTATATATAAGTATATTGGGATATTGTTACAATGAAGGCATATTTGCTTCTTTGAAATAAGCCAATATTTTCTCCTTGAAATCATCTATAGGTAAAATACCAATATTCATATCTCATGTCAATTATTTGAATGAGGACTTTATATAATATAAAAACTTTAACACACATTGACATCAAACATAGTCATCACCTTAAGCCACAAAAAAAGAGATTTGTTAACCACTGAAGTAATATTTATCAACTTATTGTCCATCCTAGTGATCTGCTCAAATAACTCTAAATTTTTTGGTGTAAGAGATCAATTTTGAACTTTTCATCATGAACTTATATGATTGATTTTAATAGTGAAATCAATACATTATATGCATTATCCATAATAGTTTATTGAAATGTGGTTTTGGCTTTAGTTTCAAGACTTCTTACCTTATGTTTCATCCCTTAAAAAAATTATCTATTATATCATGAGATGACTTGACTATATACTCAATATATTTAGAAATATCTTCATTAATACTAGAGTAATACATAGTTATTGATACACCTTTTCTTCTCTTCTTTATTTTTATTTATAATGAAAATAACTCATCTATTTCATAGCATGTAGGGTACCATGGTGAGTAATTTTCTCGGTAGTTATCCTTTTTTCCTTTCCTATGGATATTTTTGATCTCTAGCTCAACATGGAGTATAATTTCTATCCTTAAATCCTTAACAAGTTAAAAACTAGGATTCGAATCATCATAAGAATATTCTCCTATTTCACTTTATGTTATCACTATATGTGTCATGGAAGATATATATCCAACTAGTGATGTGGTTTAAATAGAAATCATTTATGGAAATAAATTAGTAAGGGAAAAGTATATTTTTAGAGTGATGATGGTGGATGTGGAAGATGATATTAGAGTGTTCATAGTTACCTCCAATTTTGGTGAAATGGGAGTAGAAGAGGTGGTAGGAGCTAAATTTATAGGGACAAAATTTTCTTCATCTTAGATCATAATGGGAATGGTGGAAGTATTGTCAAACAACATTTGACTAGGTTATTTCCTTGGAAAAAATATGGATGGGTTGATGATACTTGGAATCCCAGGCATCACATTCACCATTAAACTTAGATAAATGTTAAGTGTACCCACAAATGGTAATGAAACAAGTGGAGAGGCGATAGGAATATGAAGTTATAATTGTGCCAATGTAACTTATGGAGAAGTATGACCAAATTACTCAGTAGTAGAGGTTGTGGATAAAATTTTGGTCTTAATTTTCTATGCTATTATCCTAAGATTAATCCTTAGGATTTGAGTATTTAGTCTCAATTGATACAAAATATATTTATTAGTATAAACTTACGTAAAACCTAATGATAGAGATGGATTAAGATAAATAAGGGAAATCATTTGACTTAGATGAATTATAATAGGATGTGTGGAAATAGAGTTTTTGTCTAAATCAACAACATCAAGAGAAGTGGCCAATTATTTAATAAAAGTATTAGGGGTCAATTTTACCTGGGTACTTGGAGTACCCAAAGAAGATGCTTGAGATGAAGATGAAAAATATGGATGTGGATGTGCATTTGTTCCCTTTGTCTCATCTATAGGTAGTTGAGAATCTAGAATATTTTTAACTTTATAAGGATGTGTTATTTGATCTTGTGGCTTAAGTAGGCCTACAAATTTTAGATTTTATATCACCTCATTATTATTGTTAGGATTCATATAATTATTTTCTTATGGATAAGAACATTAATTTTAGACTATGCTAACCTTTTAAATCAACATTTTTACATTATTTTTAACATTACCAATACCATCCCATTGTCTCAACATATGATCATCTAGATTGAATGAGGACCTATGTGTAGACAACTTCTTAATGGTTGACCAAGTCTTATATACATTCTTTCCAATATTAAAATTTAGGATTGACCATGGTTTATAATTTGTAATCTTAAAAATACCCCTTACTCTTTGGATAAATTGATATGCTATTTATTTCTCGGCCAACTTATAAGGCACATAATATGGAATTCTAATAGGGGAAACCAATAAGCCTTCAAAAATGATCACTATATAGTCATCGAAGCACTAATAGGCTATATTATATTTGATATAATTTATCATATCCTAAGAGCGACTGTGCATTTTATTATAATTTATATCCATATATAGATGGGCATAAAATATATTTCTAATTTCCCTTATATGTTTCTAAAATTAGAATACATATAAATTCCAATATTATAAATAAATGGGGGGAAGAAAATAATTGTGACACCTAGGAAAATATGAGTGATTTAATTTCATTATGACACAATAAGCATCCACTAGATATAATAAGATATATAAATTGTGACATTGCCTATCTCTTTGGAGTTATCTCTTCAAATTTTATGAGATGATATATCCTAAAAATAATTTATTTATGTAATTGATTATCATGGATAAAAAAGGAACCTGTAACTTATTTACATGAATTATGTGTGAGGATACATATAATTTTTTTGTCAAGATTATTTTATATCTTATTCCCATTTTGAATGTCCTAATGGTGTATATGTATCCTCTTTGTTTAACCAAAGACTAGTGTCTTCATCCCCATATTTTTAGACTTCTATTAATTCATTGATTTTGAGTGCATAGGTGACCTCTTGGTTGTAAACAATTGTGGGTTTTCATAGTTTGTAATATTTTAAAATTATATACCAATGATGAATTCTAGTCTATTCTTCATATTCAAAAAAAAAACACATCATATTTCATTTCACATTATAAAGAGATTATAAATGAGATCAATGCAAGGTATTACTTATGGATTTATTGTGGTCAAATGTAGATAAAAAAACTTAGAGGGAAAATATATCATCCATATATTTAATTTGGTATTGGACGGTACCTTCATCACTTAATATGCATGCCTCTTATATATCACATAAAAAAGAATTGTCATAATTATATATGAAAATATGATGTATTTAAACTCCCAAGAGAATTAGATGATGAAGACATGACCATTATGATTATTTTTAAAAATGACACAATAACACTTTTAGGAAATTCTAGGAATTATTATAGTGTGAAAAAAATGATGTAAAATTATTGATAAGTTATGGTATTTCAATGTAAAATTAGTTAATAACGGTGGTCACTTTATGAATTTAATGTATTAAGTATGAATCTAATTATTTCACAAATAAAATCCTCAAGAGATCGCATTGTCACATCAATTCATGTGAATTAATTTCAAAAGGTGACCTTTCATTTACTTTATTAATTATTTTCTCATTGTAGTTTATATTTCAATGTTTCTATGGCTTTGTTATTAAATATGGAATCTCTCATCCATAAGTAAAGATCTCATGGCCTTAGAATCACATAGTTTAGGGTGTACCCTCTTGGTTACATTATTTTATATGCATCTCATGGATGCACAAGATTTATAAAATTTGAATTTGTTTTGATTGAATTTACACCATGAATGAACCATAAAAATGTCAATATCTTATGGTTTGAGATAGTATTGTACTCTAAACATGTTGTGATACTTAATTATCTTTGTATTTAATAGAATCAATAGGAAAATACTATGAAACACATTATAACTAGATTAGGTTCACATAAATTTTAATTTACTATGAATGAAAGTCTCTATGTGACCAATTAGAATAAGAAAAGTGGCCATATATGATTGATTTATATTCTCAAAGTGTAAAAAATTCACAAAGTCCTTATTTATTGGATAATAATTCTATGAAAGCATTGGTTCATACAATTCAAAGTATATCTTTTTAGGTCTACACATTCACCTCCACACAACAAATATAACATAACTCTAAAAATTTAACAAATTATGAAATAAAAATGAAAACTAAAATAAAATTTATTTAATAATACATGCAACATTCTATAAATTTCCATAGAGTCACATAATCATAGAGGGTGTATTAGACCAAGTTGATCTCACTGAGGATTATGAGTATGTGGAATTTAAAACCAACTTATGAATAATCACATATGATAATTTTATATAATTGAATAAATTTGATTTTACATCATTATATAAAATAATACGTGCAAGTTTTAATTTTTAGATAAAATTTTAAGAAATAAAATATAACACATAATATTCCCTACATGATCATAGAGTCATGGAACTCAAAAGTGAAAAAATCAAAAGAAGTTGATTCCATGGGTTTGGGGAAGATGTGGACCTTGAAACATTAAAAAATTAAGGTAATAATTGAACTTAAAAAGGAAAACACATGAGAGTGCACACAAACATAGGAGTTTGTTTATTAAAATGAACCTAGGATTTAATATAACAAAACTATCTCTTAGATGCATTGTGGAAAATCATGAGACTAGTTGAGGGAAAGAGATTAACTTTCTCCTATTTTACTTCTAATTTATTTTACAAATTTATGTCCCTTTTTAATACATCTTGGGTCTCCATTTATTTGAAAATAAATGGGACAAGCTGGTCACAACACATTATATATAAGAACATGTTTAAGCCATTTAATTTCAATGAAAACTTGAGTATAAAAGGGTAAATTCTAGTACACAATCATTTTGTAAGGTAAATCATCTTATTTAAAATAGATTAGGTTCTTGTTGTCTTTAAAATTTTAATAATAAAATAAAATTATGTTGTTTTAGTATCATTTAGTAAATTAGTATCACACAAGGTCTTGTAATGTATAAGGTCTCATTAATTATATCCTTATAAATATTAGAATTTGTGAGAAACTCTAAGATATAACTTTTGGCACAAGTATTCTTATGTTGATTTTTAATATGATCCTTATTTACATTCACTATAATAATATAAGCTTGATGAGTGTTAGGAGGGGTGATTTTTTAACCTTAACTGAAGGCTGAGAGAAAAGGGGGATGGAAAAATTACATGTTTGACCCCTCAAAGTTATTTCATATTTAACTTAGAATGAGACATGACACAGTGATCCACTCAAGATGTATCATTAAAAGGAACTAAATTAAATCTATAAATTTCAAGGGTATAAAACACATAAAACATTTAGATAAACATAACCCTATCATGCTTTAAATCATATGCTAACATTATATGCTATACACAAGGAAAAAACATGCAATCATTGATAAAAATTTGCATAACAACCATAACACCATGCCTAGTAACATACAAATTTTAATAACCCTTCATTTAAATACCATAATAAAAATATATACTATATATGAATCACATCTACCATCAATAAAGGTAAAAAAACAAAAGAATATAAACAAGTTATAAAGGGAAAGAGGAAAAACTCTTAGAAAAGAAAATTTACGCTACGGAGAAGAAAATCCAAAATTATAAAATATGACATGGTTCAAGTAAGGAGAAGCATAATTATAAGTAATAATTAAGAAAATAATTGATATAAATAATATAGTGATCAAATATCAACAAAATCATGCCCTAGAGGGAGAAAGATATGAAACCTTTATGGTGTGTGGTGAAAATATTAGGTTCACAAAAATGTTTTATATGAAGGTCATACAAGTGATAAAAAAAATAAACCAACCATATAAAATAATGAAACACAATAAAATATAATATAATAAAACATAAAAAATATAGTAATTAAATATCTATTTATGTGATGAAAAATGGAATATGAATGAATTACCTCAAAATGGTTATTGACAATAGAAATAGATAGATACATACTTGGTTCTAACTCACACATTTTTTATAAAGGGTAAAAATTTAGATAACATGAACTTGGAATAGTAAAAAATAACTTCTATAAATTAGTTAGTGATATGTGAAAATTCCCAATTATTTTATGGCTTGACAAAGGTAGTGACAAGAAATAGAATGTCCCGAAAGAAATCAAATCTCTAAAAAGTAGTAAACCTAGTCTAAAAATTATTTTGTAAATCCCTAGAATCTAAAACTATCTTAAACCCTCCATCAAAAACTAATTTCTAAAAATTCTCTCTGATAGGAATAATGATGCATATAAATTTTATAATATTCTCTCCTTCACTAGGGATAAATTCCATACGTAGAGGACATAATAAATTAATGTTATGGAAGAGAGGAATTTCTTAGATAGTCCTCAACCTAATCTTTATAATATACTTGTAGTTTGGATTTTAAAAATCATTCATGTCAACAAATAAATGTGCATATACTTCCCACCCTTGATCCTATGAGACACAAGTTCAAAAATTAAAACTATATTCTATTTTTATTAGGCCCTATTTTGATATAACTATTCATAAAAGGAAATAAATAGAATTAATAACTAAATGTTATCATTAATAATAATATATAATCTATTGCCAATGAGATTTAGAAATTTTGGTTAAGTGGTTTGGTTGTGCCCAACCCCACCCAATTTTAAATCTTATAGAGTTTTTATAGGACAAATGTGGTTATTTGAGTTGACATAGTGGTTTTAGTGGTTGGTGGTGACCATTTGTATTGGTTTAATGGTTCTCAAGGACTAGCCCCACTGATTATGCCCTAGAGATGGTTTGTAGCTCTATTGAAAATTAATCCAAGTAGGGATATCATCAACCTTGATATCTATCCAAAAAATTAATAATATATAATCCACATGAGCTCATGATTTTTTTTCACTTGTTATGAATGTATTAGGGTGGTTCTGTATATATAGACTTTTTGAATCAAAATTAAGAGCTATTGTCATGAAATCCAACCACATTGAAGTATGAAAATTTGTAATTAGGCCCAATGAAACATTGGTATACATGGGGGATAAGGGCCAATGGACCCAAAAATGACATGACCAATTTTGTACCATTTTACAATGGTCAAGACTAGTTTAATAGTATTTCAAAAATAGTTAAAATAGAGACCTAGATTATCTATAAAACACCTAGGTGGTTCATTAGGTACATAAATGATAGATCAATAAAAAAATATGTAAGGAAGAGTGACATGATAAGTCATATGAGCTCCTCCTAAAAAAATTAAAATGAAAATGAAAATTCACTTATGGGAGCCTAAATTAAAACAATTATTTGTATGTATAAAAAATGATAATAACATTATAATTAAAATTATTTTATGAGAATTAGGTGCCTAAACCTATTATTATTCCAAATATTTAAATTAATAACATAATGGATATATTATGTGACTTCAAAAAGTAAATTAAAAATATTTTTCAAAGTTCTCAAAAATAAAATAGGAGGCTGACTTTTAATGTTATTCTTCTAAGCCCCCTGAATTATGAAGTGATTACATATCCATTCCCAATAGAATTTGTAGATTAAGATATTTAATACTTTAATGGAAAATGAGATACTTACACATTATATCCTTTCATGCCTCTTGTCTATATTTTTCTCATAATTATATATTATTGACTTAAAAAACCTCAATGAGCTTACAAGGCTATGTACTTGATTGGTTATATGATTTTTCATGTGGTTATATAGGGTATCATATTAATATCATGAATTCATTACATCAAAATTTAAATATTATATCTCATATCATTAAATATCACTTGAAATTCTATGTCTAATACTTTTGGTCCAATGGTAATTTAATTTATATATTAATATCTACCAAAGGCCAAGATTGGCCCATGGGACTGCAAAAGATACATTGTAAATAAGATAGGGGGAACTAGTAGCACATAAAAAATAATACACAATAAAAAATAAATATCAAATGAGTAAATGGAATGAAAAAATATAATATAACAATATAGTATGAAAAATATTAAAAATAGAGGGTCAAGGAAAATTGTGAACTTGAAGCCTTTCTTGGTTAATTATGAAATCATTTTGTGATAATATATGAAGGTGTAAAATAGTTAAGACCAAGTCCAAGTGCATTAAGAAAGGTTTTAATACCAATATTTAATCCCAACCCATTTTATATAATCACATGTTTAATCCATAAAATATGAATGATAACTTGAATATACAAGGGTAAATGTTGTACTGCAAACTATTTGGAAGGTAAATCCTTTGATTCAAAAGAGACTAGGTTCTCTGTATATTTTGAAATATTAAAAATTGAAGCAAATTATGTTAGTTTTAATAACTAATTGTAAATTAGTAGCATGAAATGTCTCATAAAGTATATCCTTATAAATATTATAATTTGTGAGTAAATATAAGATAATTTAGACACTAAAATCTAGTATTCAACACTTGAAAATGTTATCCTTTACCTATATTTACCTACATGACTTATGGATCTTGAAAACCCTTCTCTCATATCCATTTTACTTATATGGGCCTAGCCTTCCCAATTCTATATCAACCACCTATATAAATTCCCTTATTTGTGCATAATATACTTATCATCTTAATTAGATTCTCTTGATCATTATATAAATGTTATTATCTTTTTATATGTCTCTAGTCATACTAAGATGACTCTAGGTTTATAAATTCATCCTCCTATGCTAATATTATCCGCATGCCTATAAATGGTCATTTTCCTAATCCAAACCATCATTATGGGTTCAATCACATGTTTTCATTTTTTGGTGGTGTGAGACATTATATAGAAATTTATTTATTTATTTATACATAATATGTCTAAGCCTATTCAGTATTTATCACTCACATAACAAGTAATAATAAAACATCTATATATCACTTGCACCTAGAGAAAGACTACCCTAATTTTCATAAATTATAAATCAATCATAAGGAGTAGGTCCTGTAAAAGTTTAAAGCACATAACTCAAGTAAATTTTTTCATTTTAAAGTGTCAAAATATAAATCACAATTTACATCCATAATAGATGAGATATATTTCACACATACACCTAAATAAGACAATTATGTGTAGTTTTAGTCCTCTTTAGAGTAATGAAAATGTAGGTAGTGCTCAACCACTCGGTAGGGGTGGCTAGGTCTAGTCAACCCATCTCTATTCCCATTTTGCATTCATAAAATTAGTGTCAAAAGTGGATCTAGGGTTTTTAAGTTAAGGATACCAGTTTTCTAAACTTGCACACACATCAAACTTATGATATTACACAAAATAACACTTTACAATTAGTCATAGTGATATTTGATAAAAATAAATCATAGATCACATGCACACTTATATCATGATTCATATTCCTTCAATTTATTTAGGCATATAGTTGTTTCTAGATTCATCCAATAAGTAATAAATAAATAGTTTATAAATCTAAGAAACTCAACATCCATATTTAGTCTTCTATACCATTAAAAAATAGTCTTAGATCAAAAAATAAGTAATAAGTTAAGTGTGTTAATCATCTTAGTGATTTCCATAAATTGTAAAGTTTAATTAAACATCTACTTATAAATTGTAGAAATATCTTAGGCAATACATATTATCCTAAGTTTGATTTTATTTAGATAATTAATCCCAAATAAGGTAACACATATTTGTGAACCTAATTATTATATTAACCACATTAAATCTTAGGTTTTCCCTTAGGGTTTCATCCTTGTTTCATGGGGTTTATATATATGTATACATATATATACATATATATATATATATATATATATATATATATATATATATATATATATTAGGGTCTTATATCTTATTTCTAAGTTCCCCATACATTATGGCAGTAAAAATTATTCATTTTGACTCTAGCCTTATGTATTTTTTTATGATTTTATTCTATACCATATAAGAAGGCTATATAATTTGTATATAGAAAAAAAATTGGTATGTTAAGTGGTGTTTAAATCAAACATAAATATATTCCTTTGATTCAAATTTAAATGGATAAAATAATGAAATTCACATTTCATATTTTTATTTTAATGAAAATATAGAAGTAGAAGGACATATTGTCAATGATGAAATTTCTAATGTAGAAAATGCTAATCAAGATAAAAATGAATACCAAGATAGAATTCATCCTAATAAACTTAATGGGGTAAATCCTAAATTATTTGAAGAATTATCTACTTTTAGACATTGAATCCATCAACAATATCATGACTTGGATCAAGTTTTCAAGGAGATCCAAAAGGTTATCAATTCACAAAATTCTAAGGTTGGTACATTTAAATAACAACATAACCTATTCAATTATATTCATAAATTTATTATAGGTATTAAATATATGATAGGTGTTTATAATACTACTACGACTAATAAGTTTTTTTTAATTATTACACCTATGGTTACACATTTGATGCCCACCAATGGTATGGGGTGACACAAGGTTTTCCTTAGATTTCACTAACTACCCCTACACAATATACTTATGTACCTCTTATGATTTATGATAATTTGACATAATCATCCATGGTTACTAAAAAATACCTAATGCATACTATTATAGATATGTAGGCTAATGTATTATAATTGAAGCAAAGTCTTAATTGATTCTCATGCATTGTTTCATAATCCATTAGCCCCAAATATTTAATCTTATCCCTTGCCTAAATTTTTTGTATCTCATAATATTATATTATATAATGGTAAACTTGATCTATAAAAACACCTAATATCCTTCTAAACATCATGTTAATATCATACCCCCAATGACAAATTATTGACTAAGTTATTTCTATGAAATTTAAGGACTATGTTTTATATTGGTTCTATGACCTAAAATTTCAATAGGATCATGAATTTAATCCTTTAAAAAATCATTTTATAACACATTTTTAATCAATATAAATGATAAATTATGATATGACCAAATTACAAAGTTTAATCAAGGTTCAAATGAACCAATCAATGATTATTTGCTTTAGTACAATACCATTTGCTCTAAGATGGTAAATCCTATGGCTGAAAATGAGCTACAATATATATTCAATAAAATATTTATTTCCCTTCTACATGAGGATAATATTTTCAATATACTCAAATAATTTTATGAATTACACCATACAGTTAGGTATTGATAAGTTAAGCTCATATCTCTATATAATCTAAAGTATGTGTTTAATCCCTCAACTACTTAAACTACAAAGTTTTAAAGAAAACCAAGTTACAAGGCCAAAAAAAATGATACATAATAATGAGTAAAATGTAAAACTTAATGAATTATCATAACCTACTAATTATATTGTCCTATACTCTCCCCAAAGGATATACTTTTCTTAATTACCTAAGCCTCCTCTTAAGCTATTGTAGAAGTTACTTTAGGGAAACCTTATATCTCTCCATTCTCAAAAATACATTGATATGAATAATTATCCATTTAATATATATGACATAAATTAATATTATGATTATCACTGATGTATTATACATTTTATTAATATATTTTTTCACTAAGGTATAATATCAAATATCTCATTGATAATAAAAATATTGAGCTTTATGATATCACTACACCTACTAAATATTTAGGACCACAATATAATGGGAATGTATTTTTTTTAATTCATTCCTCAACCATGAGGTAAAGAAAATATGAGGTGAATATTGCTTATAATTTCCAACATCCTCCTCTGACATATGAGCATCCATTGGAGGGTAGTGTTGGTACACTTACAAGCCTATATTTATAATGACCTACAACTGCATTTCATGATAGTGATATTTTGGATGATGATTCTAGTTACACATCATTGTTTGTACATGCCTACATTGATTCAAAACATATACATAGTGTCATTTTATACAATGGTTCAAGTGAAAATGTTTTCACTATAATGTTCCTTACTAGTCTTGGATATACACACAAGGATTTCATGGATATAAATAAGTTAAAATATTTGAACAAAAGAGTTTTTTTTAGAGTATTGTGTTACCAATTAAGTGGGTATTTACATATTTTGTAATCCATTCTTAGTTATAATAAGTACACAGGAATTTGACATTTTGTTAGGATGTCCTTGGATATATAAAGTCCAAGTAGTACTATTTTTAGTACACATATGTGGGAAGTATATACATGGTAGTAGTGTGGTTATAGTTATAGGTATTTCATGTGAATAGATTATTTAGTCATAATGATTTCTTCCTACACCCCCACCACCAATACAATTAGTTATACAAACTTCTAATGTTAATACTATGTAGGAATTTTAGAAGAAGGTAATTGATTTTCTTAAGAAACTAAGGATTTAATGCCCATTACATTAAATGTTTATTCACTACTCATGTCATCCATTATCCACTTTATCATTCCAAAAGTTAGTGTTATAAATATTTTTATGTGTTACATAATGAACATAATCACATGTTTTGACTATATAGTATATTACATGGTACAGCATGGTTTATAGGGTTACTATTTATACACATGATCATGAGTCACAAGAATAATAGTAGATATATAGTGCAAGATCAACCATTCAAATTGATACACAAATACATATGAGAGTACCCATTCATGATAGGTGATAATTCTTGCATTTGATACATGAATTCCATATGATCATTCTATTGATGGGATAGTTGGTTAGTAGGAACATAATCAATAAAACATTAAAAATATAAAAAATTCAAAAAAAAGAATTCCAAAAAAATAAAAAATCAGGACCCAAGCATAAAAAAAATTATAGTTAATTTATTGGTTTATGTTATTTATCACATGTTTGGTAGATTACATATCTTTTTTCTTACACACATGCATTTCATAGTATATATGAGTGAGATGTAGGACATACAATTCATACATAACACATGGATGTACAAATGAGATACATTCCTACACCCAATGATCATGCCAATGATGGTGGAATATCATTACATATGTCACATTAGTGTAAGTTATATATTTAAATGACCTTTTAATTTATCATGTTATACTACATTGATCACTTACATATGCCTTAATCTTTATTCTATTCTATAAAATGATACATTTTATGGATATGTTAGGTTATTATGCTATGGCATTGACATGGATCTATGGTGTATAATAAATTGACTTATTATTTCATTAATTATTGAAATTTAATTTAATATAGGATAATATTTTATTATGCTTTATGTGGTACCTTCCTTGTTATGTGATAGTTTGTGATGGTGTGAAATATTGTATGACTCTTTATTTGTGTGGCCCTTGCCTTCTTATGTGTAATTGATTTCTAATAGAGTAACATTGATTTTTAATTATGTGTGGGTATTTCAGTGTGTGACATTATTATTAATTTAGTGTAATATTTGTGAATCTTATTTTACATAACATTGAGTGTTATTGCATGTGATTTTATTGTGTACATCATGGCCATGACATTGTGTGTTTATAAGTGATACATCTATAATTGTCCTATCGATGCTGGTTTCCCTTGCACTGTCCCTTGACCGACGTCGGTTTTGGCCTGCTAACGCCGGTGACTGTCAAGCTCCGAAAACCTCCCTATTTGCCTTAGGTGAAGCTTTTAGCTCCACACCCTAACAATCTCCCACTTGAGGATAAACAGCTGCACCTGTACCCATACCAGTACTCTGTTTAATCTACATCCTAGCTTGTATTCCTCTTCAAGCTCCCACTTAAAGACAACCCACCACACTCCTTATGGTGTTAATCTTGTGCCTAAATTTCTTCATCCTCAGCTTACCTTCTTCTGCCATTGCTATACTCCCACTCGATCAGAAACCCTGTGAATGACCTATAATCAACAAACCATTAACCAGATCTGGGCCATCTATTAGTCAAACTCACTCTGAGAACATCCAACCTTGCTCTGATACCATTTGATAGGACCTAAGTTCCTCAAAGCTCTGACACAACTTGTCAGAATTAAGAGCACACATGATTACCATTGTATAAGCAACTTAATATTATGGAAATAACTAGAAGAACAAATAACTATCAATGAGAAAACACACAGAATATGAGAGGTAACACACAATTGTATTCAACTCATTACAAAGGAAATTATAATAAAGAGATCACACTCTTCTTCCACCTCTATGAGGCTTCCTCCTCAAGGGATCCAAGTAATCTTCCCACCTGAGTAATCTTCTCTCATAGGTCACAACATATAGCTAACACAAGCTATTGTTCACCTCATTGTACATCCAGTATAATCGAGTATGAAATAGTACTCCAAGTAGATCTCACCATGATCTTACTCCTGATGTATTGCTGTCACCTTGATCTTGCTCCCTCACTGATCCTATTCTGACCCTCACATACACACATCCCTGTAGACCAACCCGATCTTACTTATCACATGTAGATCTCCACCATGATCCTGCAACACCCTACTGACCAAACCTAATCTTACATACATGGGGAATCCTACTTGATTCCACCATGGGAAGAACTCTCCAAGTTCCACACTTGGGTTCTACAAGTTCTACACTTAACAATACATCCCATGAGTCTATTATATAGATCTCATGCATACAATAATTAGACAAGTGGCTCAAAGACTCGAACTGGTCTTTATCATGCAAACTCTACATTCACTTAAATGACTGTTTGTCAACAGTAGTTTGACCGCCATAGGCGACCGACATTGGTCCCTACCTAACTGGAGGTGACTGATGCCGACTGATCTCCTACCAATGCTGGTTTCCCTTGCACTATCCCCTGACTGATGTCAGTTTTGGCCTACCAATGCTGGCGACTGTCAAGCTCTGAAAACCTCCCTATTTGCCTCAGGTGAAGCTTTTAGCTCCACACCCTAACAAACACACTTGCTCTGATACCAATTGTTGGGGAATCCAAGAACAAACACACTTGTTCTGATCCCACTTGTTAGGATCTTGCTCCTTAGAAAGAGCACAATATGATTACCAAATATAAGCAATTAAACATGTGGAAATATACCAAAAACACAAGTAACTAGAATTCACCAATAGCACAAAATATGAGAGACAATACACTATCTTGTATTAACATTTGTATAGAAAAGAATAAAATAAAGAGATGCCACTCTCTTCCACCTTATAGAGGCTTCCCACACCTCAAGTGTATCGTAATTCTTCTTCAAAACACTCTCCTACCAAAAATGGTCCCAACAACCAACTCACACATAGAATTGGTGTTCACCTCTCCAACCAGTCAGTAATAACCCTACCGTTACACTAAGCACTCTATAGTACTTCAAGTTGATCTCCCATGAACCTACAACCTGCAATTAAACAAGCCATACTCACAATGGAAGGATCTTCCTTGCCTTCCTATCTAGCTCATTAATGGAACTAGGAGAAACACACACTATGTTCTCTTCACTAGCACACTTTACAATACATGCCAATGGGTCTATATATAGATCCCAAAATTGAAAAATAACTTAGACTCTTAGTTTACTATAATAATAGACATGCAACTCAAGACTCACAATAGCCTTTACATGCAAAGACTCCATTCACTAAACTAATTGTTCGTGCAACGAACAGTTTTAGAACACACAGGTGACCGACGTCAGTCCCTGCTTGTCTGGTGTTGCCGACGTCGGCCGACTTCCTGCCGATGCTGGTTGCCTTCTACACTAATCCTAACCGACATCGATCATGCTACCGACGCTGGTGCTTCTGGGTCTTTAGCAACCTCCTTTTCTTTGTCTTCAACAAGTTGAAGCTTTTAGCTCCACAACCTAACATAATTGATTTCTAATAGAGTAACATTGATTTTTAATTATGTGTGGTTGTTTCATTTTGTGACATTTTTATTAATTTAGTGTAATATTTGTGAATCTTATTCTACATAACATTGAGTGTTATTGCATGTGATTTTATTGTGTACATCATGGCCATAACATTGTGTGTTTATAAGTGATACATCTATAATTGTCTATTGAGATTGTGATGTTGTGATACATATAAGATGTGGTGATATGATCCATATCACACACCTTTATACTTGTGTTTTGGTACCATTATATATATCATGAATAATTTTTCATGGGTTACTATTTATTATCTATATGTGATGATTACTAATGCATGGATAATTAATATATCTATCTTGAATTAACAACAATATTCCTTAGGATACATGTTTCATATATGATTTTATGATCTATTCAGACTATTATTCAATATTATACACATTTTATCATTTTATTTAAATGGTTAACTATTTTTATATAACATGATGCATTTAGATATTTTCCTCAAAGATGAGATACTTTATAGGATACATTATACACATAAAAAAGGGGAGAATATTAATGGGATTTTCTTTGAGATTCAAGATTCCACACATAAATAATTTATATTTGGGGATACTTAAATTATTTAAAGGATATAAATTGGGTTATAGTATGAAATTCATTTAGATTATAGGACAAATATTTATAGATTGAAATAGATTTTGAGGCATATGAAATGCATATGTAGACATTTTACATATATTTTATAGTTACATGAGTGAAAAGTTATAAGATAGAGTGACATATAGATTTGTGAAATCTTATATTAGATTAGGATAGTTAATTATATTATGGGTCATGGATGTTGTTCATGCATGAAATTTTATATTTTCAAGTTGGTACTAAAGGCAGTGAAGGTAAATTTTGAATCTAAGACCCATATGTAATAATTGATTTAGTATACTTGTAATCATAATATAGGGTTACACCTTCCATATTAAGGTTTAATATTAGTTAAATGAGTAGTACCATTGAGGTTTTAAATCTCTCAATGGACTAACACTACTACTTATTCATGAGGTTGTGTTATCAATCAATTTTTCACCCTTTGGAATGTAGTTTAAGCCTTCCAAATTTTATGTTAAAGGGATATCTCCCCTTGATGAACCACTTAGGATTAAACACTAATCTACCACTTTCTCAAAAAAGGGAGATAAAATTACTCTAATGGAGGTTATTCACCAAATATTATTTTAATTGTATTTAACCACTACCAACTACTTGAAATTATACTTCAAATAAGAGACTAACCTACACATGACACTAATCCAAATCTCCCTCTCTACATCAATGTTTCTCATGAAGGTTTTGAAGAGTACTTGAGCTAGGAGGACTATTCAAAATTTCATGGCATGGCACCATTGAAAAGACAAATCACTAAACCCATATACACTCCATTTGAACACTTCAAGAGACTTACAAAAAGGGTTACAAATTGAACATGGATGTTAAACAAGGATAAACATGCCAATGAAGCAAGACTATCACTTAGTAAGATCAACTAATCAAGAATTTATATTGAAACTATTCCATGGAGAAGGTAAAAAAAATTATTGTCATTGATCAAAGGCTACAAATTGGTAGGGATTTACCATACCCAGGTGGAGGATATAAACTTAGTTAGCTATTTATAATCAATATATAAGAAAGCAAGAGAAGAAGGAGAGAAGGGCATAAGAGAGAGAGATACAGGTGTCTAAATGTAATTAAAATAAGAAAGTAGTTTGAAACTACCCCATAAGGTCATCAAAGATAAGTGCTAGTATTATGAATATGCTCTTCTGATCCAAGTGGTGTGGAAGTTTCAAACTATACTTGGCACCTTGCCTAGTTCTCCAAAACTACCCTTTACCTTGGCTTGTGGAATGACAAGTGGCCTTATTAATGGTCAAGTAATGTTGAGTTACATATTTTATTTTATCTTGACACCTTTCAATTGATATTTTTAGGTTCCCTTTGACACGTCACTTCATTCTCTTGTTAGGTGTCTAGAAGTCTCTTTGTCTCACTAGGCCATTTTTTTATTAAAAGAATCAAAACTGGATTTTATCTTACCTAGCTCATTCTTTATCCATGTATGGAATTTTCACATAATATTATACCTAAAAAAATAATTTGGAAGTCTCAAAATTCCCTCAAGAGTTTGTTTTGCTCTAAAAGCTCCAATTTGGCCTCGTTCCCTATAGCCTTAAAATCATGTAAACCTCCTTGTGCAAGATAGTGTAAAAATGATATTGAGAAAATAAAGGAATTTTTAAGGACTAAGTATGGATTTACAACTCCATTCTAGGTTTTAAGTTTTGAGAATGAGTGAAAGTGTCCTTTTCATCTATTTCTCTCTCTTAACTAGGTCTCAAGCAGGCCTCCCTTCCTAGAGATTGAATTTTGGATTCAAAATATTACCAAACATTTTAAACCTAAAAGACATGTTATTTAGTTTAATTAAATCTTTATGATCCTCCATGTAAAATTTGAGATCTTAACACTTTGTATGGACCTCCCAAGAAGCTTGAAACAACCTTCTTTGGTCCTATTTTGTACACATGTACCTTGTAAGTACCAACCTAGGGAGGTGATTATGGAATTTTTGGACATATTAAATTTTATATAATGGCTTATGCAATTCATATGGATGCATAAAATTCATCTTCTCTCATCAGGTTTAAACTAGTCTATTTTGGTAGCATGTGAGTATCTTACACTCTTAAGGATGATTCATAAAGGATAGGATTTGGATGAACATATATATACCATAAATCATGAGTGTATATGAGTTTAATATTATTATTAATACATTTATACACCATTCATCCTTTTATGGGATATGTGAGCAAGTTTAGGAGACCCTCAACTAATAGATTATGTGTTTGTGGGGTCTAAAGAGATGACGTATGTAGGTGGTATTTTGAGTCTGATTTTGAGTTTCTAATGACCTCTATAGGTCTAATACAACCACCATGAATTTATCACATTATTATCAAAATCTCTATATCTCTTCAACCTTGTATTAGCCTTTAATTTCTCAAGCTAGGGTTCTTGAGCATGCTAGCTCACCTGACCCTAACTATTATGTTTGCTTCTTTTCCTCCACTATCAAGGATTATAAACTTCATGGGATGATTTTATATACTCTTAAAATATCCTTAGGGTCATAAATTTTCTCAAATAAACTCCAAATAACCACTTTATCGTGACTACCCTTGTAGGTCTATGTATTTAGTTATAGGATTGTTAGGCCTAGACAAGACTTGGCATTATTCCATCCTTGTTGGTGGGTATGAGGATATCATAGGACCATATTATAAAAATAAAACCACAATCAAATGGTTTACATTACCTCAAACCTCTATCATATATTTAAACTCTCAAATAATCAAATACTTTTCATGAACTTAGACAAGCCTGTGCTGTTTGGATTTAGACCCATTAGCCCTGAACATAGCTCATCTATTTATCCTCGTTCTTGATGTTAAATAAGATTTATATGGTGATATTTTTTCATAATTAAATATATAAATTTTTTTTTCTTTCCACTTCATACCCCTTCTCTTCATCCTAAACAATAGTCCCCATTTTCCAAGGCAAGCAGACATGTGTGTGAGTTAGGCTATGCAAGCTTAGATAGGGTTTTCATTATTTGGATTTTGGGTATAATTATCCAAATGAGATAATACTATATATAAAACCATGTTCAAATTTTTTTAAAATTTTTAAACTTATCATATGCCTTTACCTCTCTTTAAACAATCAAAACTCTTAGCAAGGCAAACAAGCCTATAGGTTCATGACGTGTATACAGGGTTTTGGTGAACCTTGACCAATCTATTTTGATAACTCTTATTTGAACTTCCATTTTATGTCTATTTAATATCTCTTGGTGACTTCCATTCATACCTCATGGCAATTTTTTGACATTATGACTCCACAAGCATATAGTCTTTTCCTTAATCCTCCCTAAACCTGATTGTAGATGTCAATTTTTGAGGTTTAACTGCATTTGATTTTCAAATTTTAAATTTTTTGATAATTAAACACATTTAATGAATATATTATATTATTTAGAGTTTTTAATCTCCTAAAAATATATAAAACATGACATTCTTACTTATCACACACTCTTGTTTTCACTTTCTCAAAGTGGTTATAAGTGGTCATTTGGGAAAGGGTCTGATCATGTGATTTTGATCTTGGATTTCTCAAGGCATCATGAAAAATTAAAATTAGACAAAATTATTTGGAATATGTTTCTATTTTTTTCATATGTATCATGAAATTTTCATATCATTTCATAAACCTTGCATCCAACAAGCCTATGCCATCTTTCCCTTGTCTGCACATATACAACTACAGGTGGCCATTTTGGTGATTAGAGTGTTAAATCCATTAAATGTGGACTTATTTAACTAGGTCATTAAAAATATTAAGGTGATAAATATTCATTTGAGGATTCCTCTCATTACATTATGAGATCTATTGGCCTTTTCCTAGAGTTTCAAAGCTTTGCTTTCTATCATCATACATAGGCATGTGCATGGTGTTAAGGGTTATGAACTTAGTCACACTAACCCTCATTAGTTTTAAAATATATTAGGTCTATTTATGTTTATTTTTAATTCTCTAATTCTTGTATTTAATTCATGTTTCTTACCTTAACCCTATTTAGACACCATTTCAAATAATAATTATTTCATATTGTATGAAAAAGAGACCTATAGGCCTAGGTAAACCTATAGGTCTGCATTTTGATATAAGAAACTTTTATAAGGTTTGTATTTACATTTATAAAATCTAAGTTATATCTAAATTAATGTTTCATGAAGTATATATGAGGTAAAATCCTCTAAATTCTCTTGAAAAATGCAAAACAAGATCTTTTAGACTATTTGCATGCAGACAACCCTCTCATAGTCTTAAAGTGAAAAACATTATATGTTGTTTCAAAGAATGTTATAAGATAAATCACTTTGAGAATATTTTAAATAAATGTGGGGAATTTAAAATAAGTGAAACATTATGGATAACCTTCATCAACATTCTTTGTTTATTAAAGACCCTAAAACATTAATGAGACCAAAATGACCACCCTACAAAATGAGAATAATGGAGGTTTCCTATAAAATTAAGGCCACACATCCCAATAAATTTTTGGATAATTTTATGAGAGTGACTTGAATACTTATTATTATCATTATAAATTAATCTCATTCTTTAATTAATTCATTACTTCACCTACGAGGCCCAAAATTGACCGTATCATGGTTTTACTCCTAGAAAAAGAACATTATCTCCTTATAAAATTTTCAAAAATCTAAGGAGATAAATAAAATTACAAATTACACTAATTATAATCCCAATATGGGTCCCCAAATTTGATCAAAATCTTAGCCTCTAACTCTACCTGTATGGCTTGTACCATGCATTTAAAAATGGCCTTCATGAGGTTGTGAAGGGAGCGATGTAGGAGAGACAATTCTATACTATTTTGAAACTTTAAAATTATTTCCATTCCTTATTATGACCTATATAATCTAAAAGGGCATTTATAAACTATTTTCACCTGAAATATGAATTTAGAAGTCTGTACAAGTGCCAAAACTCCCCTCTAAGGCATTGAAATTCAAGATTCTAACATATTATTGACTTTATGATGGGTTTGGAAGTTATTTAACTACTAAAATATCCTTTTAAAGTGTATTTTATGGATTTTTCACTTGGGTGTCTTTGACATACATTAAAATTAGCCAAAAATCATCATTTTCTTTATAAAACACTACCTTAAAGTCCATAAAAGAACCTTAAAGTTTTCAAACATGAATGAAATGTTATTATAAGGTGATTAAGGCATAAAATTAATTTTTAAAACTCCTAAAAACGTATGACACAACTTGACCAAGCCTCATCTATCCATTGCATGTCTAGACTAGTCTAAAACAACGTTAAAGAGTTACCTTAATTTTATCAAATTAACCTTAAACAATGTTAATAATATTTTTTAAAGAAATTTTAGAGACTATATAAGGGATTTAAATAATTTTTAAATTCTATCAAGATGCGACAATAAAATTTCACCTATAAGGGTTGATAGTTTGACCTTGGGGGTCAAAATTGGTTAATAGGTTGGGGTATTTATCTTCCCAACCCATGGTTATAATAAGTGGAATTTACACCTTGGGGATTAATTACTCCATGAAATTATCCATTGCATCATAAGTAATAAAATATACAAGGTTTTATATGGAAACATGTTTCACCCACTTATAGGTGTATTCCTTTCGTGCTCTTCAAATTTCAATTTTTTCATTGATCTATTTTACTTTAGATTTAATATCATATATGGCCATTGATTGTTGCATGTTTTATTATAGGTTTCTATGGATAAATTTGAACACTTGGAGATTTATCATTAATATAAAGTGTGTTTACACACTAAGGTATGTGATTTATTTATCATTTTAATCTATAATTTACAATACTACTATTAAATGGGGGGCATTTATAGACATACACATGTAGTATTTGATAACTGATTTATCTTTACCCACTATAAATCTTGATACATATTTAATTACATGTCTTTTAAATACACATATGTCTCTTTAAAACACTTATATCCAATCTATTTGGCTTCATTTGGACTAAACTACCTGATTTGCTATTAGTCACCGACATGAACTCCCTAGTCTATACTTAATCTACTCATTATTTTAACCAAGCTATCTCTTAATAATTAGATCACTATTCCTATATTTTTGGATGCCTCAGATCATACTCAAACATTCATGTATTTTATAATCCATCCACATGTGATGGATTTTTTTCCACACATAGAAGTGGTCATTTTATAAATTCAAATTATCCTTATTTGTTGACCTATATGTTACACAAGTTGATGGCATGAGAATTTACCTAAAGAGTCATATATTTATACATAGTAAGTATAATCCTATTATCTAAATAACACTCACCTATAAAGTAATAAAAAATTATATATCTATCACTTATACATTAATAAGGACTACTCTAAATTTAGATAATTAGAAGTTAGTCAGAAGGAGTAGGCCTAGCTAAGTATGAATCACCTAAGACAAGAAATGTTTTATATTTTGAAGTGTAAAAATATAGATCATAGGTTTCATCCATACTAAAGGATAAATATTACAAACATACACCTAACTAAGATAGTTACATATAATTTGAGACATCTTCAGAGTATTGTAAATGTAGGTAGTTCTCAACCACTTAGTGGAGGTGGTTGGGGTCAACTCAACCCATCTCTATTCCCATTTTATAAGATCAAACCTTTTGTAAAAATTGGAACATAATTTCAATGTGAAGGAGAAACATTTTATGGACTTTTGAACATAAAAATATTTTTATATTATTAAAAATCCTAGTTTAGAATTAGGCACATCAATCTATGAGAAAATGTTTGAGCATAAATCACTAGAATAATGTTTTCAGGATTTATATACCTTCATATTATGTAGGCATAAAATTTCTACAAAATTCATATAGATAGGTTAGGTTAGTAATTTTCTAAAGATGATTGATTGTAGATCCATTTTTAGTATTCTCTACCACCTTCACATAGTCTAATACCACAATAAATCAGTAGCATGCAAAGCATCATAATATGATTAATTTTTTCCATAAATAGTAAAGTTTAATTGAACATCTACTTGTTTTATTAAAATTTTATTAATTTATACATATTTTAGACAATATAAATTATCCCATGTTTTTATCTTGTTTAAATAATATAATAATCCTTAGCATCATACACTCTAATTCTAAGAAATTTAGGATTGTTAGGAGGGGTGTTTATTTTACCCCATATTGAAGATAAGAGGAAATAGGAGGGATGAAAGCATTTTTTCCTCTAACCATCCACATTTTTTCATAACCTACCTCATACTGATCCATCATACACTGATCCACACAAGAAGCATCATTAAAAAGAATTAAAGAAAAGTTTTTAATTATAAAGGTGTAGACACATAGATAAATGTTATCACATACAACTTTATCATGCTTTAAATAATATGTTAGAATTTTATTATATATGTGAGATAATAAACATGTAATTTTTGGTAATTTTTTTTATAACAACCATATCACCATTCCCAGTAACATATAGATTATATGAACCATCCATGCACATGCCATCATGAATATTGATTCTATTTACGATTCATATATACCCATAAGGAAAAGGAATAAATAAAATAATATACATAATATATAAATGGAAAGAGGACCAATGCTTATAAAATATAATATATTATAAGAAAAGAGAAGAGAATCAAGGATTTGAAAATTGGACATGGTCTAAGCAAGGGGAAGCATAATGACAATGCACAAGCAATAAAAAGATTGGTATAAATATTATATCAATCAAATATAAACAAAATAAGGTGATATAGAGATAAAGATATGAAATTATAGTTTTGTGTGGCCTAAAGAATTAGGTTCACATATTTTTTTTATATGCATGACACGTAAGTGTTGAAAAAACTACACAACCCACATAAAAGGATGGCACCCAATAAAATTTACCCTATTTATAATAAATATCATAATGTAATATATTCTTATTTACTAAAAATGTAAATATGAAAACACCTTTAATTTTTTTGACAAGATAAAAACCTAAAACTAACTCACCATAGATTTTAATAGAGGATAAAAATGTAAAAAATAAGTTCATGTAATAGTAAAAAATAATGTCCAGAAAGTAAACAATGATTTATGACAATAAATACTTTCTTATGGTTTGATAAAGATAATTAATAGATATAAAATGTCTTGAAAGTGATAAAATATCCAAAAAGTGGTCAACTAAATTTGAAAATGGTTAGGTTATTCCTTAAAACCTACAATTTTATTAAACCCTTGTGTTGTACTCAACACACACCACTCTCAAATTGTTTTGAATAGGGATCCATTACAATTTTTAAGCATAATTCCAATCTATAAATCCTTTTTATTAACACTTATGTGTGTACTTAGTAGTGTTAAACACTTTAAATTTATTATCCCTCACATTCATGATTCTTGTTAAATGTGCTTATTCTATATTAATGTACTCATATTTTTTCTCTAACATCTAGGTTTTTGCTATGGGTTTTATTTAGAATAACCTATTGATGGTTTTTGAGGGTTTTTTATGTGTGTATATTTTTAAAATTTTCATGAGAACTATCAACTAAAAATCCCATGTTTTTGAATTTTCATATTTTTCACTTCACAATTTTTTCATATTATTTTTCAGGACATTTATTGTCATAACTTTTTTTCATTGAAAATTTATGAATTTTGAGTGAATTTATTCCAAGGTATTCATAACTCTTTTACTTTGAGATTTCATGACTTTTATTTGTCTCAAATTTTGTACACAAGTTTTGCACAATTCATGTATTCCATGTCTTCATATCTTTTTGTTCTTCACAACTTTTGTCATAACCACTTTTTGTTTTTGGGGACTCTTATTCATCATAAGATTTATTTATCATTATTTTTATTTATCATAGTATTTATTTGTTGTTAGATTTGTTTATCGATAATTTTGGTCATTGCAAGATTTATTCATCGTGACTTTTATTTATGTCACTCAAATTGGTCTCCACATCTTCACAAGTTTTGGGTATTTATGACTTTTATATTCCCATTTTGTGCATCTGAGGCATCATGAATTTTATCTAATCAAGTTTTAGAAAAATCTAAAACACTATAATTTTGAGATCATGACATGTGGTACAATTGGTTTTCCACAAAACTAATGATAAAGTGACATGCATCCTAGGTTAACAATATGGCATTATTTTAAATGTAGGCAAGGTCTATTTGGCATACCCACCAAACTAAGTTTCCTGGTTATAATTAAACAAAGTCAAATAAGTATATAGATATTAGACATAAATGACACATGAAATAGAATTAAATCCATATATTTGAACTATATGATCAAACTATGAAGGGACATTGTGCCTATTAATTACCTAAGAGATTGAGCTAGCTTGTATTCCAAATGAAATTAAATCCCTAGCTACCTACATCTACTTATGAATTATTTCTAATGAATGACTAGCCAACTCAATTGTCACCATAATTATTTGAATACATTATATAGTAGCATGATTCATATTCCAAGTTGTTCAGGGGAGTTCCTCTTCCATCCAAGTTATCCATTAAATATTCCATAGAATATACAATCACTACCTTTGATGCCACCATAATTGATGGAAATTCACTAATTACATACCATTATGAGATGTAATTGAGAACAAGGATGCACATTCAATTGAGGAGGACTTGAAATCTAAGGAAAAGTAGCTGGTAGTTGATTTACTACCATTAAAATGACAAAAACTACATTTTTTAATGGCCAAGTCAGAAGTAATGATATACATTGATTTGATTTTAGACATATTATTTATGTTTAAGGGTTTTAATTATTTCCTTCACCACACAAATAATAATACTATTATGGATTAAATTTATTAGGATGATTTCCAAAGATACATATTGCTCCCTATTATATGTACCACATACGATGGCCCTAGGTTGATGTTATGAAATATAATTGATACAATGGAAAATGGACTATAAAAGTGGATAATACTAGGTGAGAAGGATACCATAAAATCTACCACTCACATTCTAATTAAAAAATTCAAGTTGGGAATTTAGATTGGAATGGCTGTGCTCAATATGTTATTTGGGTGCATAAGCATCCATTACCTCTAAGTGGAGTGGGTGATACTCCTTGAATTGTTAATGAATTTAGAGTTTACATACACCCTTGGGAATATTATTAGTACCAAGATGGTGAAGTAGATGTTTCAAAATGACAAGAGACCCCTAAGGGGCCAATTCTTCACGATGTCCTATTTATTGGATGTTGTTATGGCCACTATCTACATTCATAATGTAACACTATAGGATCTAGTCCTATACTATATTAATAATATGTTATGTGATTACTTTTAATTTCTACATTTTTACTCAAATATGAGGAATATATTCAATATTTCTTAGTATGTTTACCCATAATTTTGGAAGGTGATACATAAGGAACCCTTGGCTCGGGTATCTCAACTCATGAGAAAGACATTATGGCCAATGGGTGATTACTAGTTATACCTGATTATATATTAATCATGGTTTCAAGGACCAAGGTTTCACCCTTGTGTGTGCTAAATTATGTCATAGATAAGCTCTCTAAATAAAATATTTCATATCAGCTCTAGTGGAGTATTGATTAAGATATGGAGAAGAAACAAAAGATCTTGTTCCATGTCTCTTCTTTGATGATAGGTAGGATTTATTACATGAACATGAAACATTTTGAAAATTCTAGGAGAATTAAATAACTATACTCATTAGTTTCAAGACAACACAAGGATTGGGATACCCATGACCTCAGTCAAAATCATATAATAGACCTAGGTATCCCTTACTATCATGAGCCATATGAACATTATTTTATCTTTATGAATGCCAATAACTATGATGAGGTTCACTCTAGGACATAAATGGTTGGATTAATTTAATATTATTATAAATAATATAAAAGGATCCTTCCCTTATAATTCAGGATCCACACACCCAAATTTCAGCTCTAGGTAGATGGGCTTAAATAGGTTATTGGTCCTCTAGGCCTTCCTAGTAGACTATGGACCAAAGAGAGACATCAAAATAACCACCACCACCACATGTGATGATAATTTTAATAAATATCAAGGTGTGTAAGAGACCCATGCTATTACAATATCTTTAGGGAGAGCAGGGTAACCAATCAAAATTAATTCTTCTAACTCTGAAGATTACAAAATTCCTACTATGAGTTAGGATACTATTTATTTAGATGTGGATGTTTCACCTACCACTTATCAATACGATTTTCCCCTATTAAAAAGGATAAAACTTTGTTATAATATTAAGCCAAGAGTTCCCAAAGACCTTGTGAGTTCAACTATTGAAACACTACCATAAGAAGGGCTTATAGACCAAGGACAAACATTAGTGAAGAGTGAGCTTGAGGAGGAAGATTAATAACTAGAGAGGGATGAGGTTTTGAGTCTCTATGGAGTCAAAGGGAAAAAACCAATGGAAGATAAATCACCAAATGATGCTCTTAGTACTATGGATATCTCTAGGTCACCTAATTTTTTTCCTATAGTTCACATTATTGCTTTAGTTTTTATTGTTTCTTAAAATTCCATTAATTATATCAATTCTTTAATCCCTATTATGTCTTTGGATCCTACTATTACTTATATTAAAATTAATTATATAGTTTATATAGTTTCCTTTTTTTAGTTGTTCTTGACCCTACTACCCTTGAATCTAAAAGGGTTCACTAAAAGAAAACTAAGGTAGTCCTTGCCAATGCCCAAGGATCAGTTCAAACCACTCATCTAGGCCTCCCTATGATATCATCTACTACCACTCTTTCCACTTCCATCATAACATATAAATAAGGTTGGTAGGAATATGACTTACATAGTATACCCCATTCCACAAATTTATAATGTGGATTTGAAAAATATCATTTTTCCCTCATTACCAGATCCCTTATAAATATAGGCACTAATGGAATATTCAAGAGACATTTTGACAAAGACCATTAATATGAACACTCAAATAATTTATCCTAAAAAATTGGTGATTACAAAGTGAGATAAATATTTGAAGGCCAAAATTTCACAAAGGCCAAATTTAGTGATTACAGAGCTACCTACATAAATCTCTATTTTTGACAAGGCCATAGGAACCATCTAGAAAGTAAAGAAGAGAAAGATAAAAGATTAATATAGTAGGGATCTAGTTTATAAGAAAGGAAGGATGATTTCTCTTTGTCCAAAATTAAAAATTAAAGAACATGAGAGTCTCCATAAAATGAATATTTTATAGCCTATTTACATACTCATACAAAGGATTTGATGAAACTCCATGTGGGAACTGAGCAAGGTAAACAAGAACTACAATAAGAGCTAAATCAAGTGTGGGAACAACAAAAAATTGTACATGTTCTTATATATATTGAAAATGATTTCCAAAATGCATCCTTCATGATATATAATATTCTATAAACCATCAATTCAATGAAAATAAAATTATCTCCTCAGTTGGATAAAACATCTAAATTATTCAATTCATTGAAAGAAGATGAGAATAAACTAAAATTCCTTCTACTATACACAAATAATAAGGATTTCAACCATATAAATATGATGACACCACTTAAGGTATCCAATTCTCTCAAATTTTTGTATATCATAATGCAAGTAACTAAAGATTGGGTGACAAGCACACAAGCCTTAAACATAAAGTTGGCAGAGCATGAGAAATAGGATTTGCAAATTCTGGAATAATTAAATCTATCTCAAGATAAAGACCCTTTATGGAAACTAATGTATAGACCCAATTTTTATATATTAATCTATCAAGAATCTCATAATTTCAAGTACAATCTTTAAGGGTGTGGGAACTTAGTTTTGCTAGGAAAAATATTATCAAAGTGGAGATTTTATGGGTGGAGATCAAAACCATGAAGGTTGAGCATAGGTGCCTATTGAAAAAATCAATAGGGTAAATAGGCCATCTCTTCTGAATATGGATAAAATTAGATACAAATATTATTAGGATTTGGAGGCAAAGAAAAATTCTCTGTCTCAAGCTTCTAGCTCTAATCCACCATCCAGTTTGACTCCTATCACCACTTTAGTCACCTTAAATACCCAAAGTAACATTTAATCAACCATGCAGGCCCTGACTATGAGTAAAACTTAGTTTTCTAGAGTTTATATTATATTTATTTTACATGTAAAATTTATGAACATAACTAGGAGTTTGTTTATATGTAACGAGTGCATGTAAGTATCATTTGAAGAATTTTTGTAACATGTACACATTGCATTATTCTATGAATTTCATGTCTTATTAAAAATACATAGTTTTGTCCATATCATTATACATTCAAAGTTAAATGTTCAATTAGAACTCTTGTTTTGATTATTAGCATGTACTTAGGTACTTTTCATGAATCTAGAGGATGATGCAAACCCTCCCCAAATCTATGTATATTTATAATTATCTCATTTCCAAAATATTTGAATAATTCATTAGTACATGAATAAATCTTTAGATTGTCATGAAACTAGGTTATATCTTTATTATATAATTCTATGTGATTAGCTATGTTTTATTTTCTTAGTGGTTGATTCAGTAATTTAAACTGTGCAAACACTACTTAGAATTTCTTGTTGTTATTGGTAGTGTATACTAAAATGAGATGTGTAATAGCTATTGGATGATTTTAAAAAAAAAATTAATTTCATTCAATGGGGATGAATATCTCAATTCTCTAAGTGTGTAGAAGTGTCTCCCATAATGTAGTTTTCTAGGTATGAGAAATAGTTTCCTTAGATACCTCCCTAACCTAATATATAATATTTTTATAAGAGTGTGAGAACACAACTCTAAATTAAAGAAAACTTTAGTTGAAATCTTGGAGTATACTATACCATTTATCCTCAAAATACGTCACTATATTTATATGTGTGTGAGCAAAAATTACTAGATACAAGCATTAGTTTAAGACACTTGTCCATGAATGAGACCAGATTGAAAGAAATCCCTTTTGTGATCATAGAAGCCTTATTTTATACTAGACCTTCCAAATTTTGAAGTTTATTTTAAGATATACCCACTTTATATTAAGTCTCCTTCCATCTAACTCAGATAGGTTTTGATTTATTTTAGGTTTTATTCACCCAACACACCTAGTTAACAACCTACATGCTTAGCCAACTATTCCACCACCTGATTGTTTAACCCATACCTACAACTCATGCCTTGGAGAGGAGTTTACCTCTATTGATATCCTAAAACATTAGAAGATACCTTATTTAGGGCCTAGTGTGTATTAAAAAGCACATCAACATCACCTTTTATAGTGATAAAAAGAGGAAATTCTATGTTTTGATTCATATAAGAGGTTAATATCCATGTTTGAGTTGCACTAGAGACACCCTAGGGATCAATTTAGTCTTTTGGTCTCATCCTGGTCGATTCATCAAAGACCTAGATCTACACTAGTTATCTCCATTATATCTCATACCTAAACACCTTTTTTAGTAAGAGTGAATCAGCCCATTAATCAACCTATGGCTCACTCATGGTTATTCGGTTGGGTTATTACTATTTCAAATGATGTGTATAATCTACCAAGAAATCTAGAGAACTATCTACCTTCTTTCTCTCCCATTATAATAAGAACATATTAACTATTTTAAGATTACCTTGAGAATGATTATATGCTTCATGCAAATGTTTACCACTTAGTTTTTAGGATTCTACATATGACTAGTACCTTAACTTACAAGAAGGTTTAATTACTTCATGGGATTATTGTTAAAATTAATTTACTTTCTCAATTTAGAAAGGTTACGAATCTAACTATTAAATATCATCATTTCATCAATATGAAAAATAATCCCAATGAACCAATCCATGCTTTCAATTCTAGGTTCTAGAAGATGTATACCTGGGTGAATAAAAAATATAAGACATTAGAATATTTATCATTAGAGATGTACAAGAATGTTTTGGCTCCTACCACCTTAGTTTTTATAATAATGGTTAATATTGTAAATATTTTAGATTTAGCCTATGATGAGGCTATCAACATTGATAGGCAACTCAATTCTCAGGTATTAGGAGTTATTAGCATCAATTTTGGCTTTCTAGCCTTAAATTTAATGCCTCATGTGAATCAAAACGTTCATGCATTTAATATTACTGACACAAAATCAAAATTATGTCTTTATGAAAAACCATGTATAGATGATTAATCATCAATAGGGTGAGCATTAATCCTAGTCAACACAACAACCACTCAATATATAGATTCTACTAAGGCAAAATGGACTTCTATATAGAGGATGGTTCAAAAGTTGAGTAATGATGTCCTAAACATGTAAAATAAGATGGTAAATTACACATGAAAAAATAATAATAATTTATTTATGTTTCTAAGATACAATATGCGTTTAAACAAGGTTATGAATAATGCAAAACAACAACACAATAGGTTTCTAGAGATCAACATAGTATAAATAGCCTTGTCCAATTGGTGTAGGGTTCACAACATGTCACAACATGGTGAACTTAACTATGTTGATTTTTGTTTAGCATTTGAAACCTTCCAAATATAAATGATAAGGCAATATTTGATAAATAATACACTAGAATTACCCCATCCTTCTAGTTCATCGAGCACCCTATTAGCCATTAAAACTCATGAGTTTCCATTCCCAAATGAGGATGACAATGAACCAAGGGATAACTTAGAAGAGGATCAAGCTTTCCAATGTTTCCCAAAAAAACTATAATTTTAGGACAAAGAAACAACTCACCACATCTAATCCTCCAAATAATAGGGCTATCCCCCTAAATTTGAAGGTTGATAACAATACACCTCCCCAAAAAGGAATGACCAGCTTCTGAATGTTGAAAAAAGGGTAAAGGAGGATAAAATATCATCTAAGAAATGAAGAAGATAAATAAAAACATAACCCTTTATGAGTTGGCTCAGATTATAGAATATAATGATTTCATGTGGAGGTCTATCACAAATAAATCTATTATGGAAACACCAAAATTTGCACATATAAATTCCATCTATAGAGTAAGCCAAAATTTCTTATTTTCTTGTTAACTATCAAATAATTTAGTAGGAATATACATAAATACTTAGTTTATTCAATATATTTAGCTACTATGATATTACCATCCATCTATAAAAAGCTCAAATTAACTCCAAGCCCATCTAAAAGGATGGTTTCATAGTTGGAGAAGATAATAGTATCTGTGGTTGAGGATTTGAATAACATGTGTATTCAAGTTGCATCTAAGCCACATGTGAACATGATAATTGACATTATTATGTTATAAATACAAAAAGGAAATGGATTACTAATAAGTAGAGACTAGTAAAAACATTAAATGGATATCTGGTGACATAATTCTCCCACATATGGTTGCTATAGGACTTATTTAGGAATCATCTTAAGGCATGGTTATAGGTATATGACTTCAAAATAGAGTCTGCATGAATAGTCTCCAATAGATGTGGTTCCACCACTAAAATTTCAATATGATATTCTTTCACACATATATAATTATCAAATGTTATTATTGAAGTTTATGTATTGTGTTCATCTATTTTATAAATATAAAGGGAAGGATCACTATGTCCTTGAAAATAAACACAAAAAGAGAGGGGAGAGTAAGTTAGAAAAGAAAGCCTACAAATATAGAAAGAAATAAGTACATCAACCATCTAACCAAGTGTCCTTACCATATTTATACCACTGTATATTGATTTTCACTAAAAGTTATACCTCCAAGAACATATAGTGGGAAGAGTCTAAATAAATAGGGGAGCATGTTTCATCTATGAACCCTCACTAAATATAAGTACTAGAAGTTTATAGTAATTTACACATAAACCTATAACTATAACTTGTAAATTATCACAAAAATTAATAATAATAAAAAAATATAAATGAGAGAGTTCACACAGTGATTATACTAGCCAAGCACATCATAACCATATCATACATTTAATAGCAAGGTATTAATCCAATTAATCTTGAATTAAAAAAAAATTAGAATGGATATGAAAGATAATTGAGATGAAAAACAATCCATTTGTATAAAATGGTAATTATATTCACTAAAAATAATAAAGTGCTATTACAACAATCAATCATGGCCATCTCTACAGTCTAAAGAGATGAAGAAAAAATCAAGTGAAATCCTAGCTATAATCTAACAACACTTTTGGGAAAATTTTAGTTAACCCTAATATTACAATATGACTTCGAATTATATAGATGAGGATGGGATTCACCTCCTAATAGCATGATATTCCCATATTTGTCTATTATGACCACTCATGATAGTTAAAACTGTAATTTAAAAATAAAAAATGAAATCCCTTTGAGCCCACAAAAAAGATCTCTAGGTGACCACCTAGTTGATACATAGAGGTGAATGTGAAGGTCTAGCTCCCAAATAATTTGATCTCACATCCCTAGATTCCAATGTGGATACCATGAGGTATAATTACTTATCTATCTTAGCAATGTTCATTAGGGGATCCTTGAATATCACCTTAGCTCGAGTCACCAGCCTCTAGTACACTTGGAAGGGAACTTCTATTAACACCTAAACCTTGGATATATGTTTAATGCTCACCATGGATTACATTCATATCTCAATAACTAATTGGTCCCATTCCTTATTTTATTTAGTTACCTTTTCCCTCATTACCTAGTTTAATTGACATAGGTGAACTCCAATCTCTCCCATGTCTAGTAGGGTGCCATATAGGTGGAATAACATAGAGATATTTACCTCCTTGAAGTAGTTCAATATCTTTTCCCTTCCCTCTTCTAAGGGTCCTATTATAGTTTGAGCTACATCCAACCATTCATCCATATTTACCTTCATGTTCATTGTGTATGTATGATACAACCCTAAATTTGAGGTGGGAATTATCTTTAATTCTAAGAATATACCTTTGTTGATCATGATCTATAGCTTCCTACACTTCCTATATATCTCTATGATCTTCTCCATGTAAGCTTGAGTCCATTAGATAAGAATATTGGTTGTTAACATGCTATCCACCACCTTCCCTATAATCAAGAAGAGTAGCAAGAAGGAATATTTGACTTACCCAATTAGCCTAATGGGGAAATATCTCTTCAACTAGGATTCTAGTGTATGAACCTAGATTTTCATATCTTCAAGAAGCTTCTCTAACATATCATGAGTTGTCTAAAGAATGGAGAGTGGATCCTCATCTATCCTTTCCTCCCTAGTGGAAGTCTTCACCTTGGTGAGGGAGAATAAATTTTGTTAGTTTTGATAGACCATTGAGTTTCCTTCTTAGATTAACCTTTATGTTAGAGTCTTCTTCATACTTCTAAAATCTTGGTTAAAGCTCCACTGCATGTCTAGGTTGCCTTAGACTATCATATATGGTGCTTGAAACCTTAGGATAATTTCCCAAGTTTTAGGAGGTATTGGAAGGGTGGATTAGATGGTGGTGAAGGGAAAAAGATTAAGCAGAGAGGAGATGGATGAAATGGAAGGGGTGAATGAGGAAATCAATAGAGGAGGAAGGGGTATGGGAGAGAAAGGGGAAAGGATGAAAGGGGGGGCCATGGGAACATCTATGCCTAATGATACTCTTGATTCATTCCAATCTAGGGGGAATGACTCTCAAGAGAGGGGTATTCAACTGAAGGGAAGTGATTAAATGGTTGAATCCAAATCCATGGGTGCCTAGGGAAATAGAAAGATGGGGCCATGGATCAATATGTTGAGGTGTTATGATTGGGGATAGAGGAAATATTAAGGCTGATGGAGGAGGTTGGACTAGAGTGAAATCTCTCTAAATTTAAGCCTGAGGGTGCATTGCCTTTTGCTTTTTCTTGGGTCTCTTATCTAAGTTGGCTCTAGATGCCATGGTAGAAGGACCAACAGGGATAGTAGAAGGTGTAAGAGCTAAATTTTGATGTAGTTAGACTATTGATGAAAGTGATGAGATAATTGAAGGGGGTATTGAGATATTTCTTACTATTGAGGATGCACTCTTGATGGTGGTAGTTGTGAACATCGATAAAGATGTGCCCACAAGTACCTAGACTAAAGTCATGCCTAATAAAGGCACGAGGGAGGTTTTGAGTTATAGAAAGGATGGAATAGAGGGAAAAAGAGGTGAGGATGCTCAAGATAATTGAGGCCAAAGGTATTTGGGTGAATAATAGAGGGGGTACAATGGGGAAAATGGGAGGAACCACCTAAGAAGTTTGTGGAAGGGGATTAGAACTTGGGGGTACTATGACTAGGAGATGGAATGTGGAAGGAGTGAGGGGTGGAATGGACATAGAGGAAATAATAGGTTTAAGGGGTTTAACTTGCACCAGTGCCTTCTAAGAGTGTTTTCTAGGCTTATTTTTAAATTGATGGTGATGTTAAACCTCAAAGTCTATTTGTATTAGGGTTAAAGTGTTAGGGGTTGAGTAGCTTATGCCTAGGTTATCTACCATTGAGTAACATAGGTTTGTCTTAGTTTGGGATGGGATACCAAAGTTAATAGAAGAGGTATAGGTGGAGGAAATAAAGCATGAGGATCAAGAGTTTCTTGAGGAGATAGAGCTAGAACTGGGTCATGAAGAGGAGAATGTAGAGGCATGCCGTAAAAAATATTCTTAGAGATAGTGGGAGGAGTTAGATTTGGATCCTTCATAGAGAAAGTAGGAGCTAGAGGGGGAGTAGATAGTCCTACTCAAACTTTATTTCCTTTCTTATTATTTTGGGCCATGTTATAGGACAACACCTCCTATTCATTCACCATGTTCAGGTAGGGCACATCATCATCCTCAAACTAGTTGTCATAATTTATATTAAGTCAAGTTAAATACCTTTCCAAGTGGGATATGATCATTCCATTGGGGTTCCAATGTCAAAACTTAGCTCTCCCTAGGGTGAAGGAGTCCCACCCAACCATGATTTTTTGTAGGGGCGGGAAGGACTTGTAGACATTGTACCTAATAGATATTGGGAGTGATGGACATGCCTTCAAATAGCAACATATGCAAAGGCCAAAAATACCTTCTACCAATATGTAGGTCATCTCCTTCTCTACCTAGAAATATATGATGAAGTAAATCAAGTAGAGGGTCAAATTGAGAATGATTGTAATTTGAATCATGATGTCCTCCCTATAGTCTTAGTAGTCTTCAATTGTTATAATGGAGTCATAGATTTCTTATGATAGATGGGGAATTGGGGCCTCATTTATCACATTATATACCATCAGATATAAGTGATCACAAAAATCCTAGATGTGGTTCTAGTACTAGTGGCCATATAGTTTATAAAATACTACTTGGAATATCAATTCATTAGGAACCCATGTAGTAAATGTGGTTGGCTTGAAAGTGAATGACTCATAGATCATGTCCATAAGGTATCTCATCATGTAAAAATTTCTTCCTTCTTGAGCATCCATTATGTCATTGACCAACTTGAAATTTATCATCCCTCTCATGTCTAGAACTTTAGAACTAGTGATTTTCATATGGAGGAGGAGAACCCATAATTTGTTAATGTGCAAGTAGTCTTAGGCCATGAATAATTAGTTTAATAGGATCATACCCACCCATACCTCTTCCTAAAAGTTCTAAAATGTGTATGTATTGATATCCTCATTATTAACCCACTTGGTAGCCAGGTTCTTGACCCTATCCTACAAGACATCATATATCTAGAAGGTTTTAATCCAAGTCTTCGCCTTGGCAACATCATAATCTAGGCTGAAATCTAGGAGGGAGTGATACACCTTGTATGCATTCCCAAATATGTTGGTGATATGGTGATGAGATTTGTGTGAGTAAAACTAATCATAGACTCCATTCTTCACTCAGATGGTGGTGAGGAATAGGCTACTAAATAAATTAGCATAGTGGAACACCTCTAGTTTGGCCACAACCCTATGAAGATTGAACTTCTTATAATCCTTAAGTGTATCCTCAAACTATATGGATTAATCATTTTTGATGCTTGAGTCCTTGGGTACTTGTTCAATTATCTTTAATAATTCATTATAGTGCTTGAACTATGTCAAGTAATATAGGAATAAGGTATACTAGTACTCAATTTTGGCCTTAGGGTTTGAGGAGGATTTAACGATTATAGGAAGACTAAGGCTAATAGGATGGTAATGAGTCCAAGGGAAAAAAATAGGGGTATGAAATGGGAATTGGAAAGTAAGGATAAAAATTACTCTCAAAAGTATATAATGATTATCGTTAGTGTTATTTCCTTAAGATATTTATAAAATCACACATTCATCCCCCTGTATTAATTTTTTTTGGAATCTCACTTGCCATGAATTAAAATTTGAGTTGGTGTCTTGATATCTTATATTTATTTCCAAATTTTAAGTTAAATTCTAATCTCATAATCCTCCACCACCAACCATATTTAGCAATGGTGATGCAATATTTAAAACTATCTAATCAGGCATAGCTTCTATTTAATTAATGCCTAGTGCATAGTCGGTACATGGCCATATCTCCTCAAGGCTTCTCAATTAACTCCCACCTTATTCCATGTATCATATACTTATTGGCTATATAATTAATATTAAAAAACTAAGAATGGATTCTTACTCCATGCCATAACCTTAAAAAAGGTTGGTTTTATTTAGGGACACATGGCATCCTTTGATTAGTCTTTGGGTTCCATTTGTACTCCATTTTGACTATTCTGAGGCCTTAGGTGGCCACCTGATCATAAAACTATCTTGTTCCACCTAAAATATTCTAAGTTGGTTAGGATATCCTAAGCTCTAACATCTTTGATAGGTTCTAGGGACTAATCACTCTAAAATCTCATGACATGGTGCCCTCTGATTAGTCTAAGCTATGACATCTATGATAGGTTTGGGGGACTAGCTAATTTGATCACTCATGACATAATACCCTCTAATTAGGATAGAATTTCCCAGGATCTAAATTTTTTAATATGTCTAATGGATTGGTTACTTAAACAACTTACAACACGGCATGCTTTGATTAGGCTAAGCTTTCTCAAGCTCTAACATCTATGATAGGTCTAGGGGACTAGTTGATCTGACACTACATGGTATGGAATGCTTTGATTATGCTAGGATATCTTTGGATCTAACATCTCCAATAGTTTTAGCGAGTGTACACTCTAATAACTTTAGACATGGCATGATTTGATTGGGTTGGCTATCCTAATCTCCAACATCTCTGACAAATTTGGGGGACTGGTCATTCTGATAGCTCATGACATGGCATCATCTAAGTTGTCCATTTTTTCCTAAAAAACTCATAAAAAGACTAAGTAAAAATGAAAATATTCAAAACCCATTAATAACTTACTTGACTATCATTAATATTTTGATTTACCATGAAGGGAATCAACTATATTGCTTTGAGAAAGGAACAAGACTTTGGGACCTTATTTTTATGAGTTTAACTAAAAAGTTAGTAATAGAAATCCTTAAAATAGTAAGTCTAACTTAGTCATAAAATAAATAAATATTGACACTAATTTGGGGAAGTCAGGGCAACACAACTTTTTAAGGATCTAGTTCAGATGAGGTTGGTTAAAATAAAAGAATAGAGCTGAAAATTCTAGTTTGATAATTTTAAAATAGGGTTCCCCCATTTTGAGTAAATGGGGCATGCTGGACATAATAAAGGTGAGTTAAAAATCTCCTAATATTGGGATTTATACCTTCATCATGAATTTTGAAGTGTAAGAGATATAAATATTGGGACCTTTCCAACTATAGACTCTCCATTTTGATGGTGAAAGATCCAAGAAAGGATTAAGTATTGGTGTTGAGTTAATTAAACCAAAAGGTAAGAAGTACCTATCAACATATAGGTTGACATTACCTTTCTTAAATAATATATTAAAGTATGAAACACTCATTTTGGGGTTGTAATTCATTCTCAAGTACAATTTTTGATAGTTCTTCTTACACGAAGATTCATAACTAGTGATTAATCAGGTCAAAAATAAATATCAATATAAGTGTTCATGTCTTAAAAGGTGCAAATACAAGGCATAGGATTTGATTAAATCATTTGATATATTTAATATATTATTTTTTCCTAGATATAAAACTAAGTTAATAATTTACTAGCCACTTTACCTACCAATTAGGCACCGTGATATAAATCTAAAGTGTATAGGTTTTCTATATAGATCGTGCCTTACCCATCAGTTCTAATAATATATAAAATTTCTAGGTGTTTTATGATGACTAGTATATTATCCAATTCTTGGCAAATTTAGGATAGTTTGAATCCCAAATCATTGATGATAAAGAGTGTAATTATTTATGTCAGGAAGAAATGGGAGAGGAAGAAGTCATTCAACTCAAATAAAACTATCTTCCTCTTGGAATAGTTTCCTTGGAGACATAATTTTATATGGATCCCCAAGCCCAAAAATAAAGGCAACCTAAAGTTAAATTATCTAACTTAAACAATGGAAACTTAGGGGATGAGAGTGATCCATACTTTGTCAACATTAGTCTCAACTACACTCTAGAAGAAAAGTAAAAGGTTAAATATTTTCTCATCTCATATAAAGATATAATTACATGAACTTACAAAGACTTACAAGTTTTTAACCCAAGAGATATCACCCACATGATCTCATTAAATATTTATCATAAGTCATTCAAATAAATATAGAGGTCATTCAATCCCATATTGGAACCCATTATCGAGAAGGAAGTGAAGAAATTATTAAGTGCTAAGATAGTGTTCCCTATCAGGCACTCAACTTGGGTTGCCAATTTGGTTCTAGTCAAGAAAAAGAGTGGGTAAATCAGGTTGTATTTTTAGTTTAAGAACCTTAGCAAGGATTTTTAGGAAGACAATTATCCCCTACCTTATCTATATGAAGTGATCTAGGTAGTGAGTGGTTCTAGAATGATGTCTTTATTATATAGATTCTTAGGCTATAACCAAGTGATGGTCGAATCTCAAGACATGATGAAGACTACATTTACCATGAATTAGGGTACTTATGTATACAAAATGATGACTTTTGTCATAATAAATGAAATAACTACCTTTTAGTTAGTTATGGATCATGAATTTCAATGGTTAATAGGTAAATGCATATTGATTTATACGGATGACTTTATTATTTTCTCAAATAATAGAATTGATCATGTAATCCATCTATAGTCAATATTTGAAAGATGCAAAAGTTTTAGCATTTCACTTAACCCTAAGCAAAGCATATCTAATTTTATTGAGGGTAAATTATTGGGTCACATCATCACCAAAGAAGGGATCACCATTGATTTAGATAGAGTTAAAGGAATTTAAAAGATTGCATTCTCAAACAACAAGAAAGAGCTCAAGTCCTTCTTTGGAAAGATTCATTTTGTAAGGAAGTTTATCTCTTGTTTTTCAAAAATTATTATGCCTCAAAATGCAATTCTCAAGCAAGATGATAAAGTATAATAGTCATCAAAATCTCAAAAGTATTTTCAAGACATCAAGGATGCCATATTTGAAGCCCTAGTGTTAATCAACCCTAACATTAAAAAAGACTTCTTCTTGTATTAATTTTCTTCAAAACATACAATTATTGATGTACTTACCTAGAAGAAGGATGAAATTGAGAATCTTATTTAATTTATGATTACAAATCTAAAGGAAGTAGAGTTTAAGTACTCCTTGATTGACAAATAGATCTTTACTTTGGTGAAAGCAATAAATAAATTTATGCATTATATATTAAGGAATAAAAATATTTATATTATACTAGATCCTACTATCAATCTCACTTTATGATATAAATAATTAGGAGAGCATAAAGGATAATGGATGGAAAAAATTTAAGAGTTTGACATAGAAATCAAGCCTATTAAAATTTTTAGAGGATAAGGAATCATTCATCTTATGACTAAGCCTAACCTATGTATCATAATTGAGGATATCTTTGATACCTATATATATATATATATATATATATATATATATATATATATATATAGGAGACTGGTATGCTAATATTAGTCAATACTTACTCACATGTACTTGACACTCAAAACTCAATAGAAAACAAAAGAGAGAATTGAGGCTTAAATTTTATCACTATATGATTCAAAAGGGGATTATATATAGAAGATAATATGAAGGTATCTAATTGAGATGTGTATCCCAATAAGAGGCTCAAGATATCCTAGAGAAGACACACCAAAATATAAGTAGTGGTCATCCATTTGGAAACACCACAACACATAACATTTTTAGAATGGGCTATTATTATCCAATAGTCTTCAAGGATACATATGCTCATGTGAGAAAATGTAACTATTACTAGGACTTAGAAAAAAGGGAGGTGCATGTAACTATTGTGTCCAACACACCCCTTTTTTTATTTTAAATGGGGGATCCCTCTAAAAATATTATTAACCAAAGCTTTAGGGTCCTTTATTTTTATCTTATTGATAATTTCTACTTAAATCCTTGGAATATATGTCACCTTAATTTTATCATGAAAAAATAGGCCCCATTTATTTTTATAACTAATATATATTTTCTATGTTATGAATCATGTTGCTAACATTGTAGATCTACTTCCAATAAAATTTACTAAGATCTCATTCCTTTCTTAGAGTATTAAATCCATCACCCTTCATGGTGAATTAAAATCTCAGTAATTGATGAGTAAGTGCATTATTTATCATGTTACTTTTCATTTTTTACTTAGTATTTTTTTGATAATTTCATAGAGCCTAAGAGATCTTGACCAAATGAGAAGGTTTTATATCATCAAGCATTATAATGAATAGTCCCTAAACCAATCAAATATGTCAGATCTTAGGAGAGCCTAGATGAATGAGAAGGTGCTACATCACCAAGTGTTATAATGACCAGTCCTTAGATATTTCAAGATGCTAGAGCCTAGGAAAGCCCAACCGAATGAGAAGGTGCCATATTCCAAAGTGTTAGAATAGATATTACCCAAACCTTTCAAATATGTTAGATCTCAAGAGATATTTATTAAATGAGAAGGTACCACATCAATAAGTGTTAGTTTGGCTAGTCCTTAGACCTGTCAAAGTGTCATAACATAGGAGAGCTTGATTGAATGAGAAGGTGTCATGTCACCAAGTGTTAAAATGTGTAGTACATAGACCTTTTAGAGATGTTGGATCTTAGGAAATACTAGTCAAATAATAAGGTACCATGTTTCCAAATGTTAGAATGGTAAATCCCTAGACCTATCATAGATGTTAGAGCCTAGGAAAGACTAGTTAAATGAGAAGGTGACATGTTTCTAAGTGTTAGAATGGATAGTCCCTAGACCTATTAGATATGTTAGAGCCTAGGTAATCCTAATTGAATGAGAAAGTGCCATATCTTCAAGTGTCAAAATGGCTAGTACCCAAACCTATCAGAGATGTCAGAGCCCAAGAAAGCCTAGCCAAATCAAGAAGTGAAGTATCACCTAGTAAATGGATGATCTAAAATCCACCCGATGCCCTAGGAAGGTTAGAATAAGGTATGGTTAAATCCAAAGAACCAATAAAGATATACCATGTGTACTTAGGAAACACATCACCCTTCTTAAGGGAACGACATGGAGTATGAAGTTGTGTGTAGGTGTCAACCATTAGTTGGAAGACTAATGAGTAGATGATATGTGTCAAAAAATGGGAGTTAACCTAGAAGCCTATAAGAGATATGATTGAATTCTTACCATGTAATAAGAATTAATAAAATAGGAATTTGGGCTTGATTAGATAATTTTAAAACATCCCATCACCATTATTATATTTGGTTGGTAGTGGATAATCATGGACTTCAAATTCAAACCTATATTTAAAAGTAAAGAGAGAAAATCTAGACAACAAATCAAGTTTAAAATCATAGCAAGTGAGCTTCCAAACTCCATTAATACAATGGACTATATGCATGTGTTTATAAAATATTAAGGGAGGCTCATTAATGGTTACCACTACTACCTTCAAAAACACTATAACACTTAACTCTCCAATTCTCATAAAGCACCCCTATATTTTTTTCCTCTTACACTTAGGGATTCTCTATTTTCCCTCCATCTTCCTATAATGTTTAAATCCTCCTCAAACCCAAAGGCCAAACCCAAGTATCAAGATACCACATTCCTATCTGGCTTAACTAAGTTCAAGCACTATAATGAATTATTCAAAGTGGTTGAGTAAGTCCCCAAGGATTCAGGCTTAGATGATGACTAAAAATAAGAGTTTTAGGATATACTTTAATTATATAAGAAGTGTAGACTTCACAAATCCATTTCCAAGACAAAATCATTCCCATGCACTAACTTGTTTAAAAACCTCCTCCATAATGCCATCTACATGTAGGATTGATTACATGATTGGATGTGTTCACCTAAATCTCAACATTAGAGTGTTGATATTTATAATAATGCCTTCAAGGTGTAATATTCCCTCCCAAATTACACCTTTTATTATGATGTGTCAGTGGTGATGGTATGGATGGGGACATACCAGATATATAATGTCATCTATGATTAGGATGAAAACCCAAATGTTAAATGGTTTAAAAAGGAGGATATCAATGTGTACATAGTCTACACCTTCTAGGAGGAATTTTGGGTAGGCATGATCCTACTCAACATACTATTTATGGTATATCACTGCTTGCACATCAATGAGATATGGATGCCTCTACTACATATGATCCTCACACACTTAGAATTCCTAGACATGGGAGGATTAATAAAATTAAATTTGGTCAATGCCATCATAGATGCCTGAGTTAAGAGTAATTTATACATGATGAAATACTTAATGTACATAGTCTATAAGATACTATTTTTAAAGGATTTAGCTTTTCCTATGTGGGTTATCAAGGGCTCAATAATCCATGTGGTCTTCTATAAGCTATATGGCCACTTATTCTATAACCACATCTCAAACATATGTGAGCATTTTTTGCTAGTGGTCTAACAAAAAATCAATAAATTATTGATGCCACAACTATCCTAGGAAATTGAAGATTCCATCACTACCATTGGGGGCTATTAGATTTATAGGGAGGACACTATGATCTATATTATAGGTTTACTTAATGACAAATTTTGCCTATTGTATTTTATTGCAAACCATCTAGTAGATCAGGATATTTATTATCAACTGATGAAGGGTATATTTGGGTTCCCCATATAGAGTTAGTAAAAGTTGTGTTTGCCACTTCTAATCACAATTAGGGACCATGTCTATAAGTCTTTCCATTCAATTAAAAATATGGTGGTTGAGAGGGAATTCTTCACCCTATAAAGATGCAAGATTTGGCATTGAGACCCCAAAGGGATAATTAGATCCAAATTGGTGTGGTATTCAACCTACCTTAATATCACTAAAATCACCAAGTAGAGAATGATGATGATCTCTACCTAGATATTACCACTAACTAGGATGTGTTGTCATGAATTGTGGTGAAAAATAATAAGAAAATAAAGAAGGATTAGGTAGGCCCATCTATGCCTCCTTAATCTCCTTGATCTATAGAGCACCCAAATCCAATAACTCTTACTATTTCTTAGAGGATGTTTTAGTTCATCCCACCACCTTCTCCTCATGATTCAAGTCTAATTTCACCTCCTCTAATAGTTATTACTCTTCATACCCTAACTCCTCCTCTAATTCCTTTGGTATCTCTAGTATTCTAATTGTGATAAATAAGATACTCAATTCCAAGCAACCTAGGCATATCCAACTCAACCAATAACACCTCAACCCTAGGCCACCTAGACTCAAAGGTTTTATGTGGCTATTAGTCTGAGGGTGAGCCTAAAGTGAGGCTCCCAATAGAAACCCATCTAGGTTACCCCTCTCACACCTCTATTTTTTCCCATTTCCCTTCCATCACTCACTCTCACCATTTCTATTATACTCTCACAAACCCCCAAAATGGTGTCTCCTCTTTTCTCCATTGCACCCCTTTCATCATTTTACCAAGTACCATTGGCCTCAATCCTATTTAGAATCAATACCTCTTAGTTCCCTTCCACTCCATCCATTTCATAACCTAAACTCCTCCAGATGCTTTCCTTAGGTGTAATTTTATCAAAAAGTGTGGATATGACTATTGGGGGCATACCTTCAGCAATAAGAACCCTCTCAGTACCCACTCTAGTTAGCCTAGTGCTTCCCTTAATAGATCTAAGTCCTCCAAAATTAGCCCTTATGGATCTTATTATCTCAACTGGTCTATCTAATGTAACATCTAGAGTTAAAATAAGTAAGATTTAAAAGAAGTAGAAGGTAACTCACACTTTAGCTCTAGCTTGAAAGACTTCTTCTCTAGTCTAATATTCTCTATAGGCCTCTATCATTCCTCCAGCTCTAGTCATACCACCTCAACACCTAGTTATATGACCCCATATTTCCATTACCTAAGTCACCACAAGACTTGAATTTAACCAACCCATCTCTTCCTTATTATTTAACAACCCTTTCCCATGGGTAATTCCTCAGGTGAACTTAACCCAAGAATAGTGGTTGGCATAAATGTTCCATTGGTTCTCCTCTTTTATTTTCCATCCTTTCTCTCTCATTCCCCATTTGAATCTCTTTATTTCCTCATTCACTCCCTCTACTTACTCCATCTCCCCTCCACCTCATATTTTTCCCTTCACCACCATTTTGGCCACCCCTCTTACACCTCCCATAACCCAGGGAATGGTCCCAAGGTCACAAGAATCAGAGATGACTGACTAAGGGGACATATACATATAATGGAGTTTTAAATAAGCCTATAGAAACATGATGAGGACACTAATATAGAGGTTTCTATAGGAATAGAACTAGGTGGTTTGACTGAACCATCAAGATCTATTCTCCATCACTAAAGTGAGGAATTCCATTGGGGAAGAAATGGTGGCTAAGGACCCACTATCCATTCTTTAGGTGACACATAATATGTCTAAAAATTTCTTAGATGACATGTAAAGATATGTTCAAACCTTAGAATCCTATGTGAAGATCATTTTTATCATCAATCTAATTGGGTAGGTTAAGGATGCCCTCTTACTACTCTTTTCATTCCTTAGGAAAGTAATAAAGAATCTAACTGAGATTAGTGTACTTATTTAATGAACCTACATATACATGGAGAGGATTTTAAAGATTGACATAAAGTGCAAGAAGTGACAAGTGGTGCTCAATAAGGGGATATTACCAGAGCTAAAACTAATACCAACCTTAGAGTTGGGGTTATATTAGGCATGCACTAAGAATATGGAGACCACTATGGAGGAATGGTTATCCATGGATCACACTAAAATAGTACCCTTAGAAGAGGGTAAAGATAAGATATTTACCTACTTAAAGGAGGTCAAAATTTCTATATTAATCCACCTGAATGGAACCATTCTTGACCAAGGGGAATTTGTAGTCTACCTAGGTTAATTTAACTAGGTCATGAGGGAGAAGGTCACTAGAGTGAACTAAGAAGGGGCATGAGTGGTGTTACATCTATCAACATAGTCTATGGTGAGCATCAAATAGGTCTTTGAGGTCTAAGCATAAATGGAATCAACCTTTCATGTCTATAGAGACTAGAAAAACAATTTAAAGTAATCTTTAAGGAGCCCCCAATGAACCTTTCCAAGTTAGATAAGGGTTTGACCTCATGGTGGCTGCATTGGAAGCTAAGGATGTCAAGTCAAAGAAATTAGGAGTAATAACTTCTTAGTCACCTCCTTATATAAATTAAGTGGTCCCCCATATATATTTAGTGGGCTTGAAGGGATTTTATTTTTTTCAATTTTGAATTACAATTATGACTTTAATGAGTAGCCACCATGGCCTAAGATGGGATCCTCACGATATTTGGAGGTGAGCCCCATCCTTATCTATATAAGGAAATACTATATTGTAATATAGGTTCAAATAAAAATTTATTGAAAGTGTTTTAGATTATAGCTAGGGTCTCACCTACTTTTTCTTTTATCTCTCTAGACTATAAAGTTGGCATGGATCGATTATTGTAATGACACTTCTTTCAATGAATATAATCTCTAGTTTATATAGGAAGATTTTCTTTATGTTTTAATTCTATTTCATATTCATATTTGAATGATTGTCAATGCTAAGTTAATTAGATTAATGCTTTGTTGATTTATGTGTTCCATGGTTATGATGTGCTTAGCTATTATAATCACCATGTGAGTTCTCTTGTTTCACTTTTTTAAGTTCTATAATTTGTGTGTCAATCTAAAAAATTACCATGTGGTGTGTTTATGTGTAATTTTCTTTAAAATCCTAGTACTCATATTTATTAAGAGATCATATTAAATTCATACTCCTAATTCCTTCAGACCCTTCCCACTGTATGTTCTTAGAGGTATAAATTTAGTTAAACTTAATCTACAGTGGTATAACTATGTCATATTTACTTGGTTCAATGATCAATGCATTGAGTTTATTTTAGATCTAGAGGCTCTCTTTTCTACCTTACCCTTACCTCTCTTTTCTCTTTGTTCTTTAAAATAGAGATATTCTTTCCCCTTGTATTTATAAATAGAAATCATAATACTCAAATTCTCATAGTAATATCTGACCTATGTGTATGAATTTTAGATTGAACTTTTGGTGGTGATGGTGCATTTTTTGGAGACTATTCATGTAGACTCCATTTTTAAATTTAAATACCAGTAGTTGTGCCCAAATCTAATCCCAAATTATTCCTAAAATAGATGATGAAATCCTTATTTGTCTACACATTCCCATTTTAGGGAATGCCTAAATCTCATGGGCATTTCATGAACAGATGAGTTTGGAGCAAACACAAATAATAATACCATTACATCCTATAATTGAAAGAAATTTATTTTATCAATGGGACTTAGATTTAATTGGTGTAATCAACTCAAATTATTCATCCAATCATAATTTTGTCCTCATAACTACAAATTACTACACTAGATGGACTGAAGCAATGGTAACAAGAAATTTTAGAGCACAAGATGTAATCAAGTTTCTTAAATGAAACATCACAACTAGGTTTGTCAGTCCTATCTCCTTAGTTTGTGACAATGGGATAGCATTATAATTAGCTAAGTTTACTTAATGGGACCATAAAAATTAGCTCACCATAATATCATCATCCAACCATTATCTATAGTGGAATGGATTAGGTAAATCAACAAATAAGAACCTAATTGATGTTATAAAATATTTAACCTTAGGAAAAACCTAGAGAGTGGCATCATCTATTAAAATATTCACTATGGGTAGATCAAATGAGATATAAATATGCCCTCAAGGCTTTATCATACTTGATAGTATATAGATGACAACCAATATTTCCAATTATGCTCAAACTTCTAACATGTCAGTTTATGCAGGAATATATGAAATCTAATGAGAAGGTAGAGTCCCAATTATTAGATATAACATATATGGATGATTTAAGTATGGAACCCTTTCATAATTTAAGTAAACATCAAGACCTACTCAATATATGGTTTGGTAGAAGAACAAATTTTAAAGCATTCAAAATATCAAACATGGTACTTTATGGGACAAATCCCATGAGAAGAAAGGACAACATGACAAGTTTACCCCATGTGTATTGAACCTTATTATATATAAAATATCTTGGATAATAATTATTTCTATCTAAGTGACCTTCAAGGTAATTAATTAACATATCCAATCAATGAATTTTTTTTAAAGTACTACTTCATGGTTATGCCATCTAGAGATGTCCTTGAGAGAAAACAAGTGTTATGGTAGAGGTAGGAGTAGATTATGTTTACTAATTTCATAGTTAGTTTTTTCCTAATTTCTATCATTTTTTTTTCATTATAATAGTTTTCATGTTTTTTTCGAGTAGTCTTTCTTTCTTTTAGCATTTTTCTTTTCTTAGTTTAGTTTCTTAATTTATAAAATAGATGTATTTTATTTCATGACAATCTTATAGACTTCTTCTAGTATAAGCAAGTTAAACCCATTTCACTAGACTTCTCATACATACATAAGTTTATACACTAATTTCATGAGGACATTTCTAAAGGAGAGAGAAAATGTGAGAAGAGTATAAACAAAGCACACAAACTAGTTTAGTCATATGTTCTACACTTTTATGTTTAATATTTTCAGAACTCAAGTATACAACATGAACCATGGTTATATCATAATTGAATACTTTTATTAGGTATGTAAAATCTACTCTGATTATTTCATGAAAACTTAGAAAGCTTCCTCAATCTTGGATCAAACACACTTATCACTATAACACTTTTTTGAGATAATAACCATTGTTGTGGAGGTAATAAACACACTTATTTAGTATATTAAACTTTTTTATACAACACCAACTCATAGTGGTTCCCATCCCATTCTTCTATTAATATTATATAAAACCTGTTTATTGGTCTTTCTGGTGGTTTCAGGTCCATATAAAACCTGTTTATGATACTTCTTTGTAGTAGGTTTTAGGTTCTACCTATGGTCGTAAACGCTTCATCTTTTTATCTTTGTTTCAGGGTTTTGGGGCCCCTTTAAAACCTATTTTTACCTTAATCTAAAACTCATAGTGGTTCCCATCCCATTCTTATATTAATATTATATAAGAAAAGAAGACCAATGAATCCTAAATATTGATCAATAAACCTAAATAAAATCCAAATGTGATCAAAGACTCACATGATGAAATAAGATCAATGTATCATGCATCATGCAAGTTTATGAAAGAAGGAAAGGGGAGGAATCAAAAGGCATATATGTTAGAGATATGGATTCCTAGATATAAACATAGTAATGCTTTATTTTCCCTTGTTTTAAAATGATTTAAGGAAACCAAAATGAAACCTATAGTTTATTCCAAGACTTTGCTAAAATATTGGAACAAGGGTAAGATAAAGTCACTACATCACACATAGATCTAGGTTATGAGCAAGACTATTATGTGCATGAAGTTTTGAGAGTATCTTTCATGTTTTTGGTTCAGTTATTCTTTTATGATATGATTCATTTTTGGTTTATTATTTCTAACCAAATATTCTGAGTTCTTGAATATTCTTGAATATTCCTCAATGAGTTTCCATTTGTTGTACTCTCCACACCCCACTCTCATTTTTATTCAAGTAGGGACCCATTACAGTTCAAAAGCCTAATTATAATTTGAAAAACATTTTAATTGATACTTATGTGTGTAATTAGAAGGTTTTAACACTTTAAATTTCTTATCCCTCATGTTCATAATTTTTGTTAAATATTCTTATTATATGTTAATGCACTCATATTTTCCCCCAACATCTAGGATTTTTCTATGGATTTTGTTCAGACTAACCTATTGATGGTTTTGTATATGTGAAAGTTTTATAAATTTTTATGAGAGCTAAAAACTAAAAATCCTAATTTTATGACTTCACATATTTTACACTTTGTAAGTTTTGTTTATCATGGATTTTGTTTTTCAGGACTTTGTTGTTATAACTTTTGCAAATTCATGACTTTTGAGTTTGCTTCTTTTAAGGCCTTCACAACTATTATAATTTATAATTTTGAGTTTTCATGACTTTTATTTATTTTAAATTTGGTACACTAAAAGTTTTTCATAGTTCATGACTTCTAGGTCTTTGTGTCTTTTTGCTCTTTGCAACTTTTATCATCAAAACTATTATTTTTTGGGACTCTTGTTCATCACAAGATGTTTTGGTATTTTTATTCATCACAGGATTTGTTTGGTAGTATTTTTGTTCATTTTAAGGTTTATTTATCATGAATTTTATTTGTGTCACTCAAATTGGTATCTGTGTCTTTCTAAGTTTTAGGTCTTCATGACTTTTGTCTTTGAGTTTCATGCATCTGAGGAATCATAATTTTTGGATAATTAGGTTTTAAGAAAAATTTGACACCTAAATTCTAAGAGCACACTATATGGTATGGTTGGTTTTACATAAAATTAGAGATAGAGAAACACATGTCCTAAGTTGACAACAAGGCATTATTTCAAATGTATGCAAGGTATAAGTAGAATAACCACCAAACTAAGTTTCCTAATTTGAATTAATTAAAGTAAAACAAGTTTAGAGCCATTAGACATTAATGGTAAATGATCTATAATTAAATCCATATATTCAAACTATATAATCAATCTAGAAAGGGACAATATTCCTATTAATTAATAAAGATCTCAATCTAACTTGAATTCCAAAATTAGTCAAAGCCCTAGCTACCTACGTCTATTTGTGAACTATTTATAGTGAATGACAAACCAACTCAATTGTCACCATAATTACTTGAATACATTATATATTATCATGGATTCATCTTCTAAGGTATTCAAGGAAGTTCATCCACCATCTAAGTTCTCCATTAAAGATTTCATAGAGTATACAAAAACTACCATTGATGCCATTATGTTTGATGGTAGATTCACTAATTACACAACATTGTGTGATGTAATTGAGAACATGGACACACATTCAATTGAGGAGGACTTGATAGCTAAGGAAAAAGAGGTGGTATTTTATTTTTTTCATTAAAATGACAATAATACATTTTATAGTGGCCAAACTAAAAGTAATGTCATACATTGATCTACTTCGAGACCTATTCTTTATGGGTAAGATCTATGATGGTTTCTTTCATGACCTCAATTACAAGACTATTGTGTCTTACATTTTTGGGATGCTTTTCATAGATACCAATGGCTCCCCATTATATATTCCATATATGATGGCCCCAAGTTAAAATTATGGAAAATAACCAATATAGTGGAGAATGCACTAAGAAAGTGGATAATACCAAGCAATAAGGTGACCCTAAAATCCACCACTCTCATTTTAATTAAAAAATTCAAGTTGTGAGTTGAGATTGGGATGGACCTACTAAATAGGTTATTTGGGTGTGGAAGAATCCATTACCTCTTAATGCAATGGGTGCCACTTTAATTTTTAATGACTTTGGAGTTAACATACACCCTTGGGGAGATTATTAGTACCAAGTCAGTGGGGTAGATATTTCAAAAGGATAAGACATCCCTGAGAGGCCACTTCTTTATGATACCCTATTTATTGGATGCTATTATGGCCACTATCTACATTCATAATGTAAAACTTTGGGATAAATTCCTAGATTACATCAATAATAGGGTATGTTATTACTTTTAATTTATATATATATTTACTCATACATGATGAATATAATCAAGATTTATGAGGATGTTTACCCATGATTTTGGAAGGTGATACATGTGGAAATTATTTACACATAATATTTTAAAAATTTATCAATCACTAATGCTTTTTATATTATAGGAACCCATCGAGTCTCAATCTCTTTAAGTGAATTCTCTAAGGGTTATATTGATAAAATGATGGGTAGACCATTGACACTTTTTAAGATTGGTGTCCCTTATTTTCACTTATTACCCTAAGATATTACTCCTCTTTTTCACACTCCATTATTCTACCACCTTTCACACCCCTTTTCCTAACATAACACCACTTTCAATAGTTTACATGACTAGGTTGACTAGTTCAATCTTGTGCTCTTATTGGTGAAACTCATTTAGGGTGTAAGATGACTCTTGGCTAACCTAGCCTATGACCTAAGGAGTTTTTGTCAATAATGATACTAGGTCAACTGGGTCAACCCTCTCAATTGAAACTTTTAGAATGGTTTATGTTTAGATCCACCTATATAAACACATCCATTTTGGCATTATTAAATATACATCAAGAGTTTTTATTCATTTTTTCTTCTTTACAACTTAATCTTACACCATTCTACTTGAGGAGTCTTAACTTAGGGTTTATACATGGAGAACATAATCTTGTGGAGAAGTCTTGGATGATTTGGACTTTCTTAATTATCCTTACAAACCATAAAAACCTCTTTCAAGTCCCTTTTGGCCAAGGGAGACATTGAGTCTCGATAAGTTCATCTTTAAAGTAAGTATTCTCTAACTTTGCTCCTCTCTTTAGTAGATAGAAGTAGTATAAGTAATGGATTTTGAATAATATTACTCTTCTTCTCCATGTATTAGGGTCTTATCTATATATAGCTTAATTATGATTCTCTCATGCATGTTTATTTTCATTTATTTACTAACCATCATATTGTACCACAAGCTTTGGTGAGAACTAGATTAGATTTCTTTGCTTTACTTGTTATTAGTATAGTGAATATGAAAACATAGGACTTAATTAGGGTTATTGCATAATTTTTCTTGACTAAAGGCTTTGAAATTCCCCTATTGATATTATTGTGATAAGATATCCCCTAATTATGTCTATAAAATCCACATATTGGTCATGTTATCATTTATCTAATGTATCCCCAATCATAATTGTAAGTGAGTTATATCTTCTCTGAACAAGGATTGATTTGTGGATATGATACATACCTGATTGCATACATTTTGGTGAACCCAATGTGAATATAAACCTTATAGGTTTTATTTCACATTTTTCATTTCTATCATTTTATCTATTATTTTTTTATATTTACGAGACTAAGTTAATGGGTTTAGTATAGTTTCTAACTTTTGTTCATAGGTTTAACATACAGTCACATCAAAAATGACTCTATTATTTTTATGTAAGACTTCATCAGATATAGGTTATTGGATCAAATAGGTTAACACAAAAATATTATTCATTTATAGATAGAAAATTAGGCTAAACAAGTTAACATAGTATTCCAAAAATATACTAGGTCGACCAAGCTAGTATAGTCATCTTGACAGGATTTAGTAAATAGGGAATTACATAATTAGGTTAACCTAGTCAAAATAGTTGATAGAATTTGTAAGAGGCATTCAAGGCATTTCAATAAAAATTTCAAATTCCTCATCATATTCTAACCCACAAAGGTTCTCTCTCTCTCTCTCTCTCTCTCTCTCTCTCTCTCTCTCTCTCTCTCTCTCTCTCTCTCTCTCTCTCTCTCACACATTGTAATTCTTCTTTATGGTTTTATTTTTTAAAGTTTTTAGTATTTAAAACTTCCATCATACAAAAAACTAGGTTTACGTAATTTTGTATTCTATCTTCTATCTAAAATACTAGGTCAACTTAGTTGACTTAGTTCTTAAAAATTATGGATTATATAGTACAATAGCAACATTATTGACTCTATTCTATAATGTATGCATAAATTGTTTCCTGAACCAACTCTATTCTATATTTCAAAATGGGAATTAACAACTATATGCTAGTAATTACTTCACAATTTCACTTTTAGTTATTTGCATGCTTAGAGTAGATCACATAGTCTAATTAGGTGGTTTTTCAATATACCATTTAGTTTCACTATTTTTCTCTTTCTATCACACACTAAAAACTCACATAACTTCAAAATGCATTAAACATTTGTCTACCCAATACCTACCTATTTAGATTTCATCACCAAGGGTGAAGCCAACTTGATTTTTTGGCCAAGTATAAACACATGGTTAATGGTATTTATTGGCAAAGCAATCAACACCTTTATCATTGTGGGATTGTGAAGTGAGGGGTAGGACCTAATACCAAGCTATTACCATGCCAATATAGATCCCTTTTAGGTTAAACATCCTAAAACCATCCATAGACTACTTTCTAGTTCTCTAATTTCAGCCAACTTCCATGTCACACTTAAAACAACACTTTATAATAATCTAACAACATTCACGATGGTCACTTAGTTAGAATTTTCTTTTTAGTTGATTTTTTGCTCTTTACTCATTATAAATTGTATTAAAAAAACTTGCATTAGTCAGTGTTGGTTCAAGGTTTTATGCCTCAATTGGATCATCCTCATTGTTTAAATTGATTATGTATTTACTTTCATTTCTTTATTTCAATTTACATTGAAATTTTTTCCCTATTTTCAATACACTATCATTCTATTTGACATAGTCTCTTATAGACTATTTATTTTCCCTTCCTGCAATACTAAGTTGACCTAGTCAACTTTATATATATTTTTACCAATAAAATTATAGTACTAGGTTGACCCAATCAACTCTATACTCTTATTAGATTCTATTTCCCCTATTTTTCAATACTAGGTCAACCTAGTTGACTCTGTACTCTTACTACCTATCCTATTTATCAAACTTAGTTCTCTATTTTTCCTTCCTTAGCATTTTGTTCATTTTTATCAAGTCATCATGAAGTCCCCTATCAAAATATGTTTAGACAATATGAATCCATTTGGATATTTTATAGAATATTCATTTCTCCCTCTCTTTTTCCTCCCAAGATAACCCTCACTCTTGGAGAACCTTTTCCCTTCCTTCATCTATGGATTGTAACATGGTTCAAATCACATCTCAAGATGAATTAGGTGGATCTAATCCTTTTTATACCTATCAAGACAATTTTTATATTCAAACATTTCAACATAATGTGAGATAAATTGACATGTCTATCCAATAATCCCACTAATAATCCATCTTCTAATAACCCTCCCCCTAATATCAAATTGAGGAGTTCACCTACAAACACCAACCCACCAATTGATATGACTCAAATTATTGCACAAGTCATACAATAAATGAACACAATGAAAAATTATAAAACCTTTCAAATGATGTAATTATAATGTAATTTGATCAATATGGCTAATAAAATTTATTCCTCCACCTTTTAGAGATGTCTGAGGAAATGTTATTGCTTAACCTATTATGAATAACAAAATACTTCAAAATATCCAAAATGAGCCTTTAGCTCCTTTCATCATGTCCATTAATATTGGTAATGTATATCAAACTATAAATTATGATGGGACTAAAGACCTTACCTCCTTTCTCAAACCCTTTGGCAATATTTACAAAGAATGGATCTAAACTAAGACTTTCACCACAAATAAACTTCTGACTAAGATCTTCACTAGTAATGTATTGGAATGATACAACCAACTTCCCCAACATTACATTTATCAACCTAAGGGTTTATTCAACCCTTTAGTTAAAGTGTTCCAACATAATGATCTTACAAAAAATTATCATAGTCATTTCATCAATGCTAAGTAATCTCCCACTAAATTAGCTCATGATTTTATCAAACAATGGAAATCTATGGCCCATAAAGTAGACCATAACATGACTAATGATAGTTTTTTTGAACTCTTAATCATTTATTTAAATCATATTCAAAATAAGGTTTACAATTTTTATCCCCAAACACTTAATTAAGCTCTTGACCAACCTAAACATCAAGACTTTCTCATGAAGTAATTGAACCTGATAACAAATTCTTTAAAGGCTCTATTCAAACTTCTACTAATTCTATCACTAGCAATACTCCTTATTGATTCCTAAAACCTTCACTTTAGGTTAAACAACCTTATATGGGAAGCTTTATAGGTGTGGGAAAAAATTATGGTCTGTAAATCAACCTCTAGAATTTTAGAAGTTAGCTCTTCATTCTAAGTGGGGGGATGAAAAGGGGCAAGAAGGAAATGCAAATAAAATTGAAATAACACTAAGGTGATTCACTGAGAGATTCAAATAATTAACCTATAATTTTTAAAAAAAATTATGAGTACTTAAACACTATATACCATAAAGGATCATAAATCATGAATTAAGATCTATATGCAAGCAAAGATCAATACTATAAAAGTATAAGAAAAGAAATAACAGACAAAAATAACTCTTCACTCAAAATGACACAAAATTCCATATCCTATTCATTGTAGGTGGAGAATATAATATAGAAGGCGTCAAAGGCACATACAAGATATATAGTCACACCCATGAAGAGAACTTGTTAAGTTCATATAATTAAAAAGGATAATTTCTACCATTCCTATTCTATTACAAATGGTTTTCTACAAAAATAACAAATCCCAGCAAAATGATAACCAAGTCCTTCCAAAAGAGATGAGCCTAGAATAAATATGTAAGGTGACTTCTCATGGGAATGACACTTAGAAATATTAACACTCATAGCCATGATGATGTCATTATAACTGAATGAGTCTCTCGAGCTCATGAGTGTAGTTAACCTTCAGATCCTAGATATGGTGCAACTGCACTATCTTATTATGGCCACAAATCTTAGGAAGAGTATTATGACACCACATTTTAAGATCCTAAATTGATCTTATTATGATATTATAGGTGAAGATCCATTTTCATTAGCTAATGGTTTAACTCCTAGCTTTGATAGGAAAACCTTGCCATCAATAAGTGTTATGGTACCATGTGGAAAGGTTCACTTATTCTTAATTATAACCATATGGTGGGTCTCATTTTTTATTCTCTATGAAATGGCATTACTTGAAGGCATAAAAAAATTAAACTACTCTTTGATAAGTGATATGATGCCATGTGTCAAGTAGATGTTTCTTTGGGGGGAAGTTGGGCACTTCCTTGTAAAATGAGAGCAAAAGTGCCACATGGAAAAACCACATTTCCCTTGATAACTACTTAGTGGGTTTCCCCATCACCCTATTAGCTAATGACACTAATCAGAGTTATGAATAAAATTAAATGGCCTTGGATGAGTTCTAGGTTACCACATGTTGATTTGGTACTAATACAAGATGGATTGAGGACTTATTCATGTTGAGGAAGCATCAAGTTTCCATGTGTTGGAAGTGGAGGGAGGCCAATACTTAGGCAAAATTTACAAAAGGTGGGGGGTGAGAAAGGAAGAGGATGAAATTCAAATACTAGAGACACCTTGTGAGCTCAAGATCAAATGCAATCCATTAAAGATAATCAAAAGGGTGGATTGTGATCCATTTTTCTTGATGACTCACAAGGGTATCTTTTTGTGGATGAGAGAACCCAAAAATCTAGTTTGTGGACTATTCAAGGCAAAATTTTCAAATAAGTAGAAGGTTTGTAACTTAAATTTTTTGAATGGTCACCTACAAAGGTTCCCTTTCTTCCACTTTGGGTTGGGCCTTTTTCTTAAGATCCTCAAGGGCTCTATATAAATTAATAATCTCCTTAAAGGAGCTACTCCCCAGGTCTTAAACTATTACTAGTGTTTGGAACTCTAGCTAGGTGAGTGGTTGAAATATTTTCTCCACCTTAGAGACATGAGGTGACTACTCAAGAGCCATAAACAAGGTCTGGTCATTCTATTCTACTCTAGTGGTGCTTTTATTTGGTCTTTGTGAAGGACATTGTTTTCTTCTAATAATGAGCAAGGGAGCCCCAATTAGACCAGTTATTTAATATTCCCCCACCTATCTTAGACCACCTTTTCTAAGGCATTCAAGAATGTCCTACATTTGGTTGCTATCTTGTTACAACTTAGGAATTTATTGATCTTTGCCACCATTTTCCTTTGGTTGACCACCCCCACTACTTGTAATTTCTCAACCAAAGTGTTATAAATATTTTGGATGAGGAGTTGTGAATCCAAGACCTTAGGGGACATGAAGGTAATGACTTGGTCAAAATATGTGCTCACTTAGGAGCTCAGATTCTATGAATCTACAATGAAGGTGAGGGTCATTTTTAGGTTTATGGTCATGCCCTTGATCCTTTCCCAATAATATTTGTATGTCTACTATATCATGGGGAGGATTTATTTGATCTGTGAGTAGTCAACAAGGTCATTCTTCATCTTCTTAATTTTTGGGTCCTTGACCAAGGATTATTACTATGTATACTATTATAATTATTAAAAACCTTAATTAGAATTTGAGAGATTTTGATGGGTCTATGATAATTCAATCTTTCTCTCCTACAACTTGGTCTTGGTGTCTACTCATAGATTAGATGCCACCTAGAAGATATCACTAGAAATATAGATCTAAAGGTTAGACCTCATTTTATTGAGATCTTTATCTTTGGCCTTAGCCTCAACATTGAGGTGATTGATCGTAGCCTTCACCTTAGTGATTTATAGCTTGGTATTCTCTATATTTTGGGTTGCTTTGATGTAGTCTATAGTCATAAAATTTTTCATTTCCTCCATTAACTCGACCCTATCAATAGGCTTGGCTTGGTTGAGATTGAGTCTGATAGCTTGTAAGATATAGTCTTAAAGTAGCATATGCTCTTGGGACTTGACTACTTAGGGGGATAGATGAGAAATCATGACGGATTTTTATTTAGGTTCATAAAATGACCACATGTGAGTCTCCACTAGGGCCTTGGTCTATTTCCCCCTTTTCTCTTCCATCTGGGTCTCTTGGGCCCTTATTTCCATGTCTATCTATTAATGGCACTACTTTTATTCTTGAATATTTTCCCCTATAAAATGGAGTCCCTATGGTAGTGTTTATAGAAGTCACTTTTTTATATGTAGTATCAGACATTATTCCTCTTGAGGCAAGTGGACAGAGGGTGAGGGTGGAAGGAGAGAAAGGTAGGAGTCCACGGGGTAGGTTGAATGACAAGTACACCATGATGGAGGTTGAGGTAGATTATGAAGGTGGAGGAGTGAGGAAATTCATGAGGGAGGAGATTAGGAATATAGAGGAAAGTGGTGTGAGATTGGTAGAGGAATGGGTGGATGAAGAGGAGAGAGGGGATAGGGAAATAATTGGTTGGGTAGTGGAGAGTGCCACATACTAAAGTAAAACTATGGATGGAGACATAGGGGTGAAGAAAGAGGTTGAGGTAGAAAGAAGGGGTTGGGAGAAGTGTATCTTCTTCTATAGGGGATCTAATGGAGGGTTAGATTTTTGTGACTTGAGTCACTTATATTGTGATGATCTAGTTGTGAGGTGCCCTAAAGAGGCCTATTATTATTTTGGGGCCATGGGGAATGATAACAAAAGAGGTAGATAGGTTAATGGCTTTAGGACCTCCAAAAATTTAATTCTTTTATTTGAGGGTATGTCCCCCATATCTTATCAAGGGGTATCTTCTTTTGCCTATTCTTCTTCTTCTTCCTTAGTAGAGAATCCTCTTTCTACCAGGTCCTCTTTTGAATGATGCTCATCCTAAATATTTTAAAAAGTTTCATCTCCTTCATCATCCTCAAGTTTGAGTATAACTTGCCAATTTATTACTTATATTTTATATAGGTGGTTATTTTCCCCTCACTCTAATCCTTATAGGTTATTTATTCCCTAAGTTCCTTCATCAAATTTTTAGAGGGGTTGAATGTCTAGACCACATCATAGAAGGACTCCCATGGCCTACAAGTGTCTAATGAGATCTAAGATGGATATAAATGATAATTAGGGTCATATTCCATAAGTGACTTCCTCTCCTCAAGGTATGGTTGGGGTTTGTGATTTGGCATGTTGGTAGTCTTTAAGGAGGCTATGAGACCAATTGGGTCATAGCTTCACGTTTTGTCTATCAAGTCGAGGCTGAGCTTTGCAAGTTTGGATGCAAACATGCATTATTGTAGCCTTTTCACCATTGTAATAACTCTTTTTATGAAGGGAACATCACACAAACCCTTCTTCTTCATTCCTACTCTATATATGGATTCCTACCACATCAAGATGGTGAGCCAACTCCAAGGCTAAAGTTATATCTATTAGTAGATGTGGGAGCCAAAATGGCTTTCCCTTGAATCTATAGGCTCAGATGAAAGTGAAATGGCTTTCAAAGAACTAGTCAACCAAAACCCTACTCCTAATGAGCCATGATTATTGTGCATCCATCATTCTATCTATGATGGCCTCTTGACTAAGGTCATTGAGGATAGGGGATAAAAAGAGTTTTAAGAAATCATAGTAGTCTTGCATGATTGATAAGACATGGGTTTAGACTATGACTAGGGCCATCATATTAGGTAAAATTCCCAAGTTAGAGGAGTTGAGGTTGAGGTATGTGGAGAATAACTAAGAATTATAGTATAGAAAGAGATGCAGGAGGTAGGAATAATACCAAAATGTTCCCCATGATGGAAATTTTTATAGCTCATCCTTCATGGTAGTGGTAATGGCATCTACAAAACACATTTTATATACCTCCCCCTTATTTGCCATGGTCAAGAAGATGAGTGCTCCTAAATAAAAATAGGTGACATTGGCATCCAAGTCCATCCTAAGATGAAGGCCAACATGGATAGGGAATATTTTAGGTACTTTATAAGGAAGCTCACCAGGGGGTGGGTAGAGGAGGTGCCTCTACATAGCCACTCTAAAGGAGTAAATTTATAAAGTGTGCCTTATCATAGATGTGGGTATCCTAGACATCTTGAAGGCTCTCCATACTATATGTGTTAGCCTTCTAAGTCACTTGGGATCCAAAGCATCTCCCTAATGGCATCCATACTTATTTTCACCCTCAAATGGGTATTACCCATGATTATGCATGTGTTGGCATCATACATTTCTACATAGATGGTGATGATTTTGGGCAAGGATGAACACAAGGCACCATAAATTGGGCCAACATGTAGTCCCATATTCTACACCTAGATGAGTCATAGTCACTCCTTAGGACCTTCTCAATCATCTAGGTGTGGGCTCCCTCCCTCAAGCTCTTGGGGACTTTGGCAAGCTTGGGGTCATATATCTTATCTATGAAATCAATGACCAATCCTTAGAATCTGCACTTCCCTTTGACCATCCTTTTGATGTTTGGATAAGTATGGGAAGAAGCACATGACTTGATTATCATATATGGAGGGGGGATGCCTCCTTGGCTACCTAAACCATGGATTCTCTATTTTTTTGGATGCTTTTCACCTCCTAATGAAGCTATTGAATTCTCCATCCCAAGAATTATTCTTTAAAATCACTCCATATCTTTATTAAATGATTAACAATTCTTACTCATAAATTTCCATAGTTTTTGGCTTAGTTCTCTCTACTTTCTTTAATTGCTTAATTTTCTCAAGAATATCAATGTGTTAAGTATTTGGTTTGATGGGGAGAGGGGTATTTATATACCAACACTCCTCATCATGGAAAATTTGAAATCAAGTGCCTCCTATAAATGTTAAGGGTGGAACACAAGCTCGAAGAGCCACTCGTAAGAGATTTGTGGTGATCATTAGGGGGGATAAAAAAAATCAGAGTATATGACATTAATGGTAGGTGAGGTAGGTAGATAATTATCTTTTTGAGAATGTTTTTTAAATATTTAGGAGAACTAGGGTGAGGACACATGGAAACTAGATAAGTCGCTTGTGTCAATGACATTATTAAAAGGAAACAACAACAAAAAGGGAAATACAAGAAAAAGAAATAAGAGAAAAGTAAAGGAAACACACAAATGAAAAGGGAAACTAAATAATTATGTACAAGGGAAAGGTAAGTAAGCTAGTCAAAATGCTTCAAATATGTCCCATTAAATGGTATCTCTAATGCATTACCCTCTTCATCTTCTAACTCAAAAGCATTTCCCTTCTTATTGATGATGATGTGAAATGGTCCTCTCAATAGAGAGTTAAAATTCACATGTTTTCCTAGATTTACATCCCTTTGATCATACTTGAGGACTAAATCTCTAGATTTGAATCTTGGGTGTGATGAATTTTTATCAAACCATCACTTGAACACTTACTGTTAGATGAATTTTGAATTAATTGCCTATTCTCTTACTTCTTGGAGGCTAAGTATATCTATGAGTCTAACTTCCATCACTATATTTTACATAATTTTAACATCTTTCATAATATATAAGGTAAGGATTTTTTATGGCACTGACATGACTTCCTCTTTATCATATACAAGTTCATATGGGGAGGTTTTTGGGATGTGATTTAAAGTGATACAATCTACCCATAGATATATTCTCACATGCATGTGTCACTATATTTTTTAGTTAGTGCCCATCCTTTTGATTAGTCTTATAAGGTTCTTATTTATTTAATCTACCAAATTTTTCCCTTGTGGGTATTAATTAGATGATGTTTTAAAGAAGATACCATTTTAGAGTGTGAGCTCAGAAATCTTAGACCTGAGGAAGGATTTTGCATTGTTAGATATGATAGTTTGGGATGGGTCAAATCTTGCTATGAGCTCTTTTAGGAAGCTGATAATCATACTCTTGATCACCTCTCTCAAAAGGACTACTTTGGTCTATCTAGTGAAGTAGTCTATGGCCATCAATATCCACTTATGATCAGTGCTTGGAATGGGATTGATCATCTTGATGAAATCTGGACCCCACTCTATGAAGGTTTCATTGGTCATGATTGGGTCTAGAGGCATGGGAAAATTATTTATTTTTCCTACAAAGAACTTACACTTTTGGCATTTTTTTATTGCCTTATGGTAGTCTAATAACATGGTCATCTAGTAATACCCCATGCATATTATCTTCATCATGATGGTTTTTGCTAAGAAATGGCTACCTAAGGAAGTGAAGTGCATATCTTGGAATATTTTTCTAGCTTGGTATCTTTCAACACATTAGAGTATATCCCCATCAAAATTTCTTTTGAATAGGACTCTTTGGACTAGCATGTAACTAGCCCCTTGAATTTAATAGAAATGCCTTTTATGCATGGGGAGACAATTGAGGTACTGATTAGTTTGCATGAAGCAAATATTATTGGCCACCTAAGATCCATTAGTTTATATTTGTTTAGTTAGACTACTTCTAGCTTGTCCTATTCTTCCAACAAGACATCTACACATTGGGCTAAATACTTATAAATTCCCCTTCCTTTGATCACCTTTGTTAGCTTGACTTTGATATCATACTCTAGGATCTTGGTGATATAATTAGCCCTATTTTTAATGATTTCTCCTTTTATTATGTATTCAAAGACACTAGATTATGCCACATACACCATTATTCTTTTTATCACCATAAGGTGCTTGAACATTTTGAGGCCCTTGACAATGGTAAAAGCTTGTCTCTCCAAAAAATTATACTTGAATTCATATGCATACAATGTTCCTGAGTAGAACATTATCAGGTGTTCATTTCCTCATTCCTTTTGAGTAAACACAATTTCTAAGATATGATCACTCTCATACACATACATGATGAAGTCCTTAGAGAATTCTAGGTTTACTAGTACTACCATGGTAGAGATTATGTCCTTAATATCATCAAATTGTATTATTCCCTCAAGAGTCCACTTGAAGGTCTAGTCCTTCAACATCAACATGATTGGTCTCACCAATACTACAAAGTTAGATATGAATTTGTTGATGAAATTAATCTTTCCAAAGAAAAATTATACTCCTTTCTTGTTTACCAATAAGACTAAGTCTGTGATACATTTTATTCTCTCTAGGTTGATAGTGATCTTCTCTTTAGATACTACATATCTAATCGAATTACCTTGAGGGACTCCAAAGACACATTTTTTAGGGATAAGGGACACACTGAATTCTTGGCACTTTTGGAAGACCTTCTCTAGATGGTTAAAGTGGTCCTCCTTCTTGAAAAACATATTGAAGTCATCTAGGTAGATGAGGATGATATTATTGATTAGGCCCTTAAAGGCCAATTCCATATCTCATTAAAAGGTAACCCCAACATTATAGAGGCTAAAAGGTATCTTTACATATGTAAAGGTTCCCTATTTCATGGTGAAGTTGGTCTTATTATAGACTTCTTTTACCCATACCTCATTATACCTAGAGAATCCATCTAGTAGAGAAAACATCTCTGGACCCACTATTGTCCATAGGATCTACTCCATTGAGGGTAGGGGATAATGGTCCTTTAAATAAACCTTATTCATATCTTAAAAGTCCATGCATATTTGGATTTCTCCACTCTTATTTTGTATAGGAACTAGATCGAACACCTAATTCAAATGCTTGATTGGGTATATAATCTTTGAGTTGATTAGTTTCTTGAGTTCTTGAGCCACGAGGGACTAAATTTTAGGATTCATTGGTCTTTACTTCTACCAGACTAGTTTTTCTCTTTTTACCAAGTCTATGGTATGTTCAATGACTTCACGATCATATCCCTTCAAGTCATCTTAAGTCCATGCAATGACTCCTTTATATTTATTATAGAAAGAAACCAACTACTCCTTATCCTTCTAAGGGAATTATGTAGCAACCTTCAACTTCTTTCCACCTCTGACATCAAGCTTGAAGTAATCAACTTTATCTATGACATAATTCTACTTGTCAAAATGATTTTCTAGGGTGATGAAGATTTTTGGAAGCTTGTTGGTCTTTAATTGCATGATTTGGTCCCCATAAGCCTCTTCAATTTTTAGTTATAATTATTCCTTGAATTCATATGATTAATATAGTAACATGGTGATTTTTTCATCACTTTCAAACACTTACTAATTATATTTTTTAGGGATGATAGGACTGATGATAAACTACATGACCTACTTGATGAATAAGTTTGTCACTAGATCAAATTAGGATCCAATTATTGGCATTTTATTTGCTTTTGCATTAATGACTCTAGGGATGATTTGGTTGATCATCACTTCCAAGTTGGTGATCTAGTTTGACATCGTATAATAAAAAACATCTCAAAGGAGAATGTAAAAATATCAAACCAATAAGATATGGCCCATTAAAAATTCTAGATGAGATTAGTAATAATTATCTTTAGTTATAACTACCACCTTACATGTAGATGTATTCAGTTGTAAATCTTGAAAACTTGAAATTATATAAGCTACCTATGATCACAGATCAAGGTGAGAGTAATCAAGCACCCTATATATATATATATATATATATATATATATATATATATATATATATATATATATATATATATATATATATATATATATATGATTTTTCTCCTAAATATCTTGATGAGTTGTAGGAAGGCATGATTATTGATAGGAAGATAAGGAAATCACTAAGAGGGGATGTTTAATACCTATAAGTTGGCCTAAAATGAAAAAAATTAAGCAAGGTAAGGTGGATGGAAACTAGAAAAGTGAGGGAGTTATACCCTCAATTATTTGTAGAATAAATTCACACTTTTAGTGGTCCAAAAGCTTTTTAGTGGGGAGGAGGGACATAAGAATATCCCCACACCAATATGATCAAATAGTTTACAACCCTATTATAAACATCCCAACATCAAAGATCTCTTTATCTTTATTATAATAAAATATCACATTAAAGGACATAAATTGATAGAATTATTATGAGTATCCAAAATTCATAAATAGTGAGAATTTTGAATTAACTAACAATTTGGATCAAGAATGCAAAATATTTGTTTAAATTCATGTATTCATTATTTTATTTTCTTTCTTATGCTTTATCTTAAAGATTTTAATGATCATTAATTTTATTTGTAATGCAAAGGTTAGAATGATTCAATGTAAAACATCCACATGTTAGCCATCTATGGATGCTATAACCAAAAAGAGTTTTTTGAAAATGTGATTAAGTGTTTGAAAGACACCCAAACTATGTAATTGAGCCACATGACATGACTATGTAGGTCAGAGCATTAGGGGTAAGATAAAATAAAGTCTAAGACTTGACCTTCAATATTTGATATCATGGCACATGGAATGATTTTGGTAATTTGGGTCCCTTGGGAAACCAAAGGCAGTAGAGAGTCCTAATGGCCCATTGACCATTTGATATCTTATATTGATGGTTTATGAGAGATGATAGTTTAGAAAGGAAATAAAAGCAACATCTAAATAATGAATACCTAAGATGTCACCACATGGATACATCTTAGGGGTTGATAACCTGTGGGTGAAGAAAGGATTCCCAAAGGTCATTGACTATCAATTTCTTAGATAAATGGATTACATTAGCTCATTACTAATAGACCAAGTTATGAAAGAGCTCTAAATTCTTGAATTTCTAAGATGATACCACATGGGATCATCCCATGAGCCCAAGGATGGTGGAACATAAAAAAGTTTATGGAGACAAATAATTAAACACCAGGAGTGGAAAGGACATCACCACATGGAGTCCAAAAAATACATGAGTCTATGAGTCTAAATTTGATGGGCATCTAGCTCATCAAGGCCATCAAGATTAATAAATGAACTATGTCATCTATCAAGAATATAAATGAATAAATATGGTATATTTAAATGAAAATTGACATTAATAAATGTGAAAAAAATTAGTGGAATTAACATTTGATCATGGGAAAAGGGAAATTATAGGTCATAATGACATGGAGATTAGATCATGCAAAGCATATAAGATAAGAATTTAGTCTTAAAAGAGAATGGGGATATATTAAAATTGAATGGGAATTGATGAGCACCATTTAACTCTTCATTTAATCAATGCTCAATTGATGTATTATCAACTAGGGCTGGTGTCCAAAGCTGTCTGTAGTAAGGTATATGATGGTAGATCTAGACGTCTATTTATGGGGGTGTTTGATGGTTCTATTCTAACTTTGACTAATGAAAGAAATGTGTTTTAAACTACTTAATTCACTCCTTTTCTAAAAATGTGACTATTTAATCAAATCAATCCACTCTTTTGCTTTAAATTAAAATCACACTCCTATTTATGCTTGCATGGAAATGGAAATGTTTAACTAGAAAAGGAATTTTTATTCACACGTTTGTTGTAAAATAAAACACACTTCACTTGGAAAGGAAAATATTTTGGAATAAGAAAATTCCTTTTAAACTATGAATTTATTTTGATGTTTTTATGAATAAATGCAAAAATTAACAATATTTTAATTAGTTATAACAAAGAGTTAATATAACATAACATAAGTACCATACACAATTCTTGGTTCTAAGGAGAGTGGGTCCTTGCTCTTCTTAGAATCAAGAATAAAAATTAATCAATGATCAAAACTGAAGTGATAATTCATAAAACTAAAATTATTACAATCTATCTAAAACTTGTAATATGCTTATACATATCTTTCCTCTATTATCTACTCTCTATTATCTAATATCTTTCAATGATGAAAGTCTTACATTTTATACTAATAAAATCAACTCAAAATAGGATGCAAAGAAATAGGATTCCTTGGTTTATCCATTCATCCAAAGATAGGAGATTGGATTTCCAAGATATCCAATTATTTCAATGAAATAGATATCCTATCCTATAATAGTCCTAAGATCCAAATATATATAACTTTATCAAAAGCAAATCCTATAAAATAGTAGGTGGGTATTTTCCTTATTTGAATCTAGCTAGAATGATTCTCTCTCATCTTATCTTGGCTGCTAGCTTCCCCATTTGTAGCTTAATCCTTACATAATACTTGGAATTGACCCTGCAGAGTCGATAGGAATGAGCCTATGGAGTTCGTAGAAACAAGCCTATGGAGTCCACAGAACTAAGCCTATAAAGTCCCTAGAAACAAGCCTGTAGAGTCCATAGAAACAAGCCTGTAGAGTCCGTAGTTCTGGTAGATGGAGATCGAAATTGAAATTTCACTATAGGTCACCTGTGTCTTCTTCTTGAGTATTCTTCACAACAAAAATCACTAAAATATGCTATGTATTAGACATTAATGACAAAGTAAAGGTTTAGTCTTTGGTTCAATATAAACAAGGCAAGTATCTATTTTCCATGTAATAGTTATCTAAAAATCTATGATTTGCATAAGATTATATCCTTCAAGAGATGAATTGAGGGAAATAACATGTCAATAATGAGCCATATTCTGAGCTCATCATCTCCCCTAAGCTTTACCTTTTACAAGTCCCATTACAAAGATTTATTGGCATTCATAGCTCTGGCATCTAATTTCCACACTCTGACTCAAATCATATTCATCAAATCCATCTATTATATGCTTGTCTAAATTAATTTTAAACCCCCGATGCTCTTGAATCATTTGTTTCCATATATTGAATTGTTCCTTTGATTATAGAGCCTAATTTTGCCATCTTGGAATAGGTATGATTAGCAAAGGGGGTCTATATCTCATGCCAATCCAATTTTGTTCTCCCCTAGAGTTTATTACCTCTATTAAGATTTCCAAAATTGAGGAAGCTCTCCTCATACTCCATCTTATGTTATTTGGAGACATGACCTATCATCTTTTAATAGGAACTAAAAGTTGGTCCCATCTGTTTACACTTACAGTCACCACTAAATCAAAAATTTGTTTTGAAAATAAGTCAAAAGAAATAGCACAATCATATAAAGATTGTAAATAATTAATTTTAAGCTCATTAATTTAAAAAACACAATTAAAATTCTATTTGATCAATCTAGGAATAGGAAAGGCTAGTCTGATACACAATCGTGTAGTCTTAGCATGATTTGTATAGTCCTCAAATTTGCTTTTCCATGCTAGTTAATTTTTGAATTAGAATTTAATGCCCTCAATTGCACTTCTCCTACATGAAGTTTTATCAAGAATTTATTGTGCTCATGGTATCCTATGATAAAATCATGTAAATAAAACTCACAAAGCAAATCCTATTGATCAGGTTCAGTAGTATATAAAATTAACAAAAATGTTGTTAGCTATAAAATATTGTAAGGAAGATAACAAGAGATCCGCAGAAGCTGCCATCTATGACATTATTCAAATAAAAACAAACTATATGTAGGAAAAGGATTTCTACATGTCAAAAGAGATTCCCCTAATTTGCATGCATCCTGCAATTTTTTTTCTAAATTTTAGACCTTAACTTCTAATTCTTTCTTTTCATTTTCTAAGATTTTGTTTGAATAAGTTACATATTTTTTTTTCTATTGAAGTATGTGATATTCTTCTTCAATTTGAAGTAGTATTTTCAAGGGAGGAATACTTGGACAACTTGTTTGACAACTATGGTCCACAAATACCTTAGGAGGAGAAGGTGTAACATTAGAAGGTGCTTTGGAAGAGTTTACCAAACTCTACAATCTTCTATTTTCCTTCTTAAAATTTTCTACATATATCCACAGATCTATTTATTCACTTTCATTTTCCTTTATTGGTTCCTCTAATTTGTGAACTTCTGCTACATGATTCATAGATATTGTGTCTAATTTTTGCACCAACAATGAGTTGAGATGATCCTTGTTATATAATTGACTTTCTACATATATCCAAAGATCTATTTATTCACTTTCATTTTCCTTTATTGTTTCCTCTAATTTTTGAACTTATGCTACATGATTGGTAGATATTGTGTCTAATTTCTGCACCAGGTGGTTTTGCCATAATTGATTCCATTATTATGTTTGGTGATTCTTCTGGGATTGGCTCCTCCATTATGATAGGAGAGTTACTTTTGAAAGGAATTTATCCAACATCTATAATTTTAGGGATATTTTGACGTATGGGGGAATGAGATACCATTTTAAGACTATCGAGAATATCTGTAGCCTCTTGTTCATCTTTATCTATCAGAATTAGCCTTCTCCTTCTTTTAGTCACTCTCTGAGCTACACTTGGTTGGATTTCCTTCTCAACCATCATACCCTCAGTCTTCTCAAGTTTTGTAGCAACCTTTCATCTCAATTTTATTCTTCCCAAAAAGGGAATTGGTTACACTACAGATTCATGAGGTTCTTGTGGGGACCTTGAAACTTTAGGGATTTGAGACCTTATGATTCATCTTGAAGAAGAAGAAGAAAAAGAAGGAATTTTTGTGGAGACTATAGTCTGAGATTTCTTCTTTGGAGTTATTTTCTCAACTAATGTAGTATGTGGAGATGAATGTTCCTATGGTAAATTTGAGGTCTCTTATACAAGCAGATTTGGAATTTGTTGTGATATACTATTCTAAAATTCCTCCCAGACCTCTTGTTCTTGCTAAAGGAAGTGATGTTGGATAATTAGGTGAATTAGGCCATGGTTCCTACGATAAGCATTAGGAGTTATAGTCATAACTTGAAGGGCACCATATAATAAGGATGGGAGGTTAATCTTATACTAAGGGTTTTGTCTCCCATGCTTAAGGTGTATTACCATTTTCATGGCATCTCCTCCTAAAAGACTATGTTCCCCCTCAAAAATGATATACTTGAGTACCCACTTGGATATAGATTTATAGGGTTTAGAAAGTGAATCTCTACTAATCCCTTTTGATTTTCCCTTGGAATCTACTAGACATTCTCATGACCATTAAACTGACTAATTAAATCACTAAATAAAGTTTTGCCTATCACTCTCATTCCTTCATCTAGAACTTGTATAATTTGACTTATGATTTAAGTCGACACAAGAATAACAGTGCCTTTTACAACTGAAAACTCAGGGGTGAGATTAATGATGAATTCTCTTACCATTGTTTCATTGAAACCCTAGAACTTTTCAATGAAAGGTAGCCAGCCATTAGCTCAAAACACTACCATAAAAGCTCTATCTTTGTTAAACTTTACTATATTCTTTATCTCTAATCTCATTTTCTATCCCATTTCTATGTGGATTTATAGACAACACTATTCCTTTAACTTTGATTGGGGTTTAGACTAGTCTTTTAATGAAATTGGTATGCAAAAGTTATTGAGGATTTGTAGGCAACAATCATGGAAGATCAATAAATTAGATTCTATCAAAGTCTATATAAATGAAATGGTTCAGATGAAACTTCATAGTTACATGAGTCTGTAGTTTGATATGATTACGTGATACAATTAAGTGCCACACATTTCTACAGAGTGTGCCATCCATTTTGTCCATTATTGGAAATTGAATGAAATGATGATGTAGCACTTTGATGATGACAACGATGTATCACTTCATTTAAAAAAAACCTTTTTATGACATCCCATAATTATCATTATTAATGACACACTTGATTATACCAAAGTTTCACACTTATCCATACACCTTTGGTGGCTTGTTTCATGCTTCTTCATTATGGTATGTGTCATGTCATTCTCTTTTGGAAGGTTCAAGTTTGGGTCATCTCCATAGAATAATTCTTAATTAAATTAAAGATAATTAGTTAACTAAACATAGATAAATAGAATATATGTCTCACTCACTTTGACCTTAGACTCATCCTTTACTCGCCATTTATCCTGCACAAATAAGTTTGCATGGATTAGTCAATACGTGTTGAAATAATAAATTTTATTGCATGGAGAACATCAATCATAGTGATATGATGAGATTCTCTTTTGTTTTTGTTTTTTTACTTTTTTTGTTTTTTTGTTTTTTTCTTTTTTTTTGTATATATATTATTTTTGCCCTTTGGCCAGCCATTGCTAGTTTTCTATCCAAAGCCCTTTTTGCAATGCATAGCTAGCCCACAAGCTAGTTTTCTGGGCATGCATTATCAATAGTGTCCCTGGAAGGATTATATATATATATATATATATATATATATATATATATATATATATATATATGCAAGATCATCAAGGAGTATGTTCTTTGAAAGAAGTAGAGTCCTATAAAATAACTACTTGATTTGAAGTAGTTTCTCTAGAAGAAGCAAAGTCTTCCAGAAAGGCTACTTGATTTTTTATCTTTTAAACAAATTCTTCTTTATTGAGAGGTTTTTGATAAAGCTTCAATCTATGTATATTGACTAACAGAGTTCTTCTGCTATCATCAATAGGCATTAGCTTAACAGAACTATTTTCAAAGACCTCCTCAATCTAATAAGGTCCTAACCACCTTTTTCATAGTTTTCCTTTAAACTATTGAAATTTGGAATCAAACAATAGTTCTCAATCTCCTTTCTGAAACTTCCATTACTTGATCTGTGAATCATGCCAAACTTTTCTTTGATGTCATACCAATTCAATTTTTTTTAGTACTTCCATCCTCATCTCATCAAGTTTATTAAGCTATAAGAGTCTTTCTTTCTATATTTATTCTAATTCAATCCCTACTAATACAAATTCAATAGAGAATAAGGGCTTCTTACCATAAACCAATTCATAAGGTGAAAATCCAATTATTGTTTTTAAAGTAGTATTATAGGCCTAAACAACTTTTGGTACCTTATTTTCCCAATCTTTTCTACTAAAATTAACAACCTTGATTAAAATGGTTTCCAATTCTCTGTTGGTGACTTCAACTTGTCCATTAGCCTATGGATGGTATGGAGATATTTTTCTATGTTGATTTTGATATACTTGCATGAAGTGATTTATCATGTTTGACATGAACTATGGTCCTTGATTGGAGACTATCTCCCTTAGAGCACCAAATATTTGCATGATTTTTAAATATAAGAAATTAGCTACCATCTCTTCTCTTGCATGAGTTAATACTTCCACTTCCACCCACTTGGTCACACACTCTGTACATACTAGGAGATATTCTTTTCCTCTAAAAGGAGGATCCATAGGACCTATAAAATCAATTCCCCATTTCTCAAATGGTTCTAAAACTAATTGAGGATAAGGGTATAGAGGCATTTCTATTGAAAGTGTAGGCTATCTAATTCTCTGACAAGCATCACAGTGTCTGACATATCTTTTTACTTTCTAATGAAGGTGAGGCAAATAGTATCCTTCTCCTAGAATTTTGTGTATGGTTCTTTGAGCTGAGTAATGACCTCATCCTAGTTCATCATGATAATCTATGATGATATCATAAGCTTCAACATTTATCACACACCTATGAAACACATGGTCAGGTCCAAGTTTAAATAGCATTCCATTAATCCATTTAAAAGAAGAACTTTCTTTGATTAAACATTTCTTTTCTTTTTGTGAAAGTTATAGAGGAAATTTCCCTATGGCGAGGTAATTAGCTATATCAACAAACCACGAAGAGTTTGCTAAAATAGAAAATAGTTGTTTATATGGTAAGTCATCTTCCACTAGTTCTTCTTCACCTGTAGTGTTCATTCTTGACAAGAAACTAGCAACCACATTAGACTTCCTTGGTTTATCTATAATAGTAACATCAAATTCTTGTAAGAATAATAACCATTTAATAATACTACTTCCCACAATTGGTTTGTTGGTAAGGTATCTAATAGCTGAATGGTCTGTATAGACAAATACCTTGTAGCCTATTATATATTGTCTAAATTTTTTAATTGCATAGACTACAACTAGGAATTCCCTTTTAGTTGTGGTGTAATTTATTTCAGTAGGTGTCATGTTTTTTCTAATATAAAATATAGCATACATGTTACCCTCTTCATCCTTTTGTCCAAGGACTACTCCTATTGTTGTATTAGAAGTATATGTGTATATATGGAATGGCTGAGTCCAATATGGTCCTCTCAATACTATAATAGTAAAAAGTTTAGCTTTGATGGTATCAAAGGCCTACTAGAAACTATCACTCCATTCGAATGTACTATCTTTTGTAAGCAAGGTAAACATAGGGGCAACTATTTGGCTAAAATTATCTATGAAGTGTTTATAGTAACCAACATGTCTGAAAAACTCTTAATTTTAGTTTGTGTTTGTGGAATGGATAAGTTGGAAATTATTTCAACCTTTTTTGGATCTACTTGAATGCCTTTTGAAAAAATATGGTGTCCCAACACTATTCCTTTATCCATCATCAACAAACATTTCTCATGGCTTAAAGATAATTGATGTTCTTCACATATAATCAATACTATTTCTAAGTTGGTAAAAGCCTCTTCATAAGTTTCACCATGAATGGTGAAATCATCCATATATACTTCAACACAATCATTTGTAAGGTCAGAGAATATTGCTAGAAATGCTCTTTAGAAGGTGGCTAGAGCATTACAGAGTCCAAATAAGAGTAATTGGTAAGCAAAAGTTCCCCAAAGGTAGGTAAATGTGGTTTTATCTTGATCTTCATCTACTACTATTATCTAGTTATACCCACTAAACCCATATAGGAAAGAAAAATATCTTTTTCTTACCAAGTTCTTAAGAACTTGATCAATGAAAGGTAGAGGAAAATAATCTCTTAGTGTTGCTTTGTTCAATTCTCTATAATATACACATACCCTTAATTTTCCATTTTTATTGGGCATAATTACTAGAGGTAAAACCCATTTATTATCTAAGATGGGGTAAATAAACCCAACTTTCAGCAACTTTTGGATCTCTGTTTTCACTATCTCTTTAATGCTAGGTTTATTCTTCTTTGTGGTCGTCTGATCAGTTTGATAGATTTTGTGTAAATGTGATGAGTGCATGTGCTAAGGTGTATTCCCTTCATGTTGGTATAATCCCAAGAAAAATCCTTGGTATGTCTTTCCAATACTTCAAAGAGATGATCTTCCTCTTCATTTTTTAACCAACTATTGATGTTCAAAATCTTTTCAGGTAATATCATGATTAGTTTTATACCTAGGTAGTTGGATTCTATTTACTTGAATTCATTAATCAATGAGTTCAAAGGATATGGATGGGGAAGTAGCTTATGAAACATGGTTACATTATCAACAAACACTTTTTTAGGAGGAATTAGTCTTGCTAAAAAATAATGAAAGACATCTAAGAAATGAGTTTGTTGTTGTTCTGCTAATTTCCACACACTTTCTTGAATCAATCCATGATCATAAGACGAGGAAACATTGAAAGAAGTAGAAGTGGAGGTTTCATAATATTATATTTGACCTAAGAATCCTAAATTGAGGTAGTCCATAGTTTTGGATTGGCAGAGTCCATAGCTTTCAGACTAGCAGAGACCATAGATTTTGAACTGGTAGAGTTTGTAGATTCTGGGTATATGTCTCCATTCAATTCTTCTAAGTGTTTTTTACTGTGATAATAGATAATGAGAAAATTTTGTTTGATGTGTTGTCTGATTCATCCATCTAGAGTTCTTGTATGTGATTTGTTGATGGTTTTATAGGAGGATACAAAGAGATGCATTTGGATTTTAACCCATTAGAAATGGTCATGTCTCCTGACCTGCAGTCAGTTAATACTACTACAGTAGACAACCATGGTCTACTTAGGATTATGGGATATCCTAGATTATTTTTTTTAGGTTGCAAGACTATGAAATCTACTAGATATTCCCAAGACTCTATTAGTACATCAACATTTTCTATAGTCCCTTCTAGTTTAGTTAAAGATTGGTCTACCATTTGAAGAATGGTAGTTGTGGGTTGCATTCTCATAAGAGATAATGTATGGAGAGTATCAATTGTCATAACACTAATTGTTACTCCTAGATATACCAAAATTTTAGGAATTTCTTTACCTCCAATTGTGACCGTGATCACTGAGCTTCCTAGATCTGCATATTTTGGAACTAATAGTTTTCTTACTAATAAATCAATAACTTTTCAATCAACATGAATGGTTCCTAGATATTTTTCTTTCGTCACAAGTGTCTTGATACAAATATTTTTGATGATCTTATTCAATTTAGGTATATCTCTAATAGCTTATAGTAGGGGTACCTCAATATTGATCTTTTGTAACTCATGGACCAAGATTGATTCGAGTTTAAAATTTATTTTAATCTTTTAGGAAAAGGAACTACTGGTGTAGTAGTGTTTTCTTTGTTGGCTTCAGGGCTCATTTTGATTTTGACTTTTCTAGTGTTTAATTGAGATGAGTCTATTTTTTTCTTTCTCATCAGGTATCTCAAAAATGAGAACTGGAGGTTTTTGTATAGTTTTTCCTAATCTTAAATGTATTTCCAAACACTCAATAGCTCCAACATTCATTATCTCTTCATGTTCATTAACATAAACAGGTGATGGTTATTTATTTTTTGGATTTACTATTGGTTATCTAGGCATTGAGGGTTGATTGATTTGTACTTATTGCTAAATAACTAGGGGTGGCATTATAGTTTGCTTTTGAAGTAGTCTTCTTGGTTGGGTGAATTGCTATTATGGGTTCCACTATTGATTTCATTGTTGATATGATTGAGGCATCCATTTCTGTTGTGGTACACATTATTGTTGTGGCTGTGGGACCATCCATGTGGGTGTTGGCATTCAATCTTGTCCTGCGCATGGATTTTGTATGGATGGAATTTGGGGTTGATTTCAAAATTTAATGGTGCCATCCATGGATTAATTGGGTTTCTTTCATTAAACTATCCCTAGCCCTAGTTTTATGGGGCAAAGTTTTGTCTCTAGATATAATTTACTTCTTTAGTGGATTAGACTTGTGTTTTCATTTGATTCTTTAAAATAGGTAGAAGGGTACAATGTTTGGTATCATGATCTATTTCATCATAGATCCCACATGATGAAATATTGGTTTTATCTAGGGGCAGTCTCTAAGGGTATGTTTCTATTTGTACTTAGGATAGTAGATTGCTAAGGGTTTTATTGCATTTGCCTTAGCTTAAAGGCCATTAAAAGTACTATTTAGTGTAACCAGGATATTTGTCTTTAGATTAGCAAATTCTTCCATTAGCTTACCCACTTCATTATATTTCCCAAACCTTCATTTCCTAATTTTAGGTTTTGTTTGAGAGTAGTTGGTATAAAGCTTAGAAATCTAATTGAAAGCTAACTTATTTATATTTCCACATCCCATTAGATTTAAGGCATCTCTAGTATCTTTGTCCAACCCTTTTAAGAAAACCAATTTCTAAATTTCTTTAGTGAGTGGATAATTACTTCTTTTATGAGTGAACATGAATCTATCCAAATAAACCTCTAAAGATTCATCCTCATTCTATTTGATTTTGAAGAAATTTTCTTTTCTTTCTCACACTAAATAGTAATATTAGTACTTATTTTAGAATTTTGTCTCCATGTCATCCCATGTTATAATATAATCACTAGGTAAACCCATGAACCATCTCATAGCTGCATATTTAAGTGTTGAGGGAAATAGTTTTAATTTCTAGCTATCTATTGTGTAATCATAGGTTTGACAACCCTAAACTCAAATAGGAATTGATTAGGATCTTCTATAGATCTTTCCCAAAAATTTGGTAGATTAGCTGGTGAAATATTTTTCATGGGGGTTTGATCATTAGGATCTATAACAATAGGAAAGGAAAAAGTCCTTCTTGGTTGTGCAAGTTGTTGATTTTGTTGGAGAGCCATATTTTCTTCTTTTGATGATGTTTCAAAGTTGGGATGATCTTCCCACTGAATATTTGTGGTACCTGTTATGGGTTGTTCAAAATTCTCAAAAGTTTCTTCAACTATGGATTTTTGAAATGCTTCTTTTAAGTCCTTGGAAATTTCTAAATAATTTCTTCTTGCAAGAGATTGATCCTGAGTAATTTTTCCTATGGGACTTGCTTATGGCAATGGCCTAGTTTCTATCCAAGTTTCTAAAGATTCTTGTAGATATGTTTCACTCGTAACTTCTAGTTCACTACTTAGAGATGTTGAAGGAGTTTCAACTTATGTTATTGGTGTAAATTTTAGGATGAATCATCCTTTAGAATCTCTAGGATGGCACATCAATTTATTGAATTGTTTTGGGATTTTATAGTTTTTACAATTTTTTTTCTATTTTTCACTTTAGACCAATAATTATTACCTTACTAACACCTTGTTTCGGTGGATATGGTGCCAAAAATGACAAGTGCCATTTAACTCTTCATTTAATCAATGTTTAATTGATGTCTTATCAACTAGGGATGGTGTCCAAATCTGTTTGTAGTAAGGTATATGATGGTAGATCTAGAAGTCTATTTGTAGGGGTGTTTGATGGTCCTATTCTAACTTTGACTAATGAAATAAATGTGTTTTAAACTACTTAATTCACTCTTTTGATGAAAATTTAACTATTTAATCAAATCAATCCACTCTTTTTATTGAAATTAAAATCACACTCCTATTTATGCTTGCATAGAAATGGAAATGTTTAACTAGAAAAGGAATTTTGCTTCACACGTTTGCTATAAAAGAAAACACACTTCGCTTGGAAAGGAAAAGATTTTGGAATAAGAAAATTCCTTTCAAACTATGAATTTATTTTGATGTTTTTATGAGTAAATGCAAACATTAACAATATTCTAATTAGTTATAACAAAGAGTTAATAGAACATAACATAAGTACCATACACAATTCCTAGTTCTAAGGAGAGTGGGCCCTTTCGCCTCTCGGACTCAAGAATAAAAATTAATCAATGATGGAAACTAAAGTGATAATTCATAAAACTAAAATGATGACAATCTATTTGAAACCTATAATATTCTTGTATGTATCTTTCCTCTATTATTTACTCTCTATTATCTAATATCTTTCAATGATGAAAGTCTTACATTTTATACTAATACAATCAACTCAAAATAAGATGCAAATAAATAGGATTCCTTGGTCGATCCATTAATCTAAAGATAGGAGATTGGATTTCCAAGAGATCTAATTATTCTGATTAAATAGTTATACTATCTTATAATAGTCTTAAGATTGAAATATATACAACTTTATCAAAAGCAAATCCTACAAAATAGTGGTAGGTATTTTCCTTATTTAACTCTAGCTAGAATGATTCTCTCTCATCTTATCTTGGCCACTAGCTTACCCATTTGTACCTTTATCCTTATAGAATCCATGGAATCGACGCTATAGAGTTGGTAGGAATGAGCCTATGGAGTCCATAGAAACAAGCCTACGGAGTCCATAGAAACAAGCCTGTATAGTCCATATAAACAAGCCTATAGAGTCTGTAATTCTACTAGATGGAGATCAAAATTGAAATTTCACTATACATCACTTGTGTCTTCTTCTTGAGCATTATTCACAACAAAAATCACTAAAACATGCTATATATTAGACATTAATGACAAAGTAAAGGTTTAGTCTTTGGTTCAATATAAACAAGACAAGTATCTATTTTCCATGTAATAGCTATCTAAAAATGTATGATTTGTATAAGATAATATCCTTTGAGAGGTGAATTAATGGAAATAACATGTCAATAATGATCCATATTCTGATCTCATTAGTCATAGCTTATTTGGTAGACTATTTAAGGATTCTTAATCAACTTCTTGAGTCATGATCAATTTTTTTAACTAGCCCATTAGTGGGATGATTTTATATCTTGGGTTGGGTTTATCTATAAATGTTTAGACAATACATGTAATAGAGGTTGGCTCATTATTAATTGTAATAGAAACATAATGATCTTAGACATTTTTTTATTTTCATAGATTAATCTATACCTTAATTTAATTTTGTTATTATGCTAGTAAAGTTTGTAATTGAATGACTATCAAACATATGCATGAATCTTTCATTATCTTCTATCCAATACTAGAAATAATTATTACAATTATACCATCTAGGTAAACATATAATTTAATTATATAATTCAAACAATATAATTGATTTTTAGTTATCTACACCCTATGGCAACTCATATTACCATAGTCCAGAGTTATAAGATTTAATTACCAATTTTCCATAATCAATCTTATGAATTAATCTCAAACATAGATAAGTACAAGAGTTATACAAGTAACTATATATAATAAATAAAGTCATAATTCCCTTAAAACATAATAACATTTCAATACAACATTATCTAAATTCTTAGAGTTTGCATGTACACATGCACAAGTCTACCAACTATATAAACACACACTATCCACAATAATAACTAGTATGTATACAATATACAAATAAATGTAGATATGAGATATGAATAATAGCTATAATTAGTACCACCTAGGTAAAACATAATTTTATATTATAATACCCTAAGATATCGTATACTATCATAGGTTCCCAACTACATAACAACACATAAACCGAACTTATGAATGTCAAGACTCAACTGGCCCATGTAGATAATAACACAAAAAGAGTAAAGTATTATACCACCTACACACACACACACACACACACACACACACACACACACACACACACACACACACACACACACACACACACACACACACACACACACACACAAACATACTAGGGTATCTCAACATAAAAATATGCATCAAGATACACCATTATATGCTAAGTATAAATATACATTTAACACAATCATAGTATGTAAATTTACACAAGTATTTCATATTGAATACATATGATAAACAATCATTCACATTACTAACAGTGAGTTAGATAATATCATTATCCTATTAACTCATTTTCCTATGGGATATTATTCTAAAGGTTATGGTTCTTGATTCCTAAGAAATTAATGAATTATTCAAATCATCTAATGAATTGTAGGTTAAATCTCCACATACGAGCACTTGCACATCCTACTGTGCACTATGTGTAAGTAATGCAATACTATGAAATTTGTAAACCATGATTTAGGTTTTTAATCATAACTAATAAGCATATAAATCAACTCATGAATACATATAATACATTCATTCCCCAAAACTTTGTATTTATTGAAAAACACAAGATGTCAAGTTTGTCACATAATTTATTTTGGATAGTTTATAAACAATCATTTGCTAAACTATTCTATTAAATTATTTTATTTTTATGGTTAAAAATTTTAATCCACAAAAAGAGTATTTATGATTTACCTATTTAAATCCATTTACACTTTATTCTAGTTATCTATACAATAATGATTAATAATTTGATTTGTATTATCATTCTCAAACAAGATTCATGCCTATCAAGCAATGACATTATGGTTAATGTGAAGATTAATTGCAAGAATATAAAGTTTATAATAAAATATATACTTAACTCCTTATATAAATAAATCAAGCTTTTGAATGCCATCTAAGCCCTGTTACAAAAGATGAGCAATTATAAACTTCTTTTTATAATGTTTTGGCTATTGACTATGTAGGAGGTATGTTTCAAATTTAATACCTCAATATTTGCATGACATTATCATGTCATGGTTAATATTATTTTTTTCATCTTATTATCTTACCTAATAAATATCTTTAGCTAACAAATATACACTTATTAGATGTTTTATTTTATAGTATAGTATTATATTTCTAACAACTTACCTTCATTTTTTAATTGTCTTAAGCATGCACCCAACATTACCATGTTTGCTTTAAGCAATATAATATGGCTTTTATAATCAAGAAAGGTTTTTCCTACTATTATATCTATTACTCTTAATGGCTTTAAATTTTTATGTGTGAAATTTGAGATTATAATCTTGTATATAAACCCAGCCATATGTTTTCCTAAGACCCAAAATCATTGATTAAAACCATTTAATTTGGAAATTTCCCACAAAAACCATGCCATGATTAAGTCAGTATTTGGCCAAGAAAACAAATTTATTTTATACCTTTTTTATAGAGGTAAAAGTTATTAATTTATCATACATGATTTAACATAATGTTTATTTGTAAATAATAAACAAAATACAAATAAATATATTGAGGCATTTTAACATGATGAACTTGAGGCTTAGGGAATTTAATTATCCATAGTGGATATGGTCAACATCCTTGTTGAAAATCCATAATTTAGTAGATGGTGTATTATACCAAACTCAAAGAAATCGTAGAGGCTTTCATCAGACATAATTATGTAGAGAGCTGGTCCATTTATGTCACACATAAACATGTTCACATTTACTTCAATTGTGTTGTGAATTCTCAGTTATAGACATTGTTTTATCCATTATAGAATATATTATTATTATGTAGATAAACACTATGTTCGTCCTCTGCCACTACAAGTCATAAACTAATAGTTGATGGGATAATTATATATGTTGACATCCTACTAGCACTTTGGTTTAATATCAGTCAAATAACTATAACCCAAGTAGATTAAATCAACCTTTAAATTTGAATTACAATATTCCATTATAATCCTTAAACTAATGTATATGGTTTAATTTCCAAATCACCTTAAACTGTTAATTATCTTATCCAAATCACCAACTAGCTGGAAGTATAAAAATAGATCATATTCATAAGTAAAAGACTAGATCATGTTATGGCATCATGTAAAAATATATTCATTATCTAAGGTTTCTACTAGTCATATGGTGCCTTCAATTTTTTTGTTTATATTAATATAAATGTAAAAATATAGTAGGTTATCAATACTTTATCATGATAGGGCTACATCTAAGTTTGATTTTATTACATAGAACAAGTTTATTTATTCCAAAAATAACTTCTGACACATATTATTGACATAGTGTGTTAAACAAATATAATATTTATTTACAGTTGGAAGCTTCAAGCCTAAAGCTCCACTTTATCATACAACCTTATACTCAAGACTAGATCTGAGCAAATGAAATTGATGCCTTTTAAATATATTCTCTTTATTTTAAATCTCCCAAACTCAAAACATGCATAATTTTTAATATATATACAGGTCATATATGTAGATATATATATATATATATATATATATATATATATATATATATATATCATAAAATCATCTTTCTTATATTATGTATAATTCGTATACATTCAAGTAACATAATTTTGTATGTTGATGTATATGTTATGGTTTAGGAGTAAATATAACACATGATTAAATATATTCATATATCAAATAAACATATAGGCTACATAAATATATAAGTAGATATGTGTTTTTATATGTATTTAACTAAATATACTTTTAAATACAATGCATACAAATATAAAAAATTCATACAAACATACTAGGGTATCTCAACATAAAAATATGCATCACAATACACCATTATATGCTAAGTATAAATATACATTTAACACAATCATAGTATGTAAATTTACACAAGTATTTCATATTGAATACATATGATAAATAATCATTCACATTACTAAGAGTGAGTTAGATAATATCATTATCCTATTAACTCATTTTCCTATGGGAGATTATTCTAAAGGTTATGGTTCTTGATTCCTAAGAAATTAATGAATTATTCAAATCATCTAATGAATTGTAGGTTAAATCTCCACATACGAGCACTTGCACATCCTACTGTGCACTACGTGTAAGTAATGTAATACTATGAAATTTATAAACCATGATTTAAGGTTGTAATCATAACTAATAAGCATATAAATCAACTCATGAATACATATAATACATTCATTCCCCAAAACTTTGTATTTATTGAAAAACACAAGATGTCAAGTTTGTCACATAATTTATTTTGGATAGTTTATAAACAATCATTTGCTAAACTATTCGATTAAATTATTTTATTTTTATGGTTAAAAAATTTTAATCCATAAAAAGAGTATTTATGATTTACCTATTTAACTCCATTTACACTTTATTCTAGTTATCTATATAGCAATGATTAAGAATTTGATTTGTATTATCATTCTCAAACAAGATTCATGCCTATCAAGCAATGTCATTATGGTTAATGTGAAGATTAATTGCAAGAATATGAAGTTTATAATAAAATATATACTTAAATCCTTATATAAATCAAGCTTAGGAATCCCATCTAAGCCTTATTACAAAAGATGAGCAATTATAAACTTCTTTTTATAATGTTTTGGCTGTTGACTATGTAGGAGGTATGTTTCAAATTTAATACCTCAATATTTACATGACATTATCATGTCATGGTTAATATTAATTCTTTCATCTTATTATCTTACCTAATAAATATCTTTAGCTAACAAATATACACTTATTAGATGTTTTATTTTGTAGTACAATATTATATTTCTAAACTTACCTTCATTATTTAATTGTCTTAAGCATGCACCCAACATTACCATGTTTTCTTTAAAAAATATAATATGGCTTTGATAATCAAGAAATGTTTTTTCTATTATTATATCTATTACTCTTAATGGCTTTAAATTTTTATGTGTGAAATTTGAGATTATAATCCTATATATAAACCCAGCCATATGTTTTTGTAAGACCCAAAATCATTGATTAAAACCATTTAATTTGTAAATTTCCCACAAAATCATGCCATGATTAAGTCAGTATTTGGCCAAGAAAACAAATTTGTTTTATACCTTTTTTATAGAGGTAAAAGTTATTAATTTATCATAAATGATTTAACATAATGTTTATTTGTAAATAATAAACAAAATACAAATAAATATATTGAGGCATTTTAACATGATGAACTTGAGGCTTAGGGAATTTAATTATCCATGGTGGATATGGTCAACATCCTTGTTGACAAACCATGATTTAGTAGATGGTGTATTATACCAAACTCAAAGAAATTGTAAAGGCTTTCATCAGACATAATTATGTAGAGAGCTGGTCCATCTATGTCACACATAAACATGTTCACTTTTACTTCAATTGAGTTGCAAATTCTTAGTTATAGACATTGTTTTATCCATTATAGAAGATATTATTATTATGTAGATAACCACTATGTTCATCCTCTGCCACTACAAGTCATAAACTAATAGTTGATGGGATAATTATATATGTTGACATCCTACTATTACTTTGGTTTAATATCAGTCAAATAACTATAACCCAAGTAGATTAAATCAACCTTTAAATTTGAATTAAAATATTCCATTATAATCCTTAAACTAGATGTATATGGTTTAATTTCCAAATCACCTTAAACTATTAATTATCTTATCCAAATCACCAACTAGCTGGAAGTATAAAAATAGATCATATTCATAAGTAAAAGACTAGATCATGTTATGGCATCATGCAAAAATATATTCATTATCTAAGGTTTCTACTAGTCATATGGTGCCTTCAATTTTTTTGTTTATATTAATATAAATGTAAAAATATAGTAGGTTATCAATACTTTATCATGATAGGGCTACACCTAAGTTTGATTTTATTACATAGAACAAGTTTACCTATTCCAAAAATAACTTCTGACACATATTATTGACACAAGGTGTCAAACAAATATAATATTTATTTACAGCTGGAAGCTTCAAGCCTAAAGCTCCACTTTATCATACACCCTTATACTCAAGACTAGATCCGACCAAAAGAAATTGATGCCCTTTAAATATATTCTCTTTATTTTAAATCTCCCAAACTCATAACATGCATAATTGTTAATATATATACAGGTCATATATGTAGAAATATTTATATATATATCATAAAATCATCTTTCTTATATTATGTATAATTCATATACAAACAAGTAACATAATTTTGTATGTTGATGTATATGTTATGGTTTAGGAGTAAATAGAACACATGATTAAATATATTCATATATCAAATAAACATATAGGCTACATAAATATATAAGTAGATATGTTTTTTTATATGTATTTAATTAAATATACTTTTAAATACAATACAAACAAATATACAAAATTCATAAAATACCCTGGATTATATACATAATTTAATGCTAAACTTACCCATAAAAGAAACATCCTTTCTTCCAAGCTTGCTCCTTTCCTTCTCCACTCCCTCACTCCACACACTCCATTTTCCATCCCCCTTCAAAATTTGTATCCTTTTGATAAAAATAGGAGAAGCATAACTTTGAAATAGGGATTTAATTATTTTTAAAGATTTCTTTATTTTTTTATTTTTTCCCCATGCCCAAAGATTCCCCTTATCTCTTAGAAAATTATCTCTTTTATAAAGTGGTGTGACCTTTTCCCCAGCCTTGAATTCTTTTTGTTTTAATATTTTAAACTCTTTTTTTATCTTTCCTCATTAATTTCCTTTTCCAAAGAAATTCTCACATTTTTTAAATATATTTTTATCTTTTTTTTTAAAGCATGATTTATTTTGGGTTTTTTTTTAAAAAAAATTCCATGAAAAACTTTATTTTTGTTTCATTTTATGAAAAATAATTATTTATTTATTTAATTTTCAAAATAATATGGAATTTCAGACAAACATATTTGGTACCCTGAACCCAAATAATGATTAACCCATTATGTCCCAATTTAATATTTAAATATCTCTTAATAATTTAATTGAAATTTTTGAAATCATAAATACTTTGTATTTTAAATTTTTTCCCTTATGTGAATTAATGTCATGATATTTAACTATACTAGAAAACCATAGAAAATGATATTCTAAGCAAAATTGAACACATGATAATCAACTATATATATTTATACCATGACTAACTACAATGTGTGTGTAGGGTTCCCCTAGCTCTCTATCAACCTATGATGTTTCCATCTACAACACCCTCTCTAATGATGATCTCCCTCTGGTATGCTTGAGGGAAGAATTCTCATATTTATAACTCACAACACACAAGTCATTAGATCTTCACATATGATAATCATAAGCAAAAATATATATAATTTAGTCAATATATTAATGTGCTTAAAATATAAATACATACATAAAATAGTTCATAATAGATAATTATGTATTATCATCTTAACTAAGCAACATTCTATTATCCTTAAATTGCATAAATCTCAAGTTTACTTAGAAATATAACCAAATCTAAATTTATTAATTATGGTTATCTATGGATAATCTAGCAAGTTTATCTTGTGAGGAATCAGGATGTAACAATAATCTTCATGTTCTATTATTCTTCTCATATTTCTTTTTCTCTCCCCTCTATGCTCCTGTGCTTCACTTTTTCCTCCCTATATAAATTCTCTTTCATTCCTTATCTTAAATAGAACATTGGTTCTAAATTATTTTCTAGATTTTTTTTATGTTATCATTTTATTATTTGCTAATTTTAATTTATTTATCACCTTTTCTAATTTAAATGTTTTTATCTTTAAAAAAATAATAATAATTTCCCTTTTATATTTTAATATGAAATTTCAATTTCATATTAAACCGATTCAACATTTAATTATGATTTAATAATTTAAAGGTAGAATAATAACCCATATTAATTTTACCTTTATTAAATTTGCCTTTACATGTATTAATGACACATTAAGCTAAGCACATAGGAAATTTATTTTTATAATTTACTTACTCATGAAATTAAAAAAATAACAATTTAAATAGACACCAAAAGCAATCATTTTAAAATGCATTTTCTACCATGACTAACTATCATGGTGTGTGTAGGGTTTCGTTATCTCTCTATCGACCTATGATGTCTCTATCTACAACATCCTCTCGAATTATTCTCTCCTTTCTCTATGATCAAAGGAAGAATTCTCCTACGTCCACCTCACAATACAAATATAATTAGATCTTTTCAATGATAATCATAAGCAATAATATATAAGTAAATTAGTAGATTAGTATGCTTAAAATAATAAGCAATCATGTATTATAATCTAACTAAACAACATTTTATTATCTTGAAATAGCATAAATCTCAAGCTTAGTAAAAAATATAGTAAAATTTGAATTTATTAACTACATATATCCTTGAATAATCTAGAAAATTTGTCTAACAAGAAATTAAAATATAACATCCTTCCCCCTAAATCTAGTCATCACCCCCAATGACTCTTATTCAAATATAAGTTCTCAATCAAAATCATTTCTTAGCAAATCAACAACATGATATATAATATCAAACTAAAAAAATAATTGGAAATTACTTTTAGAACTCACCATGATTTTTTCAATTTGATCTATTTACAAAGTATTGGTATCAAAAGAACCTACTCAATAACATCTTCAAATTAATCAAAAATAGTTATGAGTACTACTTACTCTGATTAATTTTATCATGACCATCCTAGGATCTATAATCATCAAGATAAGCCTATATACTATAGGATTGACCACTTCTGTTACCTTGAAGGGTCAAATATGTCTTAGTAAAATTTTCAATGATTCTTATGAGCACACAAGATCATCATGCAAGCCAAAATAAATTACTAGGGAGGGTTCCACAAAATCTTCAATCCTTCAACATATCTCTCTATCCTAGAGAGTATTTTTCTCATTTTAGAGAAAATTAATTAGGAAATCTGGTAAGAATAATGTGTAGAATCACTACTCTTCATAGTCTCTAGATAAGTATAACACGTCAATAATATCATTTACTCAATTATAGCTCTTGACAAGTATGATGATGAATAAGAATGGTAAATATAAGTTTATAAAAATCATGAAATTCTCATCCATATAGAATCTCTATCTAATGTATACATGTGTATGGCCATATGACTGAATTTGATAAGTTTTGTCTCTCAAATCTTGGATTTAATAAGTTAATATGTCAATTAAACTTAGTACCAATAATATGAGTTAATATGAGGTTAAGTAAGATTCCATCCTATCACTTAGAACTCAAGTTCCTATTTCATCACTCTTCCTTTAGGTCTTCACAACCTTATGATCTTAAAATGTGCACAATGTTTCAAAGAATCATAATTTTATGCTATCAGATCATTAAAATCAAATCTATATGCTAAATTATTGTATATTTATCCTCATACATAAAAATAAATTATATAATCAATCCATAATTGTATTCAGTTTTCATTAGCGAAATGAAACTAGTTTTATTTTTCTCAGCTTAACTAAAGTGTTATATTCATGGTTAAGAGAGAAAAATGTTACAATTAACATAACATACATAGGTTGAGAATCACACAATTATTTTAACCTTATAAGGGAATAAATAAAAGATATATCCTTACTTTCTCAATTAGCATACAACAAGTTAAAAGTTTATTCCTACATTTAGATTGACAAGATGTTTCACACATCCTTACTCACTTTCGTTGACAGGTATTAAAAAAATCTTCTAAATAACATGTTTTAAGAAATAAGAGATAAAATGTCAATCTAATCATGAGTGTATAACATTATACTATTTATAATCAACTTATAATTGTTAGTATAAAATTTAATATATAAATCAAGGTTTGTCACTTTACGTAAAAATCACAAATTAGATCATGTAGTGACTCCCAGGAGTCATAGGTGAAAAGTAGAGAACTATCATCTCAAAAACTCCTACATTCCCTCACAAGGTAAAAGGAAGACATTGAAACTCAATGTTACTACCTATTTACCAAATTTGTAAGTATGGCATCTCAATCTATTTTCAAAACTGGGAGAGAGATATACCAACCACAAAGATGTGTCCATCCATCCAATCTTAAAAATTCTCTCTCACCAAGAGTAGAAAAAATTATTCCACACAAATTTTTGGAGAGTATAGTCAAACAACATTAATAAACATTTCCCATTTAATTGAAGACTAAATCAACATTAAGCATATATTACTCCTTTTAGCAACATCATAATAATGTCAAAAGAGAATAAGATAATAAAAATAATTTGCCTCTAAGCTAACTAAAGAGATGACACTTCTTCCTAACCCACTTATCTTAAGAGTGAAAATTCCATAAACAGACTACTAACATAATGGAATTATCAAATAATATAAGAATACTCTATTAAGAATATTTCCACCACCGTAGGTGGTACTAAAAGAAAAAAAAGTATTATGAGATTTTCCACTCTTAGAATTTATGTAAATAAACACAAATCTAAAGCACATAAATTTAAGATAAGCATATCGATATTATAAAATACTCACAAAACTTCAAGGACAAGGATGACTTGATAATCAATAAAGATGTAATCATACTCTAGATGTTTGATCTAAGTGATCAAACTATGGTAGAAAACTTTTGTTCATAACTCATGAAATATTATATATACTCATCTACCCAAACCTTGAATACAACCATCACCAATGTGACACTTGATAAACCAATCTCTTAAACAACTCAAAGGGATACACACTCAATGTTCCACACACGTTTTATGAATGTCAAAAAACTCCAATCATGATGTAACATGGTTTCACCCTAAGACACCATAAATCCAAATACCAATGCAAAACTTCATGTCACTCAATTCAAAATACATGAAAATTTTAATGGACTCATTAGGTCCTAGAGTTTGAGTCACAACTTTGATACTACATGTAACATCCCCACTAGGATATGACTAGAATTACACACACACAAGTAGAATACATTTCAAGAGTCTAAAAAAGATCATAAAATTAATTACATGAAATCATGATAATAATTCATATTATGACATAGAATATAGATCTATATATCATGAGAGAATGACAACTCAATATAAAAATTAATTATAACATTTTAAACTTGACTTATGGAAATACACAAACACCACCATCAATGTGTATCAATATATAATTACAACTCTTGATGACTATTTTATAATAATAAGTGCAATATAGTAAAATAAATAAGATACTTTTTTACCTTAGATCATAGTTCCTAAACTTCAAGTATCCATGGCAATCTCAAGTGTCATCTTAATAAGTAGTACTATTGTGGGGAGGAAGAACACCATTTGCGTGATTTTCCATGCCAACCATGGACCAATTATCCCCCACACTAATCCAATTATGGGATGTCCCTCCCTTCATGGATGGGTAGATAGTGATGATATGAGAATCCATAGAAACTAGCAAGTACCCATGTACTTTATGATTTATAACTAACTAAACATGCAATGTATCATAAAAAACTTGATCTATTAAAATATATCAGACATATAAGTAAATATTACATATGAAATGATAATATCTCACAAAATATTCTTTGGCCTAAATTTTTACAAAAAATAGTAATATAAAAATGATCTATATATCTATCAATTTCATGCACACCACTTGATCAGATTGCCTTCATCTAACATTGCAATGCCAATAATCAAGTGAAGTCTATCTCACTCATTACTCCATATTATCAATGTATATTGGTCAAATATAATTCAATTAAAATATTCAACAACTTACATCCTACTAGTAAATGCATCATATGACATGTTATACATAGGAGCAAATAACAACATATATTTAGTCCATCAAACATATGCATAAATATTTCATTATATTCTATCCTATACTAGAAATAATGATTATAAATATACCACTTAGGTAAATATACAATTTAAAAATATAATTGGTTTCTACATATCTACACCTTATGGCAACCCATATTACCATAGTCCAATGTTCTAAGACTTAACTATCAGTCTTCCATAATTAATCATATGAAATAGTCTCAAACACACAAAAGCACAAGTGTTATACAAGTAACCATATATAAAAAACAAAATCATCATTCCCATAGAACACAGTAACATATCAACATAATATTTTATAAATGCTTAGAGTTTACATGCATGTATACACAAGTCTACCAACTGTAAAAACAAATGTTATCCATAATAATAACTACTATTTATAAAGTATATAGATAAATGTAGGTATGAGTTACGTATAATAACTATAGTAAATACCACCTGGGTACACCATAATTTTATACTATAGTACCCAATGATATCCCATAGTATCATAGGTTCCCAATACATAAGAACACAAAAACCAAACCTATACATCTCGAGATTCAAGTGGTCCATGCAAATAATACAAGCAAATGATAAAGATTTATACTACCTAGGTATATCTTGAATTAAACTACATAAAAACTTACCAAAATATTACAACATATAAACATACATCATGATGTATCATAATGCACTAAGTGTAACTAAGTATTTATATATAATAATACACTCATGGTATGTAATGCATACAAGTATTCCATATTGAATACATATGACTAATAGTTATTCATATTATTAATAGTGAGTCAGATATTTCATAAAATCATTATAACTTTCATTCTAATAACTCATTTGATTTAAAGAGATTGTTCTAAGGATTATAGTTCTTGATTTCTATATAACTTAATGATTTATTCAAATCATCTAATGAAATATAGGTATAATCCTTATATACCAACACTTGCACTTCCTAATATGTACCACATGTAGGTATTCAAATACTATGTAATTTCTAAACCATAATTTATTTTTTTAATCCTATTAAGCATAGTAATCAACTCATGAATTAGTTATAAATACATAAAACACACTAATTTCATATAATAACCTATAACTTTATTTTTTTCTAAAAACACAAGATGTCTAATTTATCATCCGGTTACATTTAGTGGTTTTTAAGAAATCATTTTTCAAACTATTCTATTCAATTCTTAACTTTTTGGTTAATATTTCTCATGAGAATATTAACTTAAGAAATCTTCCCCAGTTCTCCTGATTATGCTAATAGTCATAAACATGCAACTCAATGTCAAATTATGTATGATAGGTTTCATGTTGTAAGGAGTTTAAAAGGTCCACTAGTTTTATCTCACAAAGAGATAGCTTTAATTTACTCATTCAACTCTATTTACACAGTATTATGGTTTTCTATATAGTAAAGGCTAAGAATCTAGATTTTAATCACTTCTTTCACACTATAGTTCTTAATTCAAGGTTCATGCTCATCGAGCAAACAACTCCAATGTTACTATAGAAAAAGTGAAAATCCATTACAA